>RAPC01000005.1:593540-972638 GCA_009806235.1 Neurospora sp. CHS-2018c | reverse complement strand
ACTCCGCTCCCCCCCTCCCCCCCCCCCCCCCCCCCCCCCAAAAAAAAAAGCTCCCGGCGCCTGTGGACCTTCTCAATGTTCTCATTCCTTCAGGTTCCTTCCAGCTCGTCAACCCCGCTTGCCGACCTGCCTGCCTGCGCATGATGTCATCTCGTCATTGGTTGCCGTTTGCTCTTTGCTTTTATGATTGCGATATGGGAGGCAGTGAGGTCACAGCAAGCGGGACGGTGTTGGCCAGTGGATTGCAATTGCAATTGTTAAAGAGCACAGCAGAGGCATCACTGCTCTTGACAATGCAAAAGAGTCAACAGAGGAAATGAAACCCGGTAGCAGAGAAGGAATGAATAATTTGCACTCTGCCTGCCTTTCTCTTTTGCATTTTTGGACAGTGCGGCAGAGGCACCACTGCTCTTCATGATGTGCGAGAGTCAACCAAGGAAGTGAGTTCCAGTTCTACGAGAGGAACTCATCGGTTGCACTTTGCCTCGAGGTTTTGTTTGCACGTTCGGACAGTGAGTCCGCAAAGACATCGTGGCTTTTGTCATTTCTGCTGAACACTCAACAGTCAACTGAGCAAGCGAGTCTCTCTCTGTTGCACAAGAGAATTCCGACATCATCATCATCGCTCTTTTGCGTTTTCTTTTGCACATTGGTGATTTGGAGTTTCGACATGGGAGCACTGATGCTCGCGGAGGAAGCTTGGCAAGCGCTAGTAACGTCAAGACAAGTCGTTTGCAACTTGCCTTTTTTCAGCACTCTGCTGTGCATCTCTGTTAACACCTGCACCTTAACCGCCGCAAAGTAGTAACAGATCCTCACGGCAACAACCCCTCACCCATTCCTCTTGCAAAAGGCCTGGGGGGCGAAAACCCCATCCATCCCGCTTCCCTTCACCAGGGCAACAATGGCTATTCACTATCAACCACGTCGCCGCACTTGACTTGTTTCCTGCGGGAGGCCCAAAGGGCAACAATGATCTGTCCAATCTGTTTGCTTGTTTCCCGCCGCTCAGTCCAACCCACTGCTCGTTTGCAGCAGCGAGTTTGAGTCACTGATTCCTGCATTTTTCGGAGGCAGTCAGAGCAGTGATAGTATGACGGTGGACGAGGCTCTGGGGGGAAGAAATGAGGGGCAATTTATTTCATCCTGCCGTCTTTGGTGGGAGCTCCCGCCCGGTGAATGGCTTCACCACTTGCACCTCCACACCCGTTTATTACTTGTACAGTAAATATATGGTTGTCCTACCACAACTTCTTTCCAGCGCCATTGATCACTGCCTGCTGTTAATCAACCCGTTACAGGCTACACCTGACCCATCTGCTGGCCGCTTTCCACTAGCAAAAACCCCCCGCATTCCCACCTGCTAGCTCGAGGATTCGGTGCAGAAGGTACTCGTGTGGGGACCTTGAACTATCGGGCAGCTACAAGCTCAGAAGCTACAGCGGGCGCGTTCCTCTGCTGCTCTGCGGTGCTGTTAAATAGAACACCACCTCCACAACATCCTCTCGCAAAATTTCCACCAAACATCACATTTTCTCTACACCTGTCTGCCTACAATCGTCGTCAGCCTTATCATCTTTGCTCGCGGATCCGCGTAGCACAACTCTTTTCTTTTGCTTTGGTTATCACAACCTTGGCAACACCTTTCTTCGCTCTCTCTCTTTCGCTCTAGAGACCTACCGATCATCATTTTCTGATATCGACACCTCATCCAACAACATCAACATCTACTACCAGTAATCCCGCACTGGAGTAGTCGTTCGCTCGATTACTCTCTTTGCGTCCGGAGTGCGACACAGTTAGCGGCTTATAACAAAGTCCAAGTTGAAAACCATCCGTGGTATTTCTCTCTTGGCAAACACCCACCCTCCCACGACAATCAACCTACCTATCCTTTGGCTTGTCCAGTCATCCATCCACCTCTCCAACCCTATACCATTCCAACAAGCTCTTCCCTAGCAGCCTATCCTCTTGCTTACCTACCTCTCTGCTCAACCAAACGATCTCATCAACCGAACCGAACCGAACCGAACCGAACCGAACCGAACAACAGCCAACCAGCCGAATAAGCTCGTGCCTTGTTGCTCTACTCGACAGTCTGTTACCAGTACTACCACAAGTCTAACAATCATGTCTGACAATCGTGGCGGTCGTGGAGGTCGTGGCGGAGGCGGTCGCGGCGCCGGCGGAGATCGTGGAGGTCGTGGCGGCGGTGGTCGCGGCGCCGGCGGTGGTGACCGTGGAGGCCGTGGAGGCGGTTATCAAGGCGGTGGTGACCGTGGAGGCCGTGGAGGCGGTTATCAAGGCGGTGGTGATAGGGGTGGTCGTGGCGGTGGTTACCAAGGCGGTGGTGATCGGGGTGGTCGTGGCGGTGGTTACCAAGGCGGCGGTGATAGGGGTGGTCGCGGCGGCGGTTACCAAGGCGGCGGCCGTGGTGGCTATGGCGGCGGCGATAGGGGCGGCCGTGCTGGCTATGGCGAGAGGAGAGAATTCGAGCCAAGAGAACCCCCTCCTCCTGATGTCTACAAGTAGGTGCCTCTCCATCTTTGTACCATTCAACATGATGCTAACATGACTTTAGGGGAATTGACGGTCGTGGTGCCCCAGAGCCCGACCCCCAGATCACCAAACTCGAGGACGACTGGATCAAGAAGCATGTGAGCCCGAGTCTGGTCACTTCACTGAGCAAGCTTTCGCTCAGCGACAAGGAGAAAGCCAACAACTTGCCGATTCGCCCTGGCCATGGCACAACGGGCGGGAAGGTGAAGCTTTGGGCCAACTATTTCAAAATCAACGTCAAATCACCAGAGGTCTACAGATACACCATCAAAGTTGCCGCCAGCGAGGAAATGCTCGGAAAGGAAGCTGAGGTCGCATCGAAGAA
Organism: Neurospora sp. CHS-2018c; assembly: GCA_009806235.1. Lineage (NCBI taxonomy): Eukaryota > Fungi > Ascomycota > Sordariomycetes > Sordariales > Sordariaceae > Neurospora > Neurospora sp. CHS-2018c. Next base: position 969,754 of record RAPC01000005.1, on the reverse strand, counting down.
AGTGGAGGTGGTGATTGGGAAACTGCTCGAGCAGATTGGTGCCAGCAAAGACTCCGTGGCGATTGCCAGCGATTTCAAAGTGCACCTGGTGACGGCAACGAAGCTCAAAGTTCCCGTGAACCGCATTTTCCAGGTGACGTGGACCGAGCCGAGTCCCAACCAGAACCTGCCCAGCAGGCCACAGACTTGGGTTGTCAAGGTTGAGGAGAGTGTCGAAAACTGCGACCTCGGCAAGGTGCTGAACGAGCTTACGACGCTTGATCCCAAGCTCGACGGAGATTTCCCCAAGTACAATGTGGAACTCGATGCCCTCAACACCATCGTCACTCATCATGCCCGCGCCGACGAAAATGTTGCGGTGGTGGGAAGGGGAAGGTTTTTCGCCTTCGGTGATGACCTCGTTGAACAATTGCGGCCTAATAACTCCCCTTTGGTCATCTTGCGTGGATACTTTGCCAGCGTCCGTCCAGCTACTGGAAGACTTCTGCTCAATACCAACATCACGCATGGCGTCTTCCGTCCTGGCATCAAACTCGCAGAGCTGTTCCAGGAACTTCAACTTAACGTACTGGACAAATGCCACGCCTATACCACAACCAACAAACAAATACTCAACGGCAGGATGAAAAGAGTTCACAAGATCCTGGCGAAAGCCCGCGTCGAGGTAACCCTTCCATTCATCGCTGATGGAAAGATTGTTTGGAAGAAATGTCACCGCACGCTCCACGGCATTGCTAACCGTGGCGACGAAAGGGTGCCCCAAAAGAAGGACAATGAGGGCAAAGACGTCCATCCACCAAGGTTCGGGATTCCCGAGCTCCAGATAGGCGGCCCGACCTCTGTTCAGTTCTATCTGCGTGCGCCACAGGCAAAGAATGGCTCTGTTCCCCCTTCGGTCCCCGGCCTGCCAACCAACGCATACATCACGGTAGCGGATTACTATAAGAAGCGGTACGGATTCACAGCAAATCCTTCGCTTCCTCTGGTCAACGTGGGCAGTAAAGAAAAGGCTATCTACGTCTTGGCCGAGTTCTGTACGCTGGTCAAAGGCCGCTCCGTCAAGACTAAACTGGAGCCAGGCGAGGCGGACGCCATGATCAAGTTTGCGTGCAGAGCTCCTTCGCTGAACGCCCAGTCTATCGTGACGAAAGGTAGACAGACCCTTGGTCTTGATAAAAGCCTGACGCTTGGCAAGTTCAAGGTCTCGGTCGACAAGGAGCTGCTTACCGTCGTCGGACGTGAGCTCCAGCCCCCGATGCTTGCGTACAGCGGTGACAAAACGGTACAGCCGAACGATGGCGGGTGGTTGATGAAATTTGTCAAGGTGGCCAGAGCTGGCCGCAAGATTGAGAAGTGGACATACTTGGAATTGATGAAAAGGAAGCGGGACCCCAAGGACCCCGATCCCAAGCCCGACTCAGCCGTACCGCCCACTGTGGCAAAGTTTGCCGAATTCCTGAACAACACGGGCATCCCGATCAACCCCAAGCCCCCGCGGGGCCTCTCCCTTATGATTCCAGGGAGCGAGAAAGAGTTTGTAGCCAGCGTGAAGGGACTCATGAGCACGAACCAATTCCTGGTGGTTCTTCTACCCAGCAAGGACACTCTGTTGTACAATTGGGTGAAGCGGGCTGCCGATATTACATGTGGCGTCCATACGGTCTGTGTGGTAGCCGACAAGTTTCTTAACCAAAAGGGGCAGCTGGGGTATTTTGCCAACGTCGGCCTCAAGGTCAACCTCAAGTTTGGCGGCACGAATCACAGTGTCAAGACGCCAATTCCTCTGCTCGCCAAGGGGAAGACCATGGTGGTTGGCTATGATGTTACCCATCCGACCAATTTATCGGCTGGACAATCGCCTGCATCGGCTCCCAGTATCGTCGGCCTGGTCTCAACGATCGACCACCACCTTGGACAATGGCCTGCAATGGTTTGGAACAACCCCCACGGACAGGAATCCATGACCGAACAATTTACAGACAAGTTCAAGACGCGTCTGGAACTGTGGCGCAACAATCCCGTGAACAATCGCACTCTCCCCGACAATATCCTGATTTTCCGCGATGGCGTCTCTGAGGGACAGTTTCAGATGGTCATCAAGGACGAACTACCCCTGGTTCGCGCCGCCTGCAAGCTTGTGTATCCAGCCAACAAGCTACCGCGTATTACGCTGATTGTCTCTGTCAAGCGCCACCAGACTCGCTTCTACCCAACGGACCCGAACCATATTCACCTGAGGTCGAAGAGCCCCAAGGAGGGTACCGTTGTTGACCGCGGCGTGACCAACGTCCGCTACTGGGACTTCTTCCTGCAGGCGCACGCGTCGCTTCAGGGCACGGCCCGCTCGGCTCACTACACGGTTCTGGTGGATGAGATCTTCAGGGCCGACTATGGAAACAAGGCGGCCGACATGCTGGAGAAACTGACGCACGACATGTGCTATCTCTTTGGGCGAGCCACCAAGGCCGTCAGCATCTGCCCGCCCGCGTACTATGCCGACTTGGTGTGCGACCGGGCGCGTATTCATCAGAAGGAGCTCTTTGACGCCATCGATGATGATAATGGAAGCGTTAAGGCCTCGGAATTCGTAACGTGGGGCAACGCCGGGACTATTCACCCCAACCTTAAGGATTCCATGTACTATATCTAGGTTTGCCAACTGGGTGTGGAGATGGAACTAGAGGATAAAAGTGACGGGAAGTCAACAAGGCCATGTTGGGAGGCCAAGAAACAAAGCTGCTGTGTCGCCTCTGGATAAAACTGATCGTTTGCTTTTTGGGGGCTTGTGGTTGCTACAGCGATTTGTTGCATTCTTTCTTGTTCTGTTTCTTAGCTCTTCCTTTTCTCTGTCTGTCTGTACTGCATACATGCACTCTGGATGATGAACGACACCATTTGACGACTTGATGAGAGATGGCAGACTGCAGACATCGTGCGCAATGAGAAGGGAAAAAGCAAAAGTGGGAAACAAGAAGAAGGCGGTTTTGGTTACTTCAATAGCGAAATTAGGAAAAACAAATGATAAAAATATGATTTGACAACCTTTTGTTTCGATGATGGATGTGATTCGTGATGTCGATGTGTTTTAGATGAGTATTTCCTTAGTTATCGACTTACATGCTGATGGCTTTGGTGACTTGCTGACGAACGTCGACTCGAGATGGATGAATGCCAGGAGGTCCTACGGAGAAGTACACGTCCTGCACTAACTAGCACGAGCTAAGGAAGACTTGTTGAAACACTACGAGAATGGAATCGTTCAAGGTTGCGTGTGTGTGTCAAACCGAGATGGGAGTTGCTGCAAGCTTGGAACTTGGTTGACTCATCAAAGACACGGTCCCACGGTGATGGCAAACACATGAAGTAATGAACTGGGCTCTTTCCCAGAAAGTTTAGATGTATTCCAATTCCTCCGATAATAGCCCCGTTATTCCAAAATGATTTCTCAAGACATAAATAGCATTAGGTATCTCCCAAACACAAACACAAAACCGAAACAAAAAAATACCAAGGCACAGTAGTTTTCCAAGAAGGCAGTACACAATGATATCCCTCCTAACCCAATACCCAAACTCCAGACATATAAGCAAGAACAGATCATTTGACCCATATAACAAACAAACCGCTGCTTTAAACACGAAGCCAAAAAGGGACATGGACATCCATCCGTCTGTAACGGTAGGTTAAGGGGGTGTGGTTAAGGGGGTGAGTCAGTTTATTCAGCAGCTTCATTCAGCAGCAAAGTATCGTTTTGTTTTGCTTTTCGTTTGTTGTGCCTTAACCTCTGGTGGGACGATGGTGTGGTGCACCACGTGGGGGCGGTAGACTGCGTCTACTGGTGGCATCCTGTGTATGCGAAGACGTATGTCAGTATGTTTGTTGTATTTGGATATGCTCGGACTGAAGGACTGTCGGACTGATAGAAAAGGGGAATGAAAACGCTGGAGAGAGAGAGAGAAGTGGATGGGTGACGGGGCAAGAAAAGGGAGTAAAGCGAAAGAAGAGGATGGGAGAGGTGAAGAAGATGGGAAGAAGAACGGGAGGGGGGAATAAAGGAATAAAGGAAGAAGGGGAGACAGGAATAAAGGAAGAAGGGGAGAAGTAGAGAAAAAAACTAACCAATCATCCAAACTCAACGGGAAGTACTCATACAACAAATCCGCTGCCTCCAACGGACTTCCCACATTCTCTTTCTGATTCTGCCCAAGACTTTCAAATTGGCTCTCACTCTTTGCGTGACCAAACCCTCCGGTCCCCGACCCCAAGCCTAGACCAACACCAGCTGGCTTCCCAGCTGCCCCCGTCATGCTTTCCCTCTTCACTCCACCAGCAGCACCCATCTTCCCATACAGCGGACTATCCCCCGTCCCCGCCGAGCCAGAATTAGTCCTATTCATAGGCGGACTCCTCTGCTCGTCTTCCGACAGGGAAAGACTAATCGGGAGAGCAGTTGGTATCGTCGGTATCGACGTCGTGGAGGAGGTACTGCGGTGGTGACCAGTTCTGTTTGGGGTAGCTGAGGATGTCAGGTTCCTTCGTGAGCCGTTATTTTGGTTATTGTTATTGTTGACGTCCGAGGATGAGGATCCCCATGAGGGTATTGGTGGTCGAGACCCAGATCCCAGGTTAGGAGAGACGGAGGACATGGCGAGTTTTTTGTTTGGGTGTTGTTGTTGTTGGGGGTTGGGTGAGGTGCTGAAGGGTTGGGGGGTGGGGGTTGAGGAGGGCCAGTCTGATTGCTGTAGACAAAAAAGTTAGTAAGTGATGAGGGGAGAGGAAGGGGGAGGAAGAAACTACCGGAGCATCCGGAGGGCAAGGAAAACACACCTGATTTCCCAACGAGTGATACCTCTGCAGCATTTCTGTCCTGTCCATACTTTGTTGTTGTTGTTGTTGCTGCGTCTGTTGTTTCCCATTACCGTTCCCGGTACCAACACCAACAGACCCCTCCGTACTCGTCCTTTGCAACATCCCCTTCCGATCGCCCGTCAAGGGCACATCCCTCCTACTATCGAAATTCCTCGGACTCCTTCCCCTCACAATCACCGGACCGGACTGGATTTCCGCCAACTTGACCAAGGTCTCCCCAGACTCGCTCGTCTTCGCAAGCAAGTTGATTTGCACAACATAATGCTGCTGCAACCCCTTCCTCCGTCCATTATTCGCCGTAGCATGTTTAAACTGCAACCGCTTCCACGACACGGGTATCGACACTCTATTCCCGCTGCCATCTATCTCCTGGCCCGCTGATAAATCGAGTAATTGCTTTGGTGGTGTCATTGCTGTTTTTGCTGGTTCCTCTTGTTGTTGCTGCTGCTGCCCTCCAGCAGTTCCAGCTCCTGCCAAAGCAGGATTACTACTCTTCCAAGGAATGCTGATAATCTCCGTCTGTTTCCCCTCAATACTCTCCACAGCCGTAATTGACGCCCACAACTCTTTTATCGGCACCTGTCTCCCTGCCCCACCCTGTTCTTCACTCCCATTCACCAAAAGCGAGCAATGCAACGCATGTCTAGGCAAAGTAATCTGCCCCGTGCACTGCCAAAGATTCCTCCGGTAGCATGTCAACTCCAAAGGTCTTGCCCCCGGGTGCTGTGCCTGGCCCTGTCCTTGGTCAGGCGTGTTGCTAGCAAACACATCCTCAGCAACGAAAAACATGCCGTATAACTCGGCGGTCATGTTCAAGTCTGCGAACCGGCCAGTCTCAGAATCGATGAGGGTTGCCTGCCCGGAGGGAATGGGCGGGCTGAAGCCTAGCAGTTTGTTGTCGAGGAGGTCGGAGGGCGAGTCGACTTCGTTGGTGGTTATTTTGAGAGCGGCTTCGGCTTCGGCGGCGACGGCGCCGACGATGGGGCCCCCGACGGATGGGAGGTGGTATGCCGTGTGGCCGTGGCCGTGGCTGTGCCCTTGCGAGTGCCCGGAGAGGGGAGGGTAGGATGATGTCGTGGAGAAGGGGTCTTCGAAGGTGAAGTTGTCGAAGTCGTAGGCGGATGGGGTGAAGGGGATTCCGGCGTGGAGGTCGGAGTTGACATCACTGTGAATTTGGGTCGGGAGGTTAGTTTGCGAATTGCGAATTGCTGGTGCTGTTGAGGTGGTGACAATGACATACAGAAGCGCTTCGTCAAAGCCAAAGGGATCGCCCATGCCCATGCCCATTCCCATTCCCATGGGCTGACCGGCGGCGTTCAGCCCGAGGGCGTCGGCGGTATTGGCCGTTGCGCCATTGGGAAGCTGTGGTATGGAGTTGAAGCTGGCCATTGCATCGTCGTGGTGTAACAGATGGGTAGAGATTGGCCGGATTCGATATCAGTGCTCGTGTGTCGATCGCAACAACGGCGGCTAGCTGATTCGATTGTTGATCTGGCGGAAGAGAGCCCGGATAACGGTGTCGCTTATGCCTTGCCGCTTCTGAAACACATGGTGTGGTGTGTCCGTTGTCCGGGGTATTTCTCGACGTCCTCCGTTCAATCGGCTGAGGCTGAGGCTGAGGGAATCGAGGCCTGGACTTTGTGGTCGGCGATGGCTAGAGATGGGACTCCTGCTATCATTGGGAGCGTTGCAAGATATCAAGGGTCTTGTCGAGATTGCGCCGTGTGATCAGTCGCGGTGGAATGGGTTGCGACGGGACGGGTAAGAGTGTGGTGGTATCTGGTATCGTTGTCTGCTTGCACCAACTGATCCAGTCGGATGTCATCGAGGACAGGCAGAGAGGCCGTGATCAAGTGTATCTGCAGCGGTTATAGTGTTCAGTCAGAGGCCAAGTGGCGAGGCCATGGTAGCGTCGTACAGAATATTGGCTGCCAAGACACTGTCTGCTGGGGGTTGGATGTGCCGTGTGCCAAACATTCAGTTCGCACCGATAACCCTAGAGAGTCAGGTTACACTGACGCTCCATGACCCCTCATATTTTCGCCATCAGAGTCAGTCACGTTTCATGCCCAATACCTTGTTGTCGGAAGCCATCCTTCTGCCCATAACAGACTGACGAGCGTTTTCAATGGCATCTTGAAGAGAAGACGGGATGAAGAAAGAAACTCGAGTGGAGAAGAGATGAACCCCAGACGGGACAAGTGGAGACTTCTTCCCGTCAAGAGTGGAGTCTGGGGTCCGACGAACACAGTGTCAATTGGAAGTTGTGGTGGATTTGCCAATGACATGGTCACGAGAAATTCGAAGAGCTTATGACAACGACTTGATCATATCGCTTGGTGGTAAAATATTCAGATGGTTCAAAAAAGGCCAATGTCGATAATGTCAAGTAAATCTACGCCGTCCTCTTCTCGTCCAACCTCATCCTCTCCTCCTCCTCCACCACCCCCGCCAACGACACCGCTGCCCCAAGCAATGAACTCTCCTTCGCCTGAACCAACTCTATCCTCCTCCCCTTTACATCGTGCCCCGCTGAGATAATCAGCTGGTCCAAAAACCGCTGTAGCGTCTCCTTGTATCTGGGAAAGTATGACAAAACTGATCCGGTATACCCTACCGTGGTTCGTTCTATCTTTAACTCTACTGCTGTCTCCTCACTGAACGGTGACTCCGGCTGAAGCTCATCTAACAAGGTTTGTTCGGCCTCGTTTTTCAAGTCCCCCAACGCAAACAACGAGGCAGCGACAATGGAAGCCGACCGCTGAGCTATATAACCCGCTAGCTGCTGCATAAACCGCATGTCCTCGGTGCTTGGGATCCCTGCTGGTAGGTGGTAAAGCTGTGAGAAGACTGCATTGGCTTTGCCTCCGGAATGTAATCCACTGATACGTTGTATTACGTTAGCAAGCTGGGATAAACATAGAACTGAAAATGAGAGGGGCAACTTACTCTACCATCAACGACATGGTCTCGGTATCCATGGAGTATGGCTCCAACAGTAGTGGCGGTATTTCTCCTCCCAACACACCCGTCATTTTTATAGCCTCCACCAACGCGATCCGGAAGACTTCACCGAGGTAGTACCCACTGACCAGATGTTCAAGTGGCTGGAAGTCCGGTCTTTCGTGACCGGCTTTGAGTATCGTATCCCATCTCGTCAGGGGCAAGATGTCACGGCCGAACATGCCCAACTCCGTGTTGACCATGACATGGCTTGCTTGTTCGTACCAACTGTCCGGTCTTTCTCCGAACTTGGATTTTCCAATAAGATTTACCGGAAGGTGGGCGGCGATGTTGACGCCCGTTCCAAGAATCAGCCCGAAGCGGGTCGATGGGTTGAAGTATGCTGATGAAAGCAAGGTGGCGTTGGAATCGTTGACGATGGAGACAACTTGGACGTTCACTTGGAGTTCTCGGAAAATCTTGTTACATGTAGCGCCTAGGTCCTGTCCGATCAGTCCGTCGCATGCAAGAAAACTCTTGCCCATGGGGCAGATGTTTCCTCCATTGGGTGATGTTTGCCTGTCGTATTGTTAGTTGGCTGATCTTGGGATGAAAGAAAAGTGAAGTGCATAACATACTGTAGAGGAAAGCTCCACGCCAGTCCCATAGGCATTGGGTCTCCCGATTCGTATCCATCTTTCAACATGTGCCCGGCGTCGATTGCCTTCTTGACACTTGACTCTATTTTCCATGCCATCCACTTAAAGAAATCCGTCCCCTGAAGCATCCGAACATCTCTGTCTATCGTGTAGGTGTCCATATGGACAATAACGCTGTCGCCATCATCTGTAGTGCCTCGGCCCTTCAGATCCACCAGACCAACGCGAAGTGTCGAACCACCAATGTCAACCGCCAGATACTGGCCCAGTTCGTGTCCGCCAGGCAGTTGGTGGTTGTAAGAGGGAAGCATACATGCTGGGTTGGTCTGTAACCCTTCTCGGAATTGTGCCTTGAGCTTTTTGGAGAGCAACAAAAGAGGGTTGTCTGGGTTTGGGCTTGTATCGCCGTTGTTTGGTATGACCAAAGAATGTTCGTCTCGCGGGAAGCGATTGTTGTCAATTGGTCCGAGAAGGAGTTCCTTGGCCTCTTTGAGAAACTCCTCCCTAGTCCTTTGAAATGCCTTGGTCTGTTTGACTTTTGTCTGGTCGGACTTTGGGCTGATCCAAAAGGCAAGTAATGCTTGCAAGAAGGACCTGCCACGCGAGAGCGATTTGAGGGCGTTTATGATTGTTCGCTTGAGGGATGCCATTGCGAAAACGAGTGGCTGCTTGGCATTTGAGGTCAAGAGTGGATTGGAAGAAGGGCGTCCTTTTTTAAGTCATTTGGAGAGTCAAGGGAGGGTAAGAGAAGTGCCGAGTGAACGGGTTGCGCCTGATATAACCATACTCTGACAGAATGATGAATGCCGTCGAGAGTGAGGAAAATAACACGTCGCTGATCTTGTCTCCCTCACCACTCGGTCAGTTGGTGGATAGGGGGCAGATGGTGAGCCCAAAGACTGACAAGCCGCTGAATACGGACTTTGAAAAGATACGAAGGTGACCTTGAGGCTCTGCTGTAAACAGAACCTGCAGTCTGGTATGTTGAAGGTAGAGTACGGTGGTGTGGTGGTGAGAAGCAAAAGGTAGGTAACAAGAGGGAAGGAAAGGTAACGAGCTGATGAGGGGAGGAAGACAAGAAGGCTCGTAAGGAGCCGCGGCTGGAAAACCCACTAACAAGATGCTATGTTACAACCGTGGAAAATGGTAATGTTAGTTGCCCAGGGCCGCAAGGGATACGGCTCTCTTGATCCAGATGCTATGTTGTCAGGGAGTGAGTCTCCTCACTCCAAAATACCTTGGCTGAAGCATCAACCGATCGCAAATAAGCGATCCAGTGTGCCAGTTATGGATTAGCTCAACAGCTTTGACTTTGAAGCCTAATGAAACGAGCGATCAAGATGAAACATGCACTGGAGGATATTATCGAGGTGTTGGGTGCAAGTGTCAAGATATTGCGAATAAAGAACAGAGCCAATGACAAGACAAAGCAGCTGAGTGTAACCAGGAGAACGGCAAGCGGGTTGCAACTTGCAGCGCTTGATTGCAAGGGACGGATGCGAGGCGGGGATCTGTTCAGGAGAAAGAAGGCCTGTGGAAGGCCCCGTCTCATTGAGCGCCATAGTCGCCGCTCGCCGTGTCAACGAGTGTGTCTCGGGAATTGGCTGATGGTCGGCCGCTGTGCACATCGAGTGGAGGAATGGACATGGTGGTGGGAAAGTAACGTTGCCTTGGTGTCGCTCTTTGGGTTTGGGTGCTGGAAGTTTGGAGGGGGCACTTGACTTCAAGCCATTGCGATCAGTAATCTGGAACAACCGAGGGGCAGAAAGTGACAATCAATCGACAAAACGTGGTCGACGGGCCCGGTTCGACTTTGGAGTCTATCCTGTCTAGATGGAGGATTGGAATGTGGGATTGAAGATGGAAGATTGAAGGAGTCGGAGTCCAAATTGACAAGCCAAGTACAGTGCGCCGTTGAGTATGGCCCGTGCGACAGGTCCTGCTTGCAGTCTTGGCACTAAAAGCTTAGGGCTGATGTGCACGAGCCATATCAAATCACATCACCAAGGAAAGAGCTCGACGACGACGACGATCCAGTTCCATACAACTTTCCTCCACTGGCTCGCAAAGAATCTCCCGAGTTGAAGGTTGCAATACAATGCCGATTTTTACTATTACAACAAAGTCGCCTTGCTTATCGGATGAAATCGCGACGAGTGTCTTGTACGACGCAGGTCGGTATCACCTGTGCGTGGATCAGCGCAGGACAACGGAGATAACGGTGTTGGGACGTCACCTCACTCAGGTCTCTCCCTCCACATTTTCTCTTTCATTCTCCGACTTTGTGACAAGATCAGAACGACGAGTGTCTGTTGCCGCCAATCACAATCACACAAGCCAGTGGAAGAGTGACTGGCCCCATTGATCTCCGAAGCTGGCGACATCATGATTCCCAAGATGAACGTTCCATCTGTCCTCCTCCTTTCTGTCTACCTAGAGCTGGAGGATTGAGGAAGTCTTCTGGAAGCTACGATGGATTATCGCTGATACCATTCGCCGTTGCGGGGTTGACTCCCCAGTTCGTGGAGACGGTGGAGGTGCCCGTCATGGACTGGACTCGGAGTTGATGGTCGCTCTTGCCAGTCTTTGTGTGATGAACGAGGATGTCAGTGCCGGCACCTTGATGGCTCAGGACGGGACGGCGGCTCTACTGAGTCCCACAAACTTCTATTTCTTCCCTTGAGTCGTTTCTTTTCCCATACACCCAGACATTGCTCTTAACACAGTATCATTAGCCCGTTACTGGCAGTCATCTTCTCTGCCATTCACAGTATCATCTCTTATCCCTCACCCATTCGAGCACTCTGTCTCCGTTTCCCCTACCATCAAAACATCACTCAACCGACGACATGGGGCTCATCATCCGCGACAACGCCGAATCTGCCAGTTCCTATGTGGCCGACTACATCGTCGATCGCATCAACTCTTTCTCTCCTACCCAGACTCGTCCCTTTGTCCTCGGTCTCCCAACCGGCTCCAGTCCCCTCGGCATCTACGAGTCTCTTGTAGACAAGTACAAAGCTGGTTTGGTCTCTTTCGAAAATGTCGTAACCTTCAATATGGTAAGAACAAAACCTCTCATTTGTCTCTTCCCATATCTTGCTGACAGCTATCCCAGGACGAATACATCTCCCTTCCCCCGACCCACCCTCAATCCTACGCCTCTTACATGCACGACAACTTCTTCTCCCACGTCAATATACCCCCGCAAAACATCCACCTTCTCAATGGCCTCGCTCCAGACCTCGCTGCCGAGTGCTCACGTTACGAATCAAAGATTGCTGCCGCCGGCGGAATTGACCTGTTTCTTGCCGGCCTGGGAGAGGATGGACACCTAGCTTTCAACGAGCCCGGTTCCAGCTTGGCCTCACGAACGCGTGTCGTGACACTAGCGGAGGACACCATCCTCGCAAACAGTCGATTCTTCGACGGGGATGTGGATAAAGTGCCCCGGATGGCGTTGACTGTGGGGGTAAAGACGGTCCTGGAAGCGAAGGAGGTGTTGATGATTGTTCTTGGTGCGAGAAAGGCGAGGGCGTTGAAAAAGTGCGTAGAGGAGGGGGTGAGTTGTATGTGGACAGGCTCGGCCTTGCAGATGCACGAGAGGGCTATCGTGGTTTGTGATGAGGAGGCGGCGGGTGAACTGAGGTGGAAGACGGTCAAGGTTTGTGTCTCTGTCAGTTGTCAGTTGATGAAGGACAGACAGTGCTAATGTGTTGCAGTACTTCAAATCGATTGAACGCCAAGAATCCGGCCACAACCACGGTTTTGACCAATCCCTGCCCATCAGGAAGGGTACCTCCCAGATCAACCTCAAAACCACCGCCGCACCACTAACACCAGAGTCAACACCAAAAGCAACCGCCACCCACTCCTCGTCTTCTCCCATCTCCCCGGTCGCGGAAACGGCCCCAACGCTTTTCACCACGTCTGTTGAGGCAGACCAGTCCGCAATCTATACGTCCTTGGAGAAAGAAATCCTCGCCCAACCCGTGCCCAAGAGTCATGGTCTCCTAGGACTCCTCGGGACTTCATCATTTCTACCCATCGAGTCAACCACCCGCCATTCCCGAGAGCCGTCTCGAGCTCGGTCCCACTCCCACTCGCAATCAGACGGCAATGCCTCAGACGGGGACTCTGAAGCAGAGTCGGAGGACATTGACCTAGAGCCAGACAGAATGGCCTCCAGGCTAGGTGATTCCGCTTTTGCTGCTGAAGCATTGAGAAGGTTGACGCCTAATCCTGAAGAGAGAAGGAGGTAAATAGGGGTAGTGAGGAGGACACCGGAGCCTATGGATGATCATGGAGAATGGCGAAGATTGTTCTGATGACTGGATACACGACGGAGTAAATTGACTGTATCCCCTAATTTTGGAATAACCCAAAGAACAAAACGGAATGACGAAACAAAGCATTTTCTCATTGTCATCCTGATACCAAACATGTTAAGATTTACTTGAAACGCTCGGGGCCAGGTGGCTAAATTAAAGGGAATCAAGTCGTATATCACAGTAAGTGTGTCCGTTCAATCTGTCATAATAACCACCAACAAAAAGGAATCATAAGCCAATTTCCCGATACCAAAACTGCGTTTACATCGTACCCAAACAACAAAAGACCATATCATAAATCATATCCAAGCTGACGGGAACCGCCTAAGCAAGAGAAGCAAACTATAATCATGTCAGCAATTGGTTACCTCCCAAACACTGCTTCCCTCATATCAAGGAAAGGAGACACTCACCTGCTCAACCCCATTAACCACCTCTTCCCAAACCTGCTGAACCTCAAATCCCATGCCCAACAACGTTTCCACACCATTCTGTTGCCCCTGGCCCAGATCCCCATCCCCTGAGCCACTACCACCATTGCTCACCCAACTCAACACGCAACAACCCATCTTATCCCTCTTATTCTGTCTCAACCCCAACATCACCAAGCCCTGCAACACCAAGTTTGCTTGCTGTTGCCCCATCATCGTCATGGATGACATGGATGATGACACAACAGGCGCAATAATCCCCCCAGTAAACTCCACCCCGCCACTAGACGCCGCCGACGGCAGAGAAGGGAAGTCCCGCCCTAAATCGGTGCTTATTATTACGGTGCCTACCAGCTGCTCTCCTTCTTGTCCGGGGGATTGAATCTTGGCGCGGATGATCCATGTGTACGTAGGGTTGGAAGATAGAAGAGCTAGCCGGTAGAGTTGCAAGATCTCGGGGGAGGAAGAATGTTGTTGGGCAGCAGAAGATACAAAAGAGAGGACGGATTCTTGTTCTGGGGTTGGGCTTGGGACTCCACCTCCTTGGTGGGAAAAGGGGCCATTGCCGCCGTGGATGAGGTCGAAGGAGATGCCGGCGTGTTGGAGGGTGGTGGGGAGGTCCGGGGGTGAGCACGACCAGGTTTGGAGAGAGGGGAGGAGGAGGTTGAAGATTTTGCGGGTGCGGGTGCGGGTGTTGGTGGAGGATGAAGAAGAAGAAGAGGGGGAAGACAAGTCCCAGCCGCAGGTGCTGGAGAACCAGGATTTCAGGCCGGAGGATGCGGCGGAAGGGGTGGATGTTGTCGAGCCGGGGGTTATAGCTGAGGACATGGAAAGGGTGTCGGAGTGGTCGAGCGGGATACCGGGGAAGATTCCCGGGAGGCAGCAACCTAGTTGGAAGGTTTTGATGTCCGGGTGTTTCTGGAGGAGGTTCCTCACGGCCCGGCGGTGGAGGGAGTACCCGATCGAAACGTTGCGTTTGGATGGGTCGACGAAGATGGCGCCTATGACTCCTGTGGAAGTGGAGGGGAGGTAGTAAGTGGAACAAAACCCGTACAAGGCGCCGGTGGAGGAGTTGCGGACCACAAAGTGCTGTTCTTCCATTTCGTGTTGCTCCATGTCCGGCATGAAAGGCCTGCTGGACAGCGAGAACGATTGCGGGCCGAAGGCGTAGAAGTATTGGTGGTTGGGAGCGCTGCTGCGGACCATGGCGAAGAGCAGATCCTGTAGTCCCTTGGTGTCTCTCTCGACGTCGTAGGGCTCGACGAGCCAGTGCTGCGTTCGGGTTTTTGATTTGCCTCCCGCTGAGTTTTGTACGGCCTTACGGGGTGCTTTCCTGAGGGTACCGGGTAGCGTGCCGTGGGGGGTGAAAGCGCCGAACAGGGCGCGGACCAAGGCGGACATGGCTGTTTCGGTGAAGTCGAAGGTGCAGATGTAGGTCCCGATGGATTTGTCCATGGCGAAGTCGTAGGGGGAGGAGACGGCTACGACGACGAGGTTCTTTTTGTGTCCGGAGGCTTTGAGGAGGGAACACATCATTGCTACGTGCTTGGTGAAGCCGGCTTGGTAGAGGTTCCTGTTGGCGTCGGCGGTGAGGAGGATGATGGTTGAGGCGCGTTGGATGAGGGATTCGTGGACTGGATGGTGTTAGTAAAGGTATGTTAAGGGGGAATGGGAAAGGGGGAGTTACCTGGCCGCACACCGTTGGCGGTATAAGAGGTGTGAAGCAACTTCCCATGCCTCGCACGTGCTAAAGACCTCCCAAGTTCTCTAAACACTCCCTCACCACTCATGATAGCACTCCGCTCCCTATGTATCCATTTATCATGCATCGGATTCTCCGACTTGATCTTGGTCGAACTTTCAAGAATAGTCTTCGTCATCGCCGATGCCGGCAACGGCTTAACCAGCGGCGTCAAAAGCAGCAGTTCCTCCTCCTGATGCATGCTCTCATTCAGCGGCAACAGCTTCTCGTTATCCCTCATCACCGTAATCGAGTCATCATACGCCTTCATGCTCAACGCAAGATGACTCGGATGGATCTGCTTCAACAGCGAGACCCCGGGGGGGTTCAGCGCCTTGGCCCAATCCGTACACCCCTTCTTCATCTTCAACACCCGTCTCAAACTCGTATAAATCCTCTCCTTGGTAAGCACCTCATTCTCCAACCCCAACTTCAGCCCCGAAATGGCCTCCAGCTGGACATCATACGCCCTGCACAACAGCACCAAATCACACCCGGCCTGCACAGCCATGATCGTCCCCGTCCTTACCCCCATTTCGGTGCGAAGCGCTTCCATCTCCAAACACTCCGATATCGCTACCCCGTTAAACCCCAGCTCTTCGCGAAGTAACTCATCAACCACTTGCTCGCTCAAACACGCATGCGCAACCTTCATGCTCGGATTCGTGATCCCGCACCCGCCTACGAACATAGCGTCCAACTTGCCCGTCGCTATAGCATTCCGGAACGGCACCAGCGCTGACAACGCCAGTTCTTCCAGCGTTTGCGTGATAATCGGTATATCCAAGCTACTCCCCAGGAAATCTAGGTTGCCGTAGGAGGGAAAATGTTTCCCGCAGGTGGCGACGCCCGCGTCTTTATACCCTTTCATCGCGGCAATGCCATACTGCGAGACTTCCTGCGGGTCATCGCTCGTTGCTCTTACGCCCAGGGGCTGATAGCGCGCGTTGGTGAGGACGTCCAAAACGGGGCCTAGGATCAGGTTGACGCCGCAGGCGGAGACTTCGGTGGCGGTTGCTTTGGCTAGTTGGTAGGAGAGGTCCGGGGAGCCGGCTGCTGCTTGGCCCATGGAGGAGGGAAATTGGCAGATGTGTTCTTCGTCGAAAAGACTGTTGACGCCGCCGTTTTCTTGGTCGAGGGCGATGAGGAGGGGGTGGGGGTGGCCGGATTGGTGGGCGATGGTTTGGAGCTCTTGGACGAGCTTTGCTGTTTGGTGGGCGGCTGGTGATGGGGTGTTAGTGTTTGTTGTAAGTAGAGTTGATGGGGAGACTCATGACTACATTTTAGGTTCTTGGCTGTTAGGAGGATGGAGCCGAGGTGGTGGTCTGCTATGAGCTCACGGATTTGGGGAGTGACTTCGGTGCCGTCCCATCCCATGATCAACATTTGGCCTATGGCCCTGGTGGGGAGTGAGGCGGAGGTTAGCTAAGTGTATGACGTATTGAGTGAGGTGAGAACTATGGAAGCAACTATCCGGGACCGGGACCGGAGTCCGGGAGATGACCCGGAGAACGGGGATATCGGGTCCGGTAGCCATGCGTGAAACTTCCGGAAGACGGTCCGAGAAACGGAATACCGGGTCCGGTAACCATAACCACGTGTGAAGTGAGTGATGAAGAATTTGGATGAGATGAAATGTACGTACCAGTCCAAATCCTGCCATAGTGGGTCTAGATCGGCGTCCATGATGGTGATTGGAGCTGAGGAGGTTGACCAACGTTGGTAGGGCTGAAGATGAGTGAACCAAAAGCGGAGAAGCGGCGCTGTCTCGATGTTCCAATTCCAGACTATGGGGATAATATCATATGTCACGTAACGGCTATGGCGACATGGCTTGGGAACGCCAAATGGGGCCTTGGTGTTGTTGATGTAGTGGAGGTGAAGGTTGTGTGTGCCCGGTGTAACAACAGGTCGTCGACACGGAGAACACGTTAACGCGGTTGGTGCTGTTGGTGGTGGTGAGATTGTAGTGCTACAGTAGCCGCTAAAGAACCACTGTGGCCGGGGATACTTGGGGGTTGTGGTGCGGTGGTGGGACCTTTCTTCAACCCCCTACTCGTTAAGTAGGGGGTTGGGAAAATCTAGGACAACTTTTTATTCTGGGACATCTGAAATATTAGCGTTCTGCTTAGAAAACTGTTAGTGCGCTATATGCAACAACGAAAAACACATCCAGCATTTTTCTAAAATTCCAATAAAATTCTAGGAGCTACTTCTTGAGTAAAAGAATTGATTTAGAAAGTTTCAAAAAATCATCTTCAAAATTAAATGAATGGTTACTACCGGAGTCTTCCTCAACCACCAAATGTCGTCGCTTCTGGATTGCACCAACCGCCAAACCAAACCGACATTTTGGCAGCAAAAGAAGGGCGCATTCGCGTTTCCTCCCCAACGCTTCGATAAAAATTGATGTAACTTTAAGGACGCTTAATTCAATGCTCCTTCGTAGTCCCTAATCTTTTTCAGATTTTTAGAAAATGGTGGTACGGCGAAATGGTTATTTGCTAACAGTTTTCCATGGTAAATGCTCTGTTTTCAGATTGTCCCAGAATAAAAAGTTGTCCCACGTTTTCCATACCCCCTACTTAACGAGTAGGGGGCAAAGAAAGCTTGGCGCCCAGAAGCCCCCAAGTAGAAAAAGAAAAAGATGATTGGTGGCATGATGATCATATCAAAAGCGCTTGACTACATTGGGTAGGTGTTGGATTTCTTTTTGATCCTCCACCAACCTCTTCTGACTTTTGGGTTTCTTCCCGTGATCTTCCTCTCGACAACGTCGCTTTTTAGGTTGGACTTCTCTTCTTTCTGGCTTCGACCGGCAACGTTACATTTGCGATCTTTATGATAAAGACTCGCAACGATCCATACCAACACCCACTCCCTCGGTGTCGATTTGAAGGTGTGATGGATCCGGCGATCCGAGTACCTGGTCCAGCGACCAATGCCGGGCAAACATCTCTCCTCTGACAATCGCGGTGGTGATGGAGTGATGTTGATGTGACAGGAAAACCTTCTACGACTGAGCTTCGTCCGAGAACCACCTCTGTCATTGACGAATACCGTTCGCTCCAGGAAACATGTGCGCAGTCGCTCATAACGCTTCACAGACTTCGCGACTGAAACGCAACACACCTCGCACACCTCGCTGTTGACAGTGATGATGTCTCGTTACGCCGTAACACCGAGGATGTGGTTGCGCCTGCTTCATCCCCTATCTCCATCCGAACTTCCGCCGTTATCTCATCCCTCCTCCAGTGAGGTTGTTCGAGTCCCGGAAATGGCGCGGATGGAATTCCAACGGTAGCCGCCCGGCGTTTGTGTAGATCCCAGTCCACGTCTTAGCGTCCGATGACAAGTATCACCAAGGAAAGTACGACCGACCTACTTCATGAACAAGCGTTCATATCACCACGCTTTCGCCCGAGAACTTTCCTTCATCTGTTCGAGCAAATCCCCTGCCAAGAACTTGACATCTTCCATCCAGCCTCATACAACCCTCACCATGCCCGCAGCTCTATCCTCCTCCCCGCCTCTAACCGGCACCGGCACCGGCACCGGCATCACCAAACTCACAAACTGCCGTCTCGTAATCGGCGACTCTCTCATCTCCTCCGACCTTTTCATCAACTCCCAAACCGGCAAGATCATTGAACCTTCCGACACCCTCCTCCCAGACGTCACCATCCATCTCCAAAACCGCATCCTCTCCCCCGGCCTAATCGACTGCCAACTCAACGGCGCCTTCGGCTTCAACTTTTCCTCCTTCACCTCTTCCCCCGAATACGTCAAAAACATCCACACCCTCAACACCAAACTCATCCGCACCGGCGTCACTTCGTACCTCCCCACCGTGACTTCCCAAACGCCTGAGCTGTACCACTCCGTCCTTCCCCATCTCGGTCCGCTTCCTCCAACTGATCCCTCTACCCATACTTCTACCTCTACCTCTACCTCTAACGACAATCACAACCACAACCGCAAAGCACACAAAAATGGCTCCGAATCCCTAGGCGCCCACGTCGAAGGCCCCTTCCTCTCTCCCTATCAACACGGGATCCACGACCTTTCCGTTTTGCGCGCCGCCAACTCGGCGCAAGATCTGGAAGAAGTCTACGGCTCTTCCAACCTCCACAATGGCAGCATGAAAATGATCACCCTCGCTCCCGAACTCGGTTCCATCACCAACCTCATTGCCGATCTAGTTCAAAGGGGTGTGGTGGTTTCGCTCGGCCACACCGAAGCCTCCCTCCCCATCGCAGCCGCCGCGGTCAGAGCGGGAGCGAAGATGATCACCCACCTCTTCAACGCCATGAAACCTCTCCACCATCGCGAACCAGGCGTGTTTGGTCTGCTTGGGGTCTTGGGCTTGCCAGCACCTGCAGCTGCACCGGGGGAAGGTGAAGGTGAAGAGGATACTCATAAAAGGCCGTTATACTACGGCGTGATAGCAGACGGCATCCACCTCCACCCGCTCACCGTTTGTCTAGCGTATAACTTGCACCCGCAAGGTTTCATCCTCGTCACGGACTCGATGCATTTGTCTGGTATGTCGGATGGGAAGTACGAGTGGGTTAATGGTGAGAAAACAGAATGGATTGAGAAGAGGGGGAGTGCTTTGTGTATTGTTGCGCCACCACCTTCTTCATCGTCATCGCCATCCCCATCATCAACGGCATCATCAACGGCATCGTCACTGTTACTGTCATCATCATCACAATCGGTACCGCTACCATCATCATCACCATCGCCATCGCCATCGCCGGGAAAACAGAATGGCAACAACCTCAACGGGAAGAATCTCAACGGCAACGTCAATGGGGAGGACATCCAGACGACGCAAAGGACCAAAAACGGCCAAGAAGAAAACGGGGAGGCAAAAGAGGAAGGAAAGAAGGAAAAGAAATGGGGAGGAATAGCAGGTAGTTCCGCCACCCTCCTCGAGTGCGTGAATAACCTTTTGAAATGGACGGGGGTGTCGGTGCCAAAGGCGTTGGCGAGTGTGACCAGCACACCGGCGGAGATGTTGGGATTGAAGGGCGTGAAGGGGAGCTTAGAACCGGGAGCGGATGCGGATCTGGTGGTGTTTGAGGAGGTGGAGATTGATGTTGAGGATATGCTGGGTGGAAGTGGACGGACAAGGAGAAAGCAGTTGGTTGTTGAGGAGGTTTGGAAATTTGGAGTGAGGGTGTTTGTGAGAGATGTGAATGGGGATGGGACTGCTCTGGTGGGTTCGAAATCATGATGGGGAGGGAGTTGGAGCTTCGGTAGATGAATTCTTGGTCATACAGCTTTGTTTCTTTGGAAGGTAGGCAGAAAGTAGAATGCTGAATGTCTGTTGGCTTGCCGTTTGGCTATGCATGATGAATAACAATGATGGTTCCCGTCCGCGAAGGCATGACTTCAAAAAAACACCACTCGCCCTCCCATTATAACTGGCCATTCAGAACCCAAAAAGGTATAACTCATTCCTCTCCCAATCAATCGCTAAACTTGGTAAAACAACCCAGGACCATGCTGCGGAGTGGTCCGCTTTCCTTGCCCGATCTACCCCTGTACCAATTCCTATCGTCCTTCGCTGTCGTTAAAAAATGTTACCTAGACAGACCAAATAGCTATCCAGTAAAGAAGTTAAAACTTAAAAAGGTATCCATGTCGTATCATCATCATCTCATCCCCGCCATACTATCCATCTTCATCCCACCTACGACCACTTAGGCTCGTCACTTTCCACCTTAGGGGTCGAGACAGCATTCCGGTCAGCAAACGGATCGTTCTCATCCTCATCGGCGTCACTATCCTCGTCGTCGGATGGCTCTACCCGTCTGGTGGGTGGCTTCAGCATTGATGGCTTCGAAGCTGCAGATGGCCGCGGAGGCGGCGCAGGACGAGGAGGCATCGGCGGTGGACTCGCAGGGGTGTTGGTGATGCTGAGCCCGGCCATGCCTGCAACGGGGGCGCGGGGACTGCTGGGTACGCTGCCGCCGGATTCTTTGGCTTTGGCGGCTTTTTCGGTTGCCACTGGGAGATTGTTAGTAAGTAGGGATATGAGAGGAAGGGGAAGGTGGACATACTCCGATAAAGATGTGCTTGCTCAGCGAGATCATCGTCCGAGTCGCTGTCCGCGTCAATAGAGCGGTCCAGCTGCTCAAAGGTCATGAGCGCTTGGACGAGTTCGTCGTTGGCGTGTAGGAGGCCTCCTAGCCATTGTTCGGATTCGACGTGTTGAATCTGTGTCTGTTAGCAACCCGTTCAGGTGTGGTCAAGAGACAATGTCACATACATATCTCAAGATGTTCCTTCTAAGCTTTTTGCACTTCTCGAAACGCTCCACTGCAGTTGAGTTCTCCGAAATGCGCTCCTTCTCTCTATTGATGGATTGCAAAGTGTTCATCAGGTTCGTGGAGGCAATAGACGCCTCGGCGATAGTCCTAGTCATCTGGTCCTTCTCGGCTTCGAGGTTGAACGGTTTATGCTTCTTCGATTTGCTGCTGCTCTTCTTCGACTTGTCCTTGCCGGATCGACTGAAGGAGTGAGCATGGCCACTGGAACTGGAAACCGTCGGCCTATGCGATGACGAAGAAGATGGCTGTGCGGTTGACGAGCTGGCCTGGGCAGTCGAGGTGCTTGCCGATGCTTGGCGTTCTTCCTCCTCGTCTTCGCCGAAAGGGTTCTCGGTCTCCTTAAGTACCTTGGACCTCTCTTGGGTGACGACTTGCTTGCGCCGGGGAAGTTCCTGGAGTAGTGTGAGCATGACGGGCAGACGGCAAGTGTAGACTGTGAGGGGCTTACCCTGTAGAGGTTCGCGACGCGCTCCATACCGGGAGTGCTCTTGTAGGCAGTCCAGCTGCGAAACATTTCGGTGCACTTCTTCTTTACCAAGGGGTCCGAAAGCTCGGCGGTACCACAGAAGCGCAAGCGCTCAAGGAGGGGTTCATCCGCAAAGCAGCGCTGGAAGCGGGCACCCGCATTCTGAATCAGAGCATCGAGGATGGTCAGGGCTCGGAGCTGGCGATGCAGGTTTCCATATTTGAGTTTCTTGCGAATGGCACGGGCTGCCTCAGTTGGACCGGAAGCCTGGAGGTTGATGGCTT
Organism: Neurospora sp. CHS-2018c; assembly: GCA_009806235.1. Taxonomy (NCBI): domain Eukaryota; kingdom Fungi; phylum Ascomycota; class Sordariomycetes; order Sordariales; family Sordariaceae; genus Neurospora; species Neurospora sp. CHS-2018c. The sequence continues at coordinate 947,689 of RAPC01000005.1, read as the reverse complement.
CGATAAGCTCGGGAATACCGCCGAGATCGTCTTCGGCGTATGTTTCACTCGTCAATCGTTCGATGTCGACCGTGACAGCCGTGTAGGGTTTCTGTTCTGGTTTGTTAGCGAATGTACGGGACGCAGCTATTTAGGGCACCTTGGTCGTTTACCGAGTAGGAGAACATTGTATCGTGAAGTAGCGCTAAGCTTATTGTCTTGGTTGCTTGGTCGTAAAGAATGAAGCTCGAGAAGAGAGAAGTCGAGAAAGCCGCGCAGTCGTATCGCCCGATGTCGCGACAGTTGTGGTGGATGTGGAGGAGGGAAATCAACACAGTTCCGTCGACTTGGGTGATTGTTACGTATGTTCAGATGGGCGCAGTCGCAGTCGCTACCTGTAACAATGGCCAAAGTGCAATTAGTGAAAGTCGAGTTCGTCGTTTGGGAAAGCGCAATCTGTCGAGGCAAGCGTGATATGATAACGGCAGCAGTCGTGCCTGCTCAGCGGTGATGTGATGCTGTGATGCTCTGATGATTTGACGAGGGGCGGCTGATGCAGGAGCGAACAATGGCGGGGTACGGGGACCTTGAATTCATGTGACGCCGTGAAACCGGATTCCGTTGCGCCCAGTTTCTTTCGACACCCTTCAAACAATCAAAATCACCGCAGTGTCACCAACAGAAGATTTGTCTTTCGTGAGCAACCCCAATGCGTCTTCAATAATGGGATAAAGATGCGAAAATTATTGGAAGTTTCAAACGGCGCAACAACATTCCATGGCATGCTTCTTGACAACGCCCCGGTCGCCGGTCCTTGGCGTTCAACTTTCAGGCCACAAGCTCCCTACAAATCTCGGCCCGGTGCCGAATTGTGGGGCTCCGGTCGCTATGATGCGGGGCCGGATTACTTGGCATTGTGATCCTCGCTCCGGCTGCCCGCCAGCTGCCCTCAAGGTGCCCGCCGGGGACGTCCCGAATAGGAAAGTACGACTTATACATCCATCATCACCGGCATCAACAACTTGACGACTCGCACTTTCCAATTTTCAAGGACAGAAAATTTCGAACAACTGTCGACGACTCGGAAGTCCTCTTCGATTTCCGTCCCGCCTCTCTTACCATAATGTCCGTCCTTCCTCCTCGTTTCAACACCGGTTTCCCGCCCGGTCCCAATCTCGAAAGGCCAATCGTACCCCAATGGCTTCTACCTCGACAGCACCGTGACGCTCCCCAACTTTCATCAGTATTATTAGTCTTGATTTTTGTACCCAGTCAGACATTCTCTCTCCAAGAACCAGACAGACACAGACACAGAGCCCGAGTGTAGTCATGGATATGATGGACCCTTCGAGTGCGGCAACTATCGATGCTCCGTAAGTCCGTTTATCTGCATCATGTCTTGCACAGTAATGCTAACCTGTTTTTTCCCCAGTTACGATGTCCCCTCCATTTCAACTACCACAACCATTCCGGCCAATGATGCTGTACCGGTCAACTTCAACGGCATAGACGGGTCGGGCGCACTTCCATCAGAGCTCTTCCATCCGGCTACTTCATCTTCTCTGAAACGCCGAAACACCGATGGGGACTGCTCAAGGAGCAAGAGACGAAGTCATACCCTTCCATCTCTCGAAACTTTCTCCGAGTATCCAGTCTACGACGACAATGTCCCGGTTGGCCATTCATCCTGGGAAGAAGGCGATACCCAAGAGCATATGCTTGCGGACACCATGTCCTTCGACCAGGAAGGCTATTACTCGCCCCCATACTCCAAGTCCGAGCTATTAGAGCTGTGTGCCAACAACCCACGGGCCGATAGAGAAGATTGTGAAGAAACGGATGCTTCCTTTTTTAGCAGAGCCATGATCTTTGATTCACTTACGGGTGGCGATCCGATGGCCTACACCGGCAAACAGGACGTCTTCATATATCACAATGTATCTATCTGTGATAACGTGCTGACCAAGGAGTGCGAGGTCTCGTCCGTTGACAACAAATCAGCGACCGCTGACGAGTACTCGATCGCATCGTCCGACGAAGACGCGATGATGAAGCTGGCTGACTTCTTGGTTGAACCCGTCGTGCAAATTCCGCCATCCAGTGTCATCAAAGCCGTTGAGGGGAACTCCACACCTGAGATATTTGATCCAAGTCTACAGAGATCAACGCCACGCAACAGTCCCAGGAGCAGTTTGGGGCCTATTGAGAACAACCAGGCTGCTGACGCCGAAGACCTAATGGACAATGACATTGATTGGGAAGAGGTTTTCCAACACCTGCCCGCTGGTCCCAAGGATTCCTCTGCTTCTCAATCTCTGGGGTTTCTCAATAACACTAGCCAGCCGCTTGATCATGCAATCGAATGGATGCAGTCTCGATCAATCAGCCCACCCAAGTGCCAACCATTCACTAGGCCAGCCTTCCCCTGCCCGTTGTGGAATAAGTCCCCCGTCGAGGGATTATCGAATACCAATGTCCTGAGAACATGCTTCCGTCTGGGTTCCGTTTTCAAGGAAGTGGCTCAATGCTTCAGACGGGACCAAGAGGTGACCTTTGAGCTTTTCGCCAGGGTATCCTACTCATCAAGGGAAAAGGGCTCGCGGGTTCAACACTTTCAGTTCATTGATCTTTTTGAGGACCAGCCTCCACATCTATCGGGCGTTCTGACTGGGTGGAAGAACGACAGTCTGGTGGAAAAGGAGACCGCCAGGTTCCTCGACGAAACAAACAACAAGATGTGCCGTTGCATGTGTCGACCAAGAAAGGCCAAAAAGCCTGAGATCGGTTGGGACCTCGAAGTGCTGCGTATCAGAGTCACCGATTGGAACGAGATTGAGAGTGTCAGGAGCGTTGTCTGCTACCAGTGATCATCAAGTCAGACTTAAACCTGTATGTCATTGCAGGGGGCAAGGGTCATGGCAAATTGTCACAGCATCGGTCTTCATGGACAGAAGACGCTCGTTGATTACCTAGCTTGGAGGGATCATAACTGCTTGGTGCTTCTTCATGATGAAGGACTCGGATGGAGTGTCTTGGCTGCAATCTACAGGGTTGGGAGCTCTCATTTTCGGTGTGTTCTCTTTCTCTTTCCATCTTAATCTTGCGCGTCATCTCAAAGGGACGGAGGAAGCTCATGATATCAGACTATACTACTTCAAGGCTCAAGCCCGTCATATCATCCGTTCCGTTTTCTCTGAAAGGAATCCCGCCAGTGTTGACCTCCAGTACCTTCAGATATTGCAAACGTCATACCCAATCTCTCTCTGGACTGCTTGCCTTTGCGGTACCATGGTAGTACTCCCTGTGTATAAAGCAGTCTCCTCCCCTCCATGATTCTGACCTCTACGCAAGGCTCGCCTCAATTTCTTGCTCCGTATCCTACTCGGGCTCACTTCTCGACCAAGATTTATACCATTGCTCTCATTTTTCTCGCGTACCTACTACCAGCTTCACTACCCTCAACACAACCTTCCCAGCTGTCCGCCAGTTCTACGACAGGGCAGATGGGTACGCCTCACACGACCAACTTACCACCAACCATTCAGTACTAGATTGCCAATTTCCTCGGCCTCTATCCCACCACCCTGGTCACAGCTCAGATCTCATATATTTTCAACAGCGGAATATCCTCAGGCGCTCTTCTCTCGGTGACCTTTGCGACCGCCTCAATATCTTGTTGTTGACCTCAACAATATCGCATTCTCACGCGACTCCTGACTCAAAACTTTCCATATGGCTGACATGGTAAAGCCGGAGCCCAATGACTGGATCGCCGCTTCCACCTCAGTCAAACTGGAGGACGATTCTGGTCTTGCAGGACCTCTCCTGAACTCCAATGTGGCCACTCATTGCCCCGACATTGAGCACAGCTCATCCTTCGCTTGGGAGAGGGAAAATGAAATGAAGATATCGGAGCGCGTTGCTATTAAGCAGAAGGCGCTTGACGATGCTTTCAATTGCGCGGAAAGTATTGTTAGTCTGATCACCACTGCATTCGACGGAGAAGGCCCGGATATCAATCATGTTCAGAAGGATCCGGAGATACAAGCATGGAAGGAAGAGATAGGTCAGTATTGCTTCACTCGCTCGTTGATCATTAGCTGACTTTGTTGATCATAGCTCGACTCAAACAGAAGCACATGTCGTTGGAAATACTGGTCGGTGTAGCCGGTGCCACGGGTGCCGGTAAAAGCACAATTCTGAACATGCTGCTTCAAAGGCCACATCTTTTGCCATCGAGCAACTCGGAGGCATCGACAGCATCGGTATGCCAGGTTAAATATAACCACGACAACAGTCCCGATCACCTGTTCAGGGCCGAGGTTGATTGCCACACATACCAGGAGGTGCTCTGTGAGCTCAAAAAACTCTACGAAGCGTTCAGGAAGATCGATAATTTTGATGAGGAGACCCTTTCTAGTCATGTGGAAAGAATGGAAGAGCAGGTCAACAACGAGGCCTTTATCAGCGAGGAACTGAAAAAGATCAAGGCTGTGTGGCGCCTAGAACGCGAACAAGTTGAGAGTATGACACCAGAGACGTTACTCGACTCCAACGGACATGTCCGAGCACTTCTCGGTAGCACGCAGTCTATCAGCTCTGCTGATTCCAAGGAGTTTGCCGAACTTGTCAAGCCATACGTGGATTCCTCGCCCACTCCACAAGGGTTCGAGGTATGGCCGTTGGTAAAGCAAGTCAAGCTTTATGTTAAGTCCAACGTGCTCAAAGAAGGGATAATGTTGGTCGATCTCCCCGGACTCTCGGACGCAGTGGAAAGTCGTGCCAGGGTGGCTCAGCGGTTTTTCGAACGACTGGACACAACCATCATTGTGACTCGTTCTATTCGAGCAATCGATGAAAAGACAGGAGTTGACCTGATGAACGAGTATCAAGCCCTCCAGATGCAAGCGAATGGAACTTTTCGGAAGAAACAGTTCTGTGTAGTCGCTTCACAAATGGACGAGATTGACGTGGAGGGTTTCAGGCTTGGGTCTGAGGTGGCAAAGGCCAACGTCAACTTACAAAACGATATGGAAGAGATTGATCGCCTAACGCATGAGAGAATGGACACAGAGAAACAACTTAGGACCCAGAAAAAGAACGCCGAAGCATGCGAAAAGAAGTTGGAGAAGGCCACACGTCTACTTAAAACATTGGAGGCCAAGAAGAAGATCGGTAAAGCCCCAAAAGCAGGTGAGTGCTAGTTATCTATCCCTTGGAATTCCCCATTTAATGATATGGCAGAAAGATTATACCGTGAAAAACTGGAGAAGGCACAAAGAAAGGTCTCACCACTCCAAACACAGCTGGCCAACCATCAAACAATTGTCGATCAACTTCACGGGAAGTTACATGAGCTGGATGAGTCTCTGAAAGCTTGTGAAGGCCGTGCAAAGTGGACATGCATTCGCATGCGCCATGAGCACATCGCCAAAAGGATCAAGGAGAACATGAAGAAAAAGCATGTATCCGCTCAAGATCAAGGTCGGGATACCAATTCCGAGAACGATGGGATTGTTGAGGTCTTTTCGGTGTCGGCCAAAGCATATCGCGGCCATCTTGGAAGCCGGCCTCCAGAGAACTTCCCGGAAACCTCGTATACTGGTATCCCACAGCTTTTGGCATGGCTCAGAACGTCAGCTCTGGAGAAGCGAGAGGCTCATCTCGATGTGCTCCTAAAAGCCCTGCAGAGGCTCTTGAATGGCATACAACAATGGTCGAACGTCAAATCTGGGAACCAGACAGTCACATTCTCAAGACGGGCCGTTGAAGGGATTCTTTCCAATGTACATCAGAATCACAAAAAGGTAAAGCTCACTTTCCCTTGATGTTGAAACCTTATACTGACCTCAGGCTCTCCTACAGAACCTTGATACCGTGCTTCGTCACTGGGCCGGCGTTATTGTCGAAATTGACCCGTTTGAAAGCATCAAGCAGGAGATTTTGGTGTCGAATGAAGCTGTCGGTACGGTCGTGCTCAAGTGGGCGTTCAAGTATCCAGAGGACAGTAGAAGATTGGAGTACATGGCACATGGCACATACGATGCTATTCTTCGTCGAAACGGTGGGCCGTTCCTGAGCCGTGGCGTTGAACGGCGGTCGTATAATTTTCCTGAAGCATTGTAGGTTTTGTCAACCTTTTTTTGAATTGCTTAGCCACGCAACATTTCATACTGACACCTTCCAGGGCCGTTCCATTCCTCAGAGTCATGTCGGGCAACTGGCAGACCGTATTGCACAAGTATATTCCCTCGCATGAGCCTCTAATCATGAAGCCCATTGCGGATATGTGGCACCGATACGTCAACGAACTGGTTGATCAAATTAGGACGGCGGCGCCAGCGATCTTGCCTCAGCTGCAAGAATGCCTCCCTGTCTTGAGACGCATCCTTGATGAAATGCAGCTCAAGGTGCGAGAGATTTTGAATGGACTCTCCAAAAGTTCTTCTGATATTCAGCCCGAGTTCCGGGACGCACTACAGATGCGTCTCATGCCCATCTTTCGGCAAGCCCTTGAGATCAAAGGTATGTATACATTGTTATGACCCCCCGGCTTCTTATTCTGCCAGCACTTAAGCTAAAAACCCCCCACAGGCCCCGGAAGTTTCAAAAAGCGTCGCGAATACCTGCAACAGCATGTAGTGGAATGGGTCCAGCCAATGTTTGACTACGCCTACAAGAGAATGGAAGAGAAGTATGACGTCTACCGGGTAAACGTACTAAGCGAGTTCATTTTCGTTTCCACGTTCGCTTTTGCCAAAGTCAAACAGCACTTTGATCTTCTGTTGGCGAACTTGAAGAAGACGAAGAAGAACACGAGGAATGATTCCTCTCGCTACAAAGAGGAAGGGGACGATTCCATCGCCCTGAAGCAGAACGTGGCACTCTTGGCCAATGAGTGGGAGCACATGTGGCGCTTTCCAGGAGAAGTCGAAGATCTCTCTTCTGACTCTCTCGAGTTGCCGGTGGAGTATGTCAGGCGCTCTCATGACCTTGAAGATACGGAGGAAGATAGTGATGAGGACGATGAGGATGACGATTCCGATGACGAGGATATCGATATGGATGAGGATGAGGAGGAAGATGAGGACTGATTTGGGACAAGAGTTGCAAAATCTGCGATAATGCTGGCGTAATGGTCATCAAGGAGGTAAATGCTGGCCTTGGACGGTGGTCAAGGAGTGTTCGGGGTGGTCTTTGATCAGCGATCCGATCAGGGGTCGAGGGATTCGACAAAAGTGTTGGGCGCTTCCGGCCATTAAACCCTATTTCTAGACAAATTGTTTCCAGGGTGATAGACCGTTTCAAGAAGAAAAGAGAACTCTGCTCGGAGAACGACGGGATGTCTAGGGGTGATGGCAGAATTTCATAGGTAGTCAAGGCTTGGACTCAGTTGGTGGATAATATTTGGGCATGGAAAGCCTTGAGAGAACTAGAGACACTCTAGACCTACCCTCAGCAACTGGACTTTCCGGCGAAGCTCTAGCGTTAGAATGGTTAGAAGAGCAAAAGTTATTGCGTTGTTTTTCTTGCGGCTGATCTTGATCACGCTGTCACCTTACGTCCATAGAGAGAATGCCGGGTTCCTGAACAGGGTAAAAACAGGGTACTATAAGACTTTTCGAGCGAAACACAATTTTTCATTTCGCACGTATGTAGCAGATTGATTTGGGCAAAAAGGCTGTTCAGCGCTGGACAGGGTTTAAGGGCAACAGTGTGAATGGGCCTTTTTCGATTATTGTTCTAATAGTCTGATTTGTATTATTTCTCTATTTAAATCGCCAGACTTTTTCTATCTCTCCGTTAGAAGGAGGAAGCGGCGACTACGGGCGACCATTGGGGGAAAAATGGTAACCATTACATTATTTGGATATAACGGTTCATCTTCTCCTTAGAGTTTATTTCTTTAATACTTTTAGTAATATATTTTGGTAATGCTCTTAGTAATGCATCTTCTTAGTAATACTCTTGGTAATGCATCTTGGTAGTTTTTACAAATGTCATAGTAGGGAATCGAACGGAGAGTTTTACGGAGCCGAGTGCTTATATTATTAATTATATTATTGGTATTTATTTTGTATGCGCGAGGGCGTTGGAAATGAAGCTTGATATAGTTGATAGAAGGCGCGGGGGTTAGCTGAGGAAGGAAAGGAAGCCGGAGAGTTAGAAAAAAGGGCGTCTTCTTAAGAAAAAGGATATTGGAGCAAAAACATTGATGAAAAGGCGTCTTCTTAAGAAAAAGGATGTTGAAGCAAAGACATTAATAAAAATAGCGTTTTCTTAAGAAAAAGGATATTGGAGTAAAAAGATATTGATGAAAAGGGCGTCTTCTTAAGAAAAAGGATGTTAGAGTAAAAAGATATTAATGAAAGGCAAAATTCCTGACCAAGCCCATTATACGTTTTGGCACCGTGCGGATGTTCGGGGTTAAGACTCTTTTGCACTTAAAAGAGCATGTTATCCGACGATATACATATGCAACGAATAGGATTTAAAGGTCTTTTAGAATTTCGCGAAAAAATGATGGTACGACCCTGTTTGAACCCTGTTTGGGAAATTTTCGACTGTTGGCTCCCAAGGCCCTGTTTTTACCCTGTTCAGGAACCCGGGATTCTCTCTATGGGTTTCCATGCGAGGAAGGAGAGAGTGGCATCTTCCACTAACAAGTGGAGGCTGGGTCGACCTGTCTGACAAACTCTCGCCAGGCGACATTCAGGGGAAAGCGAATGCGAGTGAAGATCTGTCAGATCTGGCAAGACGCTCGGAGGAGTTGGAACTACACTAGAAAAAGAAGCGCTTCTGCGAATCTCTCCGTCCCAAAGATATCTCGTTTTGTGTTGCACAAGATCCAGATAGAGTTGAGGTTGGGGGTGATGTTGCGCAGTTGATGTTCAGGTGGTGATCCACTAACAGGGCGCCAATAGCGGGAGGTGAGTGCCCTGATGACCCCCTGTGACTGCCTGTTCCGCGCTACACAGTACGTCATACAGGGCATCCCCACACGCTAAACCTCATCGGGATTAGCGGCTTTCGTCCGTTTGTGCCTGGGCGGTGATCTTTTTCTGGTTCTCTGCAACCTTCTTTCAACCTACGCGAAGGTTGGACCAGTCATTCTCAACGTCCCGCTCTTTTGTGGTGGTGATGATCCCCCTCCTTTTAAGTCTCGATTCACCAAATCATTGCTCTCACCTCGGCTGGGAAGAATAACGTCCAGTATATGCACAGTATCATCCTCTCGGCTCGTCGTCCTCGTCCTCGCCCTCCTTCTCGCGTGCCTTTCGCAACCGAAGCTGCGAACGGAATATCTCAACGGCTAGACGCAGTGCCACCCACACCTCCTCCTCAATCCAGGTCGTGATCCGAAATACAACCCGCGAATGTTGTACTCGATATGCCTTGAACACCCCTCGTGATACCCGAGTTGCTTTCGACGTGACAGCACAAAATCCAATCTCCTCAAATCTCCCGCCAGAGGGAGAGTTCTGCCAACCATGTTTGCCGGTCGAGATATACAGCGGTGATTGGCTCCCGAGCGTGAACCAGCTTTCGGAATTGTATTTGCCCAGGAACAAGGATGGCGGCCGCCTACCATTTGAATATTGAAGGATGTTTGTAGCGTCGCGTTGCACCCCTCCAAGAGACATTGTTGCGGTGGACGACGCAAACTTGGCAAAATGCCTAATCAACAGACCTGGGATGGTAGTACCCTGCTGGACTCTTTCCCATGTTTGACAAGGTCCCTCAGCTGGACACCACGAACACAGACGAGATGGGCCAGAACGCTTGGTCGCAAGTGGAAATGGAAAACACCCGACCCACCATCATGACCAGCAAACGTGGGAGATCCTCCGATTGGGTTGCCGTCTTGTCCTTGATCCTGGCAGTGTTGTTGCTGTCAAGTGGCCCCCCTACCCACGCTTCGATCTTTCGGCGTACCTATCCGTGCGGGGAGCCGTGATGGTTGTTTGGGCTATCCAGGGAGGACAAGATAGGTATAGATACTAAGCCTCTCCCCAGGAAATGGGATGAATGGTGTTCTTGATCGACGTTGTCCAAGTCTTTTTCTCCAAGGGTATGTAGGAACATGCTCTTCTGAGACATCCTTCTCAGATCCAGACCTCCACTAACACCGCTCAGGCACAGGTAGACAGCATCGCAAGATGCCTTACTACCAACAACACCGCCGCGGCGGCATGGCGCCTCCCAGACGCCTCATAACCATCGCCGTCTCCGTCGTCTCCTTCTTCATCCTCGCCGCTCTCGCCATCGCCCAGTTCGGCCCCTCCTCCGAGCTGCACGCTCGGAAGCTAGCCCAGCGCATCGAACATGCCCAGCGGGCAAACCCCCAATCCGAACCGCGGGATACTCCTCTCGGCGACAAGTACCTGATTGGTGTCGGAAAGGCCGATGTCACCGGCCCGGTTGTCGAGATCGGCTTTGGCGGGTATGCGGACACCAGCCAAATCGGAAGCGGTTTGCGCCAGCGATTGTACTCGCGCGCTTTTATCATTGGCGAAACCAAGAACCCCAAGAATCGCGTGGTGTATATCGTGCTTGATACGCAAAGCGGAGACACGGCTGTTCGCAATGGGGTTCTTGATGCGCTGAAGGAGATGGGAGATGAGTACTCAGTTTATGGCCAGTCCAACATTGCGCTTACGGGGACGCACTCCCATTCCGGGCCGGGTGCGTGGTTCAACTACTTGCTGCCGCAGATCACGACGCTGGGGTTTAGCAAGCAGAGTTATCAGGCGATTGTGGATGGTGCTGTGTTGTCGATTAAGAGGGCGCATGAATCTCTTCAGGAGGTATGGTCGACCAATTCTACTTGCTGGGTCCGGACTAACTGGAATAGGGCTACCTCGACATCGGCACAACCGACATCCACGACGGTAACAATAACCGCAGTCCCTCCGCCTACCTTGCCAACCCCGAGTCCGAGCGTGCCAAGTACCCCTTCAACACCGATAAGACCTTGACCCTACTCCGATTCCGGAGAGCTTCCGACCTGAAGAGCATCGGTGTCCTTACCTGGTACCCCGTTCACGGCACATCCGTTTACCAGAACAACACCCTCGTGAACGCTGACAACAAGGGCGTGGCTGCCTATCTGTTCGAACAATCCGTCAAGGGCGACAGCCGTGCTGCTGCGGGCTTTGTTGCTGGATTTTCTCAGGCGAACGTGGGTGATACGACGCCAAATACTCTGGGCGCCTATTGCGATGACGGTACCGGTGCAGCTTGTGACTTCGAAAGCAGCACTTGTGCCGATGGCAAGGTGCAGGCTTGTCGTGGAAGGGGACCGCTTTTCCAGAAGCTGGATAAGGGTGTGAGCAGCTGTTACGAGATTGGCAGGAAGCAGTATGCTGGGGCTAAGAATGTTTGGGTAAGTCTACTGCGTCGAGATACTGGGAAGCAGTTACTGAAAATGCCTAGACCTCGCTCGATTCAAGTTCGACGCCAGTTGTTGGCTCTACCGTGAGGTCGTTCCACTACTTCCACGATATGCGGTACTACAAGTTCAACCTCGACAACGGCACTGAGGTCCAGACATGCCCTGCTGCGCTTGGTCACTCCTTTGCTGCTGGCACTACGGATGGCCCTGGCGTCTTTGACTTCACCCAGGGTGACTCCGGCGCTCCTAACAACCCGTTCTGGTCCGTCGTGGGCGGTCTTCTACGAGTTCCATCTGCTTCGCAAACAGCCTGCCAAAAGCCCAAGCCCATTTTGCTTGATGTCGGCGAGATGGACCTCCCCTACCCTTGGACGCCCAACATCGTTGACGTCCAATCCCTCCGCGTCGGTCAACTCTTTATGATCATCTCCCCCTCCGAAGCCACCACCATGTCCGGCCGCCGCTGGCGCAACGCCGTCAAAGCCGCCGCCAAACAACAAAAGCTCACCGGCAGCACCGACCCCGTCGTCGTCCTCGGTGGTCCCGCTAACACCTACTCCCACTACGTCGCCACCCCCGAGGAGTACGCCATCCAGCGCTACGAAGGCGCTAGCACGCTCTTTGGGCAATACGAACTGCCGGCGTACATCAACCTCACCCTCTCTGCGCTCCCTTACCTCTCCCCATCTTCCACCAGCTCCCCACCCCCAGGCCCTAGCCCGCCCGACAACAGGGATAACTCCCTCTCCTTCATCACAGGCGTCGTCTACGACGGCGCTCCCCCCTCCAAGCCCTTCGGGACGTGCATCACGCAACCATCATCTTCTTACACGCGCGGCAGCGTAATCACCGCCGTCTTCCAAGGCGCCAACCCCCGCAACAACCTGCGGCTGGAAGGAACGTACGCAGCTGCCGAGAAGCTAGGCGCAGATGGGAAGACGTGGACGCAGGTGCGCAGTGATGAGGATTGGAACTTGACGTACGAGTGGAAGAGGACGAATGGGTTGCTGGGGTATAGTGAGGTTACGATTAGGTGGGAGACGAGAACGGAGAGTAATGGGGAGGGAGATGATGGGTCGGGGACGTATAGGATTAGGTATTTTGGGGATGCGAAGGCTGCTGTGACGGGAAAGATTACGGGGTTTCAGGGGGTTAGTAGGGAGTTTAAGTTGACTTAGGACAGGGAAGGGATGAAGGCGGTGGTTTGGGGAGGTGAGATGGGTGGTAATGGGATGATAATCAGAGATGATAATGATGAGATGAACGAATGGTTTAGAAGCCAGGTACGACAATGGAAAACATTCGGAAAGTCCAGACCGAAACCAGCAGTGAAAAGAAGCCGAGATCCCGCGACTATACTACCTGCAGTACCCGGAGACGTGGAAATTCGGCATCAATATTGAGCAACGCCATCTGAACAAGTCCGCGGGCGGGCGAAACGTTGAAACAGAGATCATCGTGCCACCCCATCACCCCACGTTCCCCTTCCCCTGGTGCGGCAAGACGTACTCCCGCGTGCTTATCTCTCCGTAGTGCTCCCGTTCGCAATGCGCATACAGTATCTCCGCGGGAGCCTCAACCGACGCTCGATTGATGACTTACAGCAATTGGTGGCATCTGATTGGTCGGATAAGCCATCACTACTGTAACCATCTCCTTATCAAGATCAACCTTTCGCCTCTTTGGTTTCAACGACTCTGCACTCTCCGCGCTTGCCGTGGAGATGTCATTCTCCGGTATACATTATGTACAGCCTGTGTCGGCGGTGCGGTGGGTTCAATTGTGGTGAGTGACAAGTGACACCACTATACTTGAATGAGTGGCGTTCGCGGCCGAACGAAGGTTTTCCTTATCGCATGTTTTATCGGCTGGCGTCAGAGGCGTTTTCCACTTGTTTCGCGGAGATGTTCGTACTGCTTTCTATCGTACCGAGTTTCGCATCCTTATGTGTCTTGGATTGGATTGTTGGAGCCCCGGTTAGAATGAACGGAAAGTCTGTCATTGAGTTGGGTACCTGACAAGAGTTGATAAAACCAAATGTCTCTCCAACAAGAATGGAACGTTTTGTCTTTCTTGTTGCCTCCCATTTTTTGGGGATCATTGTCGAGTCCATCGATCGTTGAAGGCTATTCTTTGCACACACTCTTATGTTTATGGACACTTTCTTTGACCTTTGAAGTTCCGTGTGATACCCTCCCTTCCTCAGCCAGCTTCATCAGCCAGCAATGGCAAACACATCACCAGATATGGCCACAACCCCATACACAACTACTCCTCGGAAGAGGATAGTAGTCGTTGGGTTGGGGATGGTTGGTATTGCTTTTATGTAAGTTCTCACTCAACTCTATTCTTACCTCTCATGCCAGAATGTCAGAATTATGAAAGGGAAGACATGACCGAAGCTAACAGCATCATCCACACACAGCGAGAAACTCATCAAACTCGACACCCAACGGCAATACGAAATCATCGTCATCGGCGAAGAACCACACGTAGCGTACAACCGCGTCGGCTTGACTTCCTTCTTTAGTCATCGAGAGGTTGAGCAGTTGTATCTTAATCCTTTGGAATGGGTACGTCTCCCCATTACCTCACCTACTTCCTCTCCCATTGCCCCCAACAAGTCAACTCTCAACCCGTAACTAACAACCTACCCCTTTGATAGTACAAGCAACATCTACAAACCTCCTCCCTAACCCACCACCTCTCCACCCTCGTTACCTCCCTTTCTCCCCACACCAAAACCCTCACAATCTCCCCACCCCCCTCCACCCCCTCCCTCACCACACTCCCCTACGACCATCTAATCCTCGCCACCGGCTCTCGCGCCCTCTTGCCCACTTCCACACCAGGCCACGACGCCCAAGGCGTCTTCGTCTACCGCACCATCTCCGACTTACAGTCCCTCATCGTCTGGTCCTCCCACTCCCGCATAAAAGGATCGACGGGAGTGGTAGTAGGTGGCGGGTTATTAGGTCTGGAAGCAGCCAAGGCGTTGATGGATTTAAAGGTGTTTGGACGGGTGGTGGTTATCGAAAGGAACGGGTGGGTTTTGTCGAGGCAGGTGGATGGGGAGGCGGGGGGACTGGTGTTGGAGGGGGTTAGGGGGTTGGGGGTTGAGGTTTTGTGCAGGAAGAGGGTTGGGAGTGTTGAGACGGCTGAGGGAGGGGAGGGGGAAGAGAAAAGGGTGAAGGGGATACGGTTCGAAGATGGGGAGAACCTCCCCTGTTCGACGATCTGCTTTGCGATCGGGATCAAAGCCAGGGACGAGCTAGCCAGGCAAGCGGGGATCGAGTGTGCCGAACGAGGAGGAGGGATAGTGGTCGATGATTCCCTCCAAACCAGCGCGCCAGATGTTTATGCCATCGGCGAGTGCGCCAGCTGGAAGGGCCAGACGTTCGGGTTGATTGGACCAGGCGTGGAGATGGCGGATGTGTTGGCTTTCAACCTCACCCAGGCGCATTTGCACACTCCACGAGTATTCAAGCGACCAGACCTCAGCACCAAGCTCAAGCTTTTAGGTGTCGAAGTGGCCAGTTTCGGGGACTTCTTCGCCGACCGCGACGGACCGAGGGAGTTACCGCCGAAGTTGAGGAGGGAGTTGAAGAAGTCCGGCGGCGGCAAAGCGGAGGTGAAGGCGTTGACATACAAAGACCCCTTCCTCTCCATCTACAAAAAGTACATCTTCACTTCAGACGGGAAGTATCTCCTGGGGGGTATGATGATCGGCGACACATCCGATTACGTCCGTCTCGTTCCGCTAGTCAAAACCCAAAAAGAGCTGGACATGCCCCCCTCACAACTCATCCTCGGCGCCAAAAAAGACAGCGAAAACGACGATGACGACCTCCCCGACGACACGCAAATCTGCTCCTGCCACAACGTCACCAAAGCCGACCTCGTCTCCCCTTTAAGGTCTGGGACATGCACATCCCTAGGCGACCTCAAATCCTGCACCAAAGCCGGCACCGGCTGCGGGGGGTGCATGCCCCTAGTGACCTCCATCTTCAACCGCACCATGGCTTCGCTGGGCGCCGAAGTGAAGAATAACGTCTGCCCGCACTTCCCTAGTTACTCGCGCGCAGACTTGTACAACATCATCTCCGTCAAGCGGCTACGCACTTTACCGGACGTGATGCGCGAAGCCGGCGGCGCTGACCCCGAAAGTCTAGGCTGCGAAGTATGCAAACCAGCCATCGCCTCCATCTTTGCGTCCCTCTGGAATGACCACGTCATGTCCCCGCAGCATCACGGGCTGCAGGATACTAATGACAGGTTCATGGGTAACATCCAGCGCAACGGCACTTTCAGCGTGGTCCCCCGTGTGGCGGCCGGGGAGATCACTCCAGAGAAACTGATTGTTATCGGAGAGGTGGCGAGGGAGTATAACCTCTACACGAAGATTACGGGCGGGCAGCGGATCGATATGTTTGGTGCCCGAAAACAGGATTTGTTGAAGATCTGGAAGAAGCTGGTGGATGCGGGGATGGAGAGCGGGCATGCGTACGCGAAGAGTTTGCGGACGGTGAAAAGCTGCGTGGGGACGACGTGGTGCCGGTTTGGAGTCGGTGATAGTGTGGGGATGGCGGTTAGGTTGGAGGAGAGGTATAAGGGGTTGAGGGCGCCGCATAAGTTTAAGGGGGGAGTGAGCGGGTGTGTGAGGGAGTGTGCAGAGGCGGGGAATAAGGAGTGGGTTTTCCTTTACCGGTCCTCCTTTTGCTCGATGGTGTACTGACGAAAGACAACAGCTTCGGCCTCATAGCCACCGACAAAGGTTTCAATATCCTCATCTGCGGCAACGGCGGCACCACACCTAAACACTCCATCCTCCTCGCTAAAGACGTGCCTCCAACCAACGTCATCCCTATTCTCGACCGCTTCCTCATGTTCTACATCCGCACCGCCGACAAGCTCCAACGCACCGCTCGCTGGCTCGAAGCCTTGCCTGGCGGCATCGACTACCTGAAGGAAGTCATCCTCGACGACCGCCTCGGCATCTGCTCCTCACTGGAAGCTCAGATGCAAGAGTTGGTAGACAGCTACTTCGACGAATGGGCCGAAGCCATCAATAACCCAGCCCTGCAAGAGCGGTTCAGGCAGTTTGCTAATACCGACGAGGGACAACCGCCCATGGAAGTCGAAATGGACCGCGGACAGGAGAGACCGGTGATGTGGCCCCGCGAAGACGAAGGCGGATCTGCCAAGGCGGACTTCAAGGGCTTGCGAGACAAGTGGTCATCAACCACCTGGCAACCAGTCCTCGAAGCGTCCTACTTCGAAGGCGCAGACAACCTCCCCAACGGCATCAGCGCCAGCATTAAGCGCGGTGACACGCAGCTCGCTGTGTGGCGGATAAAGGGGAAGTACTACGCCTCGCAGCAGATGTGTCCTCACAAGCGCACTTTTGCGTTGTCCGATGGTTTAGTTGGCACCGATCCGTCGCCATCTTCGTGTTCATCAGCCGCCCTGCCGCCATCACCACCTACTACTCCCCCTTCTTCATCCCCTTCTACCTCCCCACCTCCCTCTCCGGGACCAACTTCCTCCTCGGCCCAACCCACCTCTTCCACCTCCCCCACTTCCTCCTCATCATCATGCACTTCCAACCCTCAAGGCTCCTCACCCTACATCTCCTGCCCCTTCCACAAGCGGAACTTCTCGCTCACCTCCGGCTCATGCAAGAACGACACCGACCTCTCCATCGCCACCTTTGACGTCGAAGAACGCAAAGACGGTATGGTGTACGTCAAGCTGCCGCCTGTTGAGGAATTGGATAAGGAGTTGGGGACGAAGAGGTGGATGGTTAAGAAAGGCGAAGCGGGTGAGGGGCAGTTTGGTGAGTTGGATGAGTTGAATAAGAGGAAGGGAGTGGAGGGGAAGAAGGGGAGAAGGGGTAGGAAGCCGGGCGAGGCGGGGATAGAGACGGGGAAGAAGATTGTTGAGAGTGTTGGTGGCGGGGGGTGTGGTGGGCCTGGGTTGGAGTGGTGATGTTTGGGTGGTGGCTTCTTGGTGTTTTTGATTGATGCTCGCTTGGTTATAGGAGTTCAGGGTTTGGGAGTATTGTTTGTTCTTACCCTTTCGTATTTGAGAATAATACGAGGCTGATGATGCTGGAGGTGAGATCTGGATCATCGTTCTAAGCCATCGTCAGAAGCCTACTCAGAACCCGCTCGCGTGCTTCTAGAACGGACACTCATCCGTAACATGATTGATGTCTGATGAAGTTTGCTGTCAACGTTGCGCAACCTTGCTTTGAACAGTTCTGCCCTGTTCTTACAGAAAAGCTCTGCCATGTCGTCTGTGACTACTCTAGGTTGCTTTTCACTCCTCGCTCCGTCAAGTGATTTCCTTGAGCGTGTGATTGTGACAGTACAGACTTGCAGACACGGGAGCTTTCCAGTTCCCATTGAGAAACAAGAGCAATGCTGGATTCCTGCTCAACAGCCCTTTGTGCCTTTCGCAACCAGAAGCCAAGGAATTGATCTATGTGCAAGAGTCAGTGTAGGAACCCGACGTCTTTCAGAACCCTGATCCATCCTTTTCCTCGTTGTTGAAACGTTTGTCTCCTCCTTTTTGCTTTTCCACACCCACCTTGTTCTTTTCTTTTCTTTTCCCTCCTCATTTCCTGCGTGCGGACACTTGCGGACCTTCGTGTTTCCTTCGACTCTCTTTTCCCACCAGATCATCCAAAAACTTGTACCATTTTGCCATGCCAGAGGATTGGAACGGGGCGCAACATGTCGAGGCCCTCATGTGCCTGACAACTCAACAAGGTTGTCAATATTCCACCTCCCAACTCCCTGAAGTATTTCCTATCCCGAGTTTGGGATTGAGAATGCCTGATACTTGAGCAAAAGGTGGTGTGAACACTTCCTGTTCAGGAAGTCGTGGGGTGGTATCAGTGGCTTGAAGCCGCGCGAGAGCTCGGGTCTGGTTCGTGGGGGAGGACTTCCGACAGGACGGGTCGACAGGTGGACGGGTGTAAGCGGTTTCACGAGGATCTCTGTCGACCCGTTTCTCGGGATTTTTAACAAGATGGTCAGCCACAGCATGAAGTTTCCGTCATGACACAAGGGGATGGGAATGGTGTGAAAGGGTCAGTAATGGATGATTCAGCCTCCCGTTGTTGTGTCCCGACGAGTTCGTTCGTGATGGCGGGCTCGTGTTCGTCAGAGCCGTTGACGCCTCGTTCGGGTTGTTTTGTTGGAGTGACGGAATATCGAGTTGAGTTGTTGAAGCTGGGCAACACCAAGTAGGCACCGCACAACATGTCAAATCTTCTTGCGTGGTGGATGGTTGACAACTTGACAACAAACGAACAGCCTGAATGGAGTGGCAGCCCAAGTCACGTAGTAACGACACCTGCCTGCCTACCTGCCGTCCACGTCCACGCCTTCTAGGCTTGCGGTTGTTGGGCGTTCTTTCCGTTCCATCCCATCCCATCCCATCCCATCCCATCTGGAAGGCACGCCTGCCTTGACCACTGGCACTCGTAATCTCCCGCCCGGTACCTCCTTCCATATCCCCCGCAACGGCCGCTCCAACGGTCCGATAGCACAGTCTGCTTGCCGGTCGTGAACTGAGACGGGACAGTTTTCGTATCCTACCCCGTGATGGGGCTTTGATGTCATTGCGGGAATTTTCAGATTGGGTTCAAGTCCCGAGTATCTGTCATGGACCTGCGATCTATCTCAAAGTATCATACATAGCCATCCCGATGGTGGTGGTGTTGATGTTGCCCAAACCATGCCACTTATACACCCTCTTCCTCGCTCGCCTTGTGACAGCTGTCGCGGGTCCCAGCGCCTCATTGCGGGTGCTTACCACTAACAAGATTCATGGATTAGACATCTCGTCACCAATTTTGGAAGCAATCTCATGATTTGTAGCGGGAACGGAAAGGGACTTTTGGGAGACTATGTACAAGTAGTAATTTCCTTGTTGCTTCAGATCAGGTTTGATGACAGCGTTCGTGAAATCAATAGGGGAGGATGCTGAGTACTTACATGACCATCACAACAGGCTCTCCCGAAAGGTCTACCCAGGAACATGGTTTTGCCTCGAATAAATTGGTTACTCCGTCCCTTCCCAGCTATGGTGTGCACCAAGCTGGCTGCCCTGGAAAAGCCAGTTGTTGGAACTAACCACTTCAGTTCCTGTGTAAAATCAAGCTTGCCAAGCTAACCCGGATCATCATTCCCTCACGCGATAATCCAAATATCACGGAGCATCCCCCTCCTCGAGTTTCTATCACGGACGGAGTGACCCAACGGTACCGGGTAACGGACTCGATGCGATGGGTACTCAATATTAGCCTCCAGATTAAAACTTTACTTGTCGAGCTGGTTGAGTCGTACCTATTCCCTGCAAACCGTTTGACACAAACAGACTTGGATACTTTCTGGGGTTAAGTTTTCGTCCACCGTAATAGACCGTGGATGTTCTCCGGTCCTTCTCCTCCGGCCGAACCGGGTCGGATCGGGCTGGGCCGGGCTGGCCCCACCTCTTCCCGGCTTTCTGGTGAGCTAGACGCCGACTCGGGCTTCATCTTACGGGGCCGGGGCCTCGAAGAGACCTTACAATATTACAGAGGTCTTGACGCCCATACCGGAATCTTACAACCTTGAAACCATACGGCCGACCGTTTCCCGGCCTCCGTCAAGTGTTAACCATCGTCCATCAATCCACGTTTCATCTCGGTTCCATTCGGTCTTGGACAAATCAGCTTTCATACCGTTCCCCGGTAGAGTAGACCCAGTAAAGAAACGCTCATCCATATCTCCCGAACCCATGGACGAGGGAGGGTGGGAGCCCGAACACTGAACACGACTCGCTCTTTGCCTGTTAATTCCCATAATGGCAAGTCGTGGTAGTTCGGGATCCCTGACTGCCGTTCGGTATTAACATACCCAATTACCGACGCCGTTAAATCCAACCGCGTCTCCTTTTATCCGGGCTCGACCGGGGCATTTAGCCTAAGCGCGACGGAAAGGCGATGCCTAACCGACAAGCTGCGGCTAGGGTACGACGGCATGGCATGTCTAGGGATTCGAGGCACGTGAAATTTGATGAGCCTCATCCGCCGGTGCCTCTTTGTAACATGATGTTGGCCTGTCTGCGTCAAGACCCATGACATGATGAATCCGGGGACGCCTTTATACCGCTTTTTTTCACTCGATATGGTTTTACTCAACCTGCGCTAAGGCTAGGACTAGCAAAGCCCAATACGGGGATGCAAGTGATACCCGACATTCCCACCAATGTCTGTTACTGAACGGTTCCAAGGAACTAAGGTGACCACGTTGGCAAGCCTACGATCGGTTTTGACCCGTATCAACTCAGTAACAGATTGGTTGAACCCCTTGTTAGTCTTTGCTTCTGCCAGATGGTCCCGACGCTATGCCTATTTTGAGCGAAACCATATCGAGTGAAAAAAAGCGGTAGCAGACCTTGTGCGTGTCGGTACCAGACTGTATGTGCCTGTTGAACCCTATGCATAGTACCTCGAGGAATCCCGCCGATCATGATCGGTATGTTCAATTTCGCTGCAGGCATCCAGTTAATGCGAGATGTCGAACCGTTTCCACGGACGTGGAAAAGCAGAAGATTATTTTTTGGTTCAATTATTCCAGAGCTGGACAAGACAAAGATGGAGTGATCCTGTTCAATTTAGACCGTTGTCATCTGGGTCGGGCGAGGTCCACCATCCAGTCGAGACATATTGGAAAGGCACGGCACTGGACCAGTGGTGCAAGACAGTGACCGTCAAGCAACGGAAAGCAGCTTGCGATCCAGTGGCCTCCTGCAACCGTAGACATAACCCGTCCTCAAGCATGTATCCGCCGGTACAGCACATGAGACATATCCAAGGCATCCCGTGATGGCTCACATCAGTTCCATTCCTCCATATAGACTCGAGAAGGAAAAGAGGGAAGGAATCCAGTTGGTCGGGGCACTTGCACGGAGTAAAGAAGGGTGCGGAGAGTAACGTCAACTTACCTACCCAGACATAAAGACCATGGCTCGTCTTACTCGCCGAGTTTGCGCTCTGACCGTCGCTGTGCCACAGACGTGCTCGCCGAAAGAATGGAAAACGTCTTACAGACCCAGGTCATATGGCATTTCCCAACTCGTAGCTTGAAACGAGATGAGCTACCAAGGAACGGACCGTGTGGGTTTTCAAGGCGGTTGGCGTTTACTTCCCAGCTTCCCCAGAGCGCTTGGCTCCCGAAAGCTTACCTGAGGCGATATAGGTAATTCAATATCAGTCCAGGGGTAGATATTCCCGACAACTGGTACAATTAGATTGTCGGCCACTCCCCCATCGGTAACTCACCAATGAGGCTAAAGGTGGGAGATCCTAGACATACTTCACGAAGAGTACCGAACCATCCGGAGGGTATCGAAGGGGTATTCTTCGTAATTAAAGTTGAGTCGAGGAGGATTTGGCTACACAACAGCAGCCACACCATCGTGGAGAGGAAAACTCCTGGGAGATGCGGAGGTTCCATGCTTGGTGCATTCTGGTGTGGGATTGCTCCCACTTAGATCCCCCCGGATTACATCAGCCTTTTCGCTCAGGGTGCTACATCCTTGAGCAATCCCGGATAACCAGGGTGTAGGTACCGGTACCATGCTGTGTATTAGTACCCTTGGTGTTGCACGGTAGATGCGCCTGACGTGATCCGGGGCAGCCACCCGACATCCGTACCGAGTACCAGCATGAACTGGCGCGTCTGGCCCCCACGTTCGGAATTGATGGGGAAGTACAAGCATGGGATCGAACTGCTAGTCTCCGAGTAGTCTGGCACATAGGGCCAGGGATGATAGTGTTGAGTCTCATCGCAGGATTGATGTGTGAGTTGGCATCACGCAAGAGTCAAACTCGCGAAAATGGGGCTCTGGTCTCGAGACCGGACTGACTCGCATGGAAGCGTGAGGGCACGGGATGAGTTGAGGGGATTGAGGGCCATGTATCCTGAACACTCTGGCTCCCTCTTTCTTCTCGTGGCAGTGGCCCGTCAGACCAGTGGCACAAGCAAGTTGATCCAATGTCGTGCCACATCGGTGAGTGGGTCAAGTGAATGAAATCCAAATTAAACCGCAACACAGGGCTGCGCCATTGACAGGAGAGAAATCAATATCAATACGCTATTGAGTATTGAAGAGAGACATCCCAGCTCGAGGCAGCGGGGTAAGCTGGGGAGAAGAGAAGTGTCTTAGCCTTCCATGGCCACTGAAGGAGTTGTTGTTCGGGGTGGCTTCAAGACAAGTCCGCGGCCATGGAGGACAAGCTCGTCCACATGACCGGCCAAATATAGGGGGGCTGAGAGATCTCGAACGAGATAGATGGCGTGGGAGTCTTTTGAACTGTATCGTATCAACCTTCACCGCCCAGCAGTCGAGTTGCAAAACAAGAGCGGGCA
This sequence comes from Neurospora sp. CHS-2018c, assembly GCA_009806235.1. Classification (NCBI taxonomy): domain Eukaryota; kingdom Fungi; phylum Ascomycota; class Sordariomycetes; order Sordariales; family Sordariaceae; genus Neurospora; species Neurospora sp. CHS-2018c. The sequence continues at coordinate 924,889 of RAPC01000005.1, read as the reverse complement.
GCGAGTCATCAAGACTCTTGTGGAACGGCCAATCCCCCATTTTCCATAACCAAATACGGCTCTGGAGGTCTTGATGGTAACACTTGTCCATGTTAGGCTTGTTGCTCAAATTCCAGAATGAGGAGACTGGTGGCGGGCCGAGCACTAGCGTAATATCTGGAGTGTCAAGTGGTCCATGAACGGATTGATGTCTGCGAATTGGCGAGGATTCGTACGTATGCCAGCGATCTGGGACGGGTCACGACATGCTAAAGATATACTCGGGCTGCACAAGCAATATCCGGTCAGCCCTTTGTACGAACAGTCAGGACCAATCGAGAAGTGAAGCAAGGCCGAGCTATGTGCCCTGGATTCGAACCTGGTCCTCCAAGTCAGGAGTTGACTTTGGGATTTCAACGATGAATGAAGTTGTTGGTGTTAAAGCACCGGATACAAATCAATAGCCGGTTGCTGCGCCGTTTTGTCGGTCACTATTGCGCCGCTGCTCACGCCAGACTCGAGGAGGATGGGACGGGACGGTTCTTGGAAAGTTCGGGCGCTAAGCCGAAGCCCACTTGGTAAGCTTTGAGGCGCCGGGGAAGATGGAGAGACGAAAATAGCGGGAATGTCTTGCAGTTGAACAGTCCTATGGTCTGTATCAAACTGACGCCAACAGTTCGTTGATCGTTGCCTGCACTCGTGGCTAAGATGGTGGACACTAACATTGGCTTTGGTCGTCATTAGGGCTGATGGTGTTTCCCCAGATCAGTCGAGGTCCGTCAGGCCAAAGAGCAATGCGTGTTTGGTTGCCGGCGTGGTAAAACGACCTCGTGATGGCATGTCTTGGTTGTACTTGTCTTGTATCAGCATCGTCGGCGCACAAGAAACGGAGGCGGCTGGAAATGCTGTGCGGGTGGTGGTGAGGCGCGACACGAGGATGGAAGCTGGGAAACAGAAAAACGAATTGACGATAATGGAAGAAAAAGGATCCAGAATCCCAATCCAAAAAATTTCAGTCGAAAGCCGTGTTCCAGTTCAGCCAGAGCAGGAGCAACCATTCGCCCTTCCTTCCATCGGGTGCATCGTGACGTTCCTTCCTTCTCGTCAACGGGTCTCAATGAGGGGCATTTTACTTGTCTTCTTCCTTGAAAGCCACAGGCAGTAATATCCGGGTATCTCCCGCTTCACCTGTGATCCGTCGTCTTTCCGTTTATATGTTGTGTCCCTGATATCAAGATGTGGTGTAAATAAACTCCAAAAAGGTTGGTCAGGGGTAACTTGACTGCCGCATCGGAAGGAGATTTTAGTGGGATGAGGAAAAGTGACAAGTGACAGAACCCCCAAAGTACCCCTCACGCCCCGCTAAAACCCCAACTGTTCGCGGCTGCAGAAAGGCCTGTGCGGGCTGACATCATAGGCGGTCTGGAACCTCACAACGGAACCTTTACGGCCAACCTCCTCCGTCATCCATCTTCTCGCTCTTCACATTCCGATGTGCGGCTCGACAACAGGTTTCCCCGAATTTTCCGACAATTGGACGTTTCCAATCCATGGTTTCGACTCTCTTCTATCGGATGCTGTGATATACCCCAGAGACCCCGTATACCCAGCTGTCCATCGCAACAAGAAACCGGAATTGGAAACTGGATAAAGACACTGGAACCGGAGATTGGGAACAGTGAATACCTGGTACACCTCCGTACCAGTAGAGGTATCTTTACCTCACCGACCTGGAGGCGAAACAGTGGTAATCGGCCCGTCAAACCAACCTACCGTCCTTCATTGTACATGATGGAAGGTTCATGATAAATTCGCCCATTTTATCTCTCGAATATTCAGCCTTTGTACCTCGATGGCCTCCGTTTCAGCCCGGCACTTTCGCCACCAAACTTACATCTCGATATGTCCCATAACATCAACTTGTCCGGGAACAATGACACGTGGGATGCCCTTTTCTTCCCAAATTGGTCCATATCCATAATCCGAGTCGAAATACACCAGAACCAGTGACCGGAGATGGTCTCAATTAAGAAACCATGGACGTGTGATCGCCAAATGATCTCCCACCTCTGACAGAGTACTGTACCGCTGAGACCGAAGCGAATGTGTCGACTACTATTACCAGACTGCTCGTACTTCGCGGCGTGGACTTCCCAGGCCTCCTGAATCCCCAGGCAGTGTAGGCTCCGTTTTATGCGACAGAATTGGATGACAAGCGAGCCGTTCCATTTCCAGCATCATCCAGAGTCATCTCGCTTCGGTCCTCCCACAGTCCCAACTGACGACGACCATCATGCCAGCATGAGGTCAAAGTGGTGAGACTCTTCCTTCCAAATCCCATAGTACTCCAAGGCAGTTCATCAAAATCCCAGGCCATCATCACCGCCATCATATTGATAACAGTCAGGCGGCAACAATGGCGCGGCGCGGCTGTCCCGTCCGTCCGTCAGCGCCAAGCGGGAGGGTGGTCATCATCTCATCATCCCATCCGGGGAAGCGATCGTGCATTGTCGGCGCGTCTCGTTGCCGTCGGTAGTTGGAGCCAACTATCGAGCCGCTGATTCATGACTGATCCATTTGGTTGAGCTGTACCAGATCATTTTTCGGTCTTGGTCTTGATTCCCGTCAAAGGAAAAGTCCGAAGTGGACGAAGTCTAACATTTTCCATCAACCCTAACCCGCTCATCAGTCAAATTGTTCCTTGCTCTGGTGGGCGATACTTACCATACCGTACGTCGGTGTATTCCAGGGAGTAAAATACGCTCATGGCATTTCTCCACAGCGTATCACCGAAACCTCAATGTTTCCTCGGAATCACCTCACTTTTCCAAGTTTTCGACTTGCCAACCAGCAACCACACTGGAACTACCTCGGAGAACCTCAAGCCAGAACCCAATGCTAGGATCTTGACAAAACGCACAAAGCAAGGCCAAAAGAGCACAGCACGGCATTCAGTATGAAAATGAGCGGTCACCTGAGATCACAACTCCTGCTGAGCCGCATCCGCGGTTCTGTAGGATTTTATCCCGTGGAAACCTCCGTCCCCCCGCAGCAGTCACGTCGTGAAGTTCTGTTGGCGTTGCAACTGCATCGGTTGTAGCATGAAGCGACAAAAGGGGGGGTGGCAAAATTTGATAAGCGTGGCATTGGATAGACTGCAACAGCACCAGTTCATGATACCTTCGCTGATATTCGGAGGGCGTATGTAGGCCATTGATGAGAGGTTCTCTCAGCACGTGCTCAACTCAACATGCCTGGCCGCCGGGGTAGTGTAAACGACTTGATATCATCCAGGATTCCCGAGAAACACCGAGGGTAGGGTTCATGGACACATGCGGCTGTAATATCCTCTCACGGTAGGTCGCTTGGCTAAAGTTCAAGCCCCGCGCGCGGGATCGTCCTCGCTGGAACTTATGCCTTCGGAAGGCAGCCTTTTCAGCCTTCCTGATCAGGCAACCTAACGCCGCCTTGTACCGTTGTCGTTCTCGCTGGGAGTCGCCGAGGAGACGCCTGGTCGGCGGGAGCAGTCACAGCAACATCAACACCAGGGGCAGGGGTTAAGGTGATGAGAAGATCAACGCCCTGGACCGCTCGACCTGGGTCACCTGGGGTACTACTACTAGGGTCAGCTACGAACTCCTACCCTTTTCCAGGCGAGAGCGACAATCCCATCCAGAAGCGCCCGTTTCATCAACGCCAATTCAGCGATCACCACCCTTGAAGAAGAGCTCGGTATCACTCCCAAAACAGAACATCAAATATCTGGAACTTCTCCGCGGGCACATATAGGGCACATGACTCCATTCGAAGCAACTGTGCCTCATCACTCGTTGTCCCGTTGTCCAGGCGAGCCAGGGTCGTGCTACGCCTCCGCGGGGGCGCGGGACTGTGACGCGGGGCGGGCCATTAAAAACAGCTCTCAGCGTAGCAGTGCCGCTGAACAATTGTGATGCATGTCAGCGCCGAACGACTTGGCCGTCGCCTTGTCCTGGGGGTGGGATCGTGAGTGAGGCGGCGCGGGGTAGGTGGTCAGGTCAGGTACAGTACTCGTCAGGTCTACAAAATCGACCGTCTGACTAGCGGGCGAGCCAGGGACAGCGACTCGTACATGAACAGCGACTCGTACGCGGGAGCGACTTGTACGGGCTAGGAAAAACCCTTGGCGCCAAAGTCGCCCACACTAAACCAGTTAGCGGGCTTACCTGCATATACATATGGTTTAAGTGCATTTTACCCCTCCGAGCTGAATGTCCGATGCATGCACACCATATACCGTCTCGGTACAAGAATCCGGTACGAGTCGCTGTTCATGTACGAGTCGCTGTCCCTGACTAGTGGCTCGCCCGCTAGTCAGACGGTCGATTTTGTAGACCTGACGAGTAGGTGCTTTGGGGGGACTTGAATCGACTCAGATGGGATTTTGTTTTCTCGGGCGATTAAATGCGAAATTAAAGCGATAATTTATTTCGCTGTGGTTGAGAAAATTCCCATGTGAGAAGGATGGAAGTCCATCTGGGTCGGGTGGCCGTTTTCATCTTCAAACGGACGTTATTGTCCGCCACCGGCCTGTTCCTTTTCCCCCCAGGGCGCGTTTCAGTTCCCCCACGTTTTCCCTTCAAAATCCCGCGAGACAAGCCCAGAAAAGTATCACTAACACAAACATGTCAAGTGAAGCTCTCGTTCCCCGTTGCGTCGCTGAATTCATGTTTCCTCCGTCTTTCTAGTGCTCTGGTGCTCTGGTGCTCTGGTGCTCAAATGGCACAGAATCGTATTCGCACGTCTGTACCCTTCCAAAACTCATCCACTTGACTCCTTCACCGGCTTCCTCTTGTGATACAAGTTGACACAAGTTGACACAGGTACCACTCGGCGAAAACTAGTCGAGCGCGGGTGACGAAAGAACGTGGATGAAGATCTGGGGTACAGACAAACGTACAGAGTTTACAGAGGAGGGACCCCCGAGAATATACTTTTGCTTACCTCTGAGAGGCAAATCAGTGAGTGGTCGAGCTTTTCACTTGGCATAGCTTCCTGTGATCTCAGTTTGTGAACCCCTTCGAGCCTCCGTGCGATATAGTCGGGTAGCCAAGCGTGCGGGATGAGGCCACAGAAAGGGGCACCGCGGGGGCAGGTGAGAGCTCTTGTGAGCTGTGAGCTTGACTGGATTGTTGTAAAGCGCCTGCTCAACGTCGACTCCGTTACTGAAGTAGCGTTTATTCACAGCCGTTTTGATTCCCAAACCACAATCAAATGATGGTCCTCGCCTTACTTTCAGCATCGTGAACTTCAAAGAACAGCAACAAAAACATCAGACTCTGAGACAAAAGTCATCCCCGGCATCGCTGCCGAGCGCTTGGCCTTCTACAGTCCACACCCAACTAACATCGTGACCACCTTCAGGATTCATCACATCTGATCACCAGGACCACCTGGTAAGGTATTCAGGGGCAAACACCACTATCACTTACCCGCGCCAACCGCCAACCGCCGTCTACCTACACCATCATCAATACCAATTCAGGGTCTTCAACACCCCATGAGTCTAAGGGTCTTCAGGGTCCAAGACCGCTAGATGTGCTAAGCTGTGAATGATGTCTCAGCAGGCACACCACTTCGAACATCACATCCCCATCAGCCCTTCGCCCCGTCCGTTCTAGATGATTACCTCTGGGTGAGTGCAGCTCGGTTATTCGGAAATGCTTACCGGACCGTCGCGTGCGATGGGAGGAGATCACGCAGGCACGGCACACACATATTTTGGGTGTGATTCTAAGTTAAGTTGTTTGGTCGTAAGATCCGGCTGGCAGCTAGAGGGTCGAGAGTTAGTGCAGTGGTGTTTGCAACCATCCGGTGACTCTCGAGCAAGGGGAAACAATGGAAACAATGGCGCCACGATCACCATGATGGCGCGCTTGTTGTTGACGACTAGATGTGCCTAGGGGTTAGAGATCAGAGGCGCAGGGCATGCGGACGTTTATTTTTCTTCTATTTGAGGTTCTCGTGAGGTGGCGCCCCCGCACTAGTAAACGCCGATGCTTGGAGTTGTGCTTCGGGATTGGATTTACAATACTTAGTGAAGTAACGGAGATGCTTCTTCATCGAGGTTGCCTGAAAGCTAGTAAATTAGTCCGTCAGACCTCAACCAAACAATTCCGAAGTACGTGATGCTGCCTGGAGGTGGACTTCTGGAGTCGAGTCAACCTGCCCACTTACACCAAAGCAATGTGTGTACTGTAAGATAGAAAGCGTTCCGATATTCTGATAGGGCTGAAAGTCTCCAATCAATCAATTTAGCCGTCTCGGTCCCTACGGTCATCAGCGGAGACGAGGAAACCAGGATCTTGTCGGATAAAAGAGGTGACAGGGGTGGTCAGACCGCCCTATCTTATATAATCTGGCATAACCAGCAAAACCCGGATATTAGAGATTCTGTATAAGGGATTTACCGAGCAGATCTCTACACAATATACAGTCTGCACCCTACTTTCGTACATACATTTTAACCCCTACTCGTACTCGTATTCTACAATTAAAAGTCTTATATGTAATATTAACGATTATAATCAACCGGGTAGATATAGTACTTAATAAATAACGATAAAGACAATAGAATTAAACCCCCTAAATTCGATAATATTTACCTCTATTGATTTTAAGACTATAAGCGAAGTTATCCTCGATAAATTTGAAGATTAGTATTTCTAGGAGAAGGGATTTAAGGATAAGGCTTTTAATAAAGAGTTCTAATCTTTTATCGACCCTAATCTTAAGAAGAGAATTCCCTAGCCCGTTACTCCTCTTAAACCGCTAATTACTAACTTCTAAGAACTAGTTATCGAAATAACCTAAAAGACCTAAATTTAGTAATAGATTTTCAAATTTATTAAAGAGGAGGGTATTAACCCCGGACCTCTAATAGCTAATACCCGGGCTTTTTAAACCGCCCGGTCCGCTATAGCCCCGGCCCTTCTCCTAGTACTTATTCCCGCTTTAATTTGAACGTTTATCCCTTCCGGACCGGCTTTTAAAATATCCTTTACCGCCAAACGCCTAAGCTTTACATCTAAATCTAATTTTTATAATTATAAGGTTACTTTAATTAATTACCGTTACGAAAAGAAGGACTAGGATAAATTTATTCTAAATATTAATAAGGTTAAAGACTAAATAAAGAAGTATATTATTAAAAAGTTTTACTTAATTTACTTCCTAAAAACTTAAACTATTACCGTTTAATATAATAAATTCTACGCTTCGATTAATTATAACCCTATTAGAATTAGAGAGGATGCCCGCGCTAAATATTAGGAAAAGGTTCGCTTTATTCGTCCCCGTAAGAATTAGACCGCTTAATTTAAGGAGTAGGAGGGAGTTATAACTATTGGCTAATATTATAAAATTAATAAATATATTAACGTAGAAAATTAGTATTAAAATTTCCTCTAAGCAATAAATAAATTCCCCAATTCTCCCTTTAATATTTAAACTACAGTATATTACCAAATTAAAGATAATAAATTTTATACCTTTATAAATATAGTTTAAAAATTTAAATAAGTAGTCTATAAAGCGTTTCCGTTAAGTAAAGGTAATTCCTAAATTTATAAAAGCGGAGCGTTTAGGGCTAGAACTATATTTACTAAAGAAATTAGTAGGGACGTTCTTAATAACCCCTAAAATAATTAAAGTAAAAGGCCGGCTAGAAATTATTAGGACTATAATAATAAAAAACCAAAGAGGGCTTACCCTATTTACGAATATATAGATTATTAAATTAAATATTATTAATACATTAATACTATTAATTAATTAAAGTACTTTAAAGAGAATTCTTATATCCGTACGAAAGTAAATAAGAATTATTAAAAGGACTCTAAATTTATTTAGCGCGTAAAGGAAATCTTAAAGGAAATTTAAATTAAAAAGAATAAAGAAGAGATATTTTATACTAATAGCGTCGATAGCCTTTAATTTAATAGTCAATATATTAATAATACTAATTACAAAGCGAATTTCTTAATATTAAAACCTTATAATAAGGGGCTAAAATATTTATTAAAAAATTTAATAATTCTTAATTTAAATACAATAATTTATATTTTTAATAAAACTAATTAATTTAAAAGCTTTATACCTATAAGGGAGGGAGACTACGTTTAGGCGGGAGATAAATCTATTATAATCGAAGGGTATAATTTAATTTACTTAATAATAAATAACGACGAAGGTCTTCTTATTAGTTTTAAATTTAATAACGTCGCGTTTATACTAAAAATAATTTATAACCTTATATTTTTAAAAAGGTTATTAGAAAAGGGATTATATTAAGATTATTCTTTCGATTCTAATTACTTATATTTCCGCTTAGACAATACTTACCTTTACCGTCTCTTTTTAAAGTTTAACTAATTTATATTAGAATATATACCCTTTGAAATATATATTAATTAATCCTCTTTTTACATACGATTTCACCGGTTTACTAATAAAACCGCTAAAAAGCCTTTAAAGGGCGATACTTCGTACTAATACCTTTGATTTAATTACTTAAAATTAGAGATTTTAATTCAATTAATAAATAAGGAATATAAAATACGTTTTAAAAGCTCTAATCTCGTTTACTACAATTCCTATATAATAATTAAAATAAAGCGCTAAATATATAAAGAAATTCGCAATATATTAAAAAGTCCAAAACTATATTTCGCTATCAATTTCTTTAATTATCCGCTAATAAAAGTATTCAGTAGAGGAATAATCTCTAATTTAATAATTATCGTAGATTATTAATCCGGAATAATATAGTTGTATTATTTATTAAACTAAATAGTAAACTCGATTATTATTATACTAATATTATTATTTAATAATTTTAAACTTTATTATTAAATCCAACTTAGAGTAGTCGAGTATAATAATAAAATAATTATAATTAAGCCCTATATTACCGCCTTTTTAATAAAAAGAGGTATAATTATCGAACCCTCGGCTCTATATACTTAAATATAAAACGGTAGCGCCGAGCGTTTAGGGGGTATAATTAGGGAAAAATCGACGGCTATAAGGGAAGGGGTAAAACTACTTTAAAAACTCTAAAGAGAAATTATAATAGTAGTAATATATTTACTAAATATAACCCTATAGTAGGAATATAATTAGAAATCCCTAAAAGAGCGCTTTACAACCTATATAATAAATTACAACAGCGGTTAATAAAGGATAATACTACAACTATTATATTTAAAGGTATATAATTATAAAGCTTTCGCACTTATAATTAATATCCTATACAATTAGAAGCGGATTTAAAAATTTAAGAAACGCGCTTAGGTAGGATATTTAATTAGTTATTAATCCAATAATATTTACCGTATTTAAAATCCTTATACGAACCAAATAATTACAATTAAGGACGTAATCTTCAACGAAGACGAAATCTTTATAAATAATATTGAAAAACTTTATAATATTCTTAATATTTCCCTTAAAGAACTAACTATATAATTAAACGATATTTATTAACTAAATCTCGATATATCCGACCCGTTGCCAATTAAAAGTATTAAAGTAAAGGATAAAGAAGTTAATCTAATCGTCGAATCCTTACCTACTGCCGATAGAACTACGATTTCCGAACCGACCGAATCTATATATATATAAGAGGAGGAAAAATAAATAAATTAAGAGGGTAAGGGTATTATAATTACCCCGGCGGTAGCCCTAGAACTATAGCCGTAGAAGGATTAATAGGTAATAATAATAAATAAAGAAGAGGAGACGGGTTATCCTACCCCTTTAAAAAGTCTAATATTATTCTTTATTAATAATCTTAATATATTATACCTTTAAAAGAATTAATTAATATATAATAAATACCTCTATTAGGTCGGGTCTTTCTTAATTACTTTAAATAAGATAAATATTAAATTATATAAAGGATAGTCTATTAATAAGGAAACCCTTAATTAAATAAGGTGCTTAAAAATCGGCGAAGAAGAAAAGAAATTCTTTAATAATTCGAAATTAATTAAGGATATTATAAACCGTTATAACGCCCTTAAAACTTTATTTATACTTTATAAATAAAACTTCCCTCCCCTTCCTCGTCTTTATAAAGATTTCTAGGGTTATCCCTTTAATAATATCTTTACAAAGGTAAAGTAGGAATATATAAACGACTACAAAGAAAAGAAATTATAAATATAGGTTAACTAAAATAAATAATTAATTAATAAAACCACTACTCCTCTTAATTCTATATAGGTATATACGTATAAATTTAATACAAAAAGTTACTTCCTCAAATATAAAGCTCATCTAATTATACAAAGAGATTAATAATTATATAATAATATACGCGAAATATACGCTATTACCTTCGCGATCCGGTCCTTCCGGATTATAATAATTATCGCTACTTACTTTAATCTCGAATTCAAATAGTACAATACTATTAACGTTTTTATTAACGCAATATTAAACGAAATTATTTATATAAAGGCACTATACAATTAAATACATCGAAATAAAGTATTAAAGTTATTACAAACCCTCTACAATTTAAAACGTTCTCCTCTACTTTAGTAGAAGGAATTTACTAAAACCCTAATAAAAGCTAACCTAGCCCCTATTCCTATAGAACTATATATTTTAATTTATAAGAATATAATTATATTCTTCTATATTAATAATATTATCTTCGCTTATAAAACAAAATATTCGTCGTTAATTAATAGAATAATCGTTACCCTCAAAAGGCATTACCAATTAACCGATAACTACAATATCTAATAATTCTTAAGTATTAAAGTTATTCGAGACCGCTATTACCGATTAATCTAATTATTTTAACGAAAATATATTCTCAAAATAATAAAAGGAATTATATAGACTAAAAAAACCCCTAATACCCCTATAATATTTAAAGAGCTAATCGCTTCGCTAAAAACCACTATTTAATATTTAATTAAAGAATATTAAAAAGCGGTTAGCGCTATTCTCTACTTTACTATTATTACTAAATTAAATATTTCCTTTACTTTATCCCAATTAATTCGCTTCCTTACTAACCCTAAATAAGTTTATTATTTAGCAATCCAACGGGTAAAGGCCTACCTTCAAAGTATTAATTACTATACCTTCTAATTAAAAGGAGGCAACGGCTTCGAAGTCTATATTAATTTATCCTTTACTAATAACTCTTCGGATCGATAAAACTCCTAAGGTTTTACAATACAATTATTCGGTAATATTATTAATTAACGAATTAATAAATAAAATATAGTAACGACTTTAATAATAAAAGTTGAACTACTATCCCTTATTTAAAGAATAAAGGAAAGTATATAAGCAAAAAAGCTCTTCGACTCCCTTACCCTTCGATTTGAATTCGAAGTCGTACTCCTCAATTATAATAATAAATAGACGATCCGCCTTATTACTAAGGAGAATTCCAAACTTTAAACCAAACTTAAATACATCGATATTTATAATTACTAATTTAAAGAGGGATAATAATAAGGCTTCGTCGACGTATACTATATACTAATAAGGCTAATAATTATTAATAAATTAATAAAGGCGCTAGATTTATATAAGTACTTTAAATTTATAAGGCAATTCAACTTAATAAATATTAGAGAAATAAGAGGAGAGAAGGGGGAGTTATTAACGATTAAGGCAAATTACCTAATCGTAAGGATTAATAAGAAGGATTAGGGAGAGGAGACCTATTAAGTAATAAAAAGAAGGGATAAGTATTAATACAAATATAAATTACCTTCTTATATAATACAGTTAAGAGGACCTTTATAAAATTGAGAGGCTCTAATACAATAATCTCTATAAAGTAGAAAAAAGTAAAAAGATTAGTCCCGGCAAGGTTCGAACCTACAACCTTTAAATATAATATCTAATAATAATCTATTAACTATACTATTAAGAATACTTAAGAGATAGTAGACGGTCAATTAAAATTCTACCCTAACGCTCTAACTATTAAACTATAGGACCCCGATTATTGGAAATAGTACTATCGACCTTCTATATTTATAGTATACGACTACGGGCGACACCTTTAAAGGTAACCGCTAAAGGAGATTGAGGAAATAAATGCAAATTTATAAATAGCTTTAATTTCGCTAGCTTTTTAAATTGAATCCAATTTAGCTAGGGGGGTGTATCGGATAAAAGAGGTAATAGGGGTGGTCAGACCGCCCTATCTTATATAATCTAGTATAACCAGCAAAACCCGGATATTAGAGATTCTATATAAGGGATTTACCGAGTAGATCTCTACATAATACACAGTCTGCACCCTACTTTCGTATATACATTTTGACCCCTGCTCGTGCTCGTATTCTACAGATCTTAGTTTAGGGGACCACATGGGCCCTTCTTGCATCGGCTATGTTGAGCAGCGTGAAAGCCTACTCGTTGACGATTCGGTGCGTGACTCGCAGTTATTTCTTCAAGAGACTGGGACTTTTTATGACTGGCGGATGGGATAGGTAGACGTATTTTGTTAGCTTAGGCGCTTGCCATTCGGTATTTGACCCTATGGTTGAATGGTATTGTCATTTATGTGTCAATATTCAATGCAGGGCCCAAGTGATCGGCATCAGACATCCAGATGCTCGATGCTGCAGCTTCAGGGTCCAGTCCTACGAGAGGTGGTGGATGGACGTGATGGAGTTGAAGGTTCGTTGTCTCCGATGTTAATTATATCGTGGGCTGCAGCACTATACTCAGCCTCGGAGTTCTGCCAGCAGTATATTTCTCCCACGCTTTAATGTCACAGCGTGAGACTTCTCCGTGGGGGGAACTCAAGATGTTTGTCGACGTGGCGCGACTGGGGAAGGCCTCATGACCAGCAAAATTCTTCGAAATAAGGCTATCCTGAGGTTGAGACTGACAGCAACGTCCACTGAGCACTGACAGCGAGACAGCAACAGGGGCCAATGACCTGATATTCGAAGAAGCGCGGCGGGGACCGCTGTCAGCGTCTCATCCCGAGTCTGACTTCTGAAATGTGATCAAAAAGTCAATTGGCGAGCTAGGTGCTGAATGATTCCCAAGGTGAGACAGCAATCAAATCATCAGGTAGTCGCAATTGCTTCCACTCGGTGTTGGTCCAGTCCCCGGTGAGACCAAGCCAAGGAGATTAGGTGTTGAGATGCTGTAGTTAATGGGTGGGCATGATCTTCAGGGACTTGTTCACACCCTCCGTCAGCTCATAGATATTAAAAGTGATAGAAATAGACAACTGTTTGGCTTTGAGACCTGCAATTGTGGGTGGTTGTGGTGGTGTGTGGTTGTCAGATGATGGATGGGATAGGGGACCGGCACGCAGCCGGATGTCACCCCCGGGGCCCGTTCCGTGATGTCCGGGCCGTTCACAGGTCAGCGACAACCACCCGACCGTAACCGGACCACGGAACGCCGCAACGGAGTGTAAGACTCCACTTGGGTGAAATATTTGGATGGAAAACAAGGCCGAAGTTAATAAGAAATATTTTATCGATTATTTGTGTCATCCACTATTTCACCGAGACGTAACTTACCTTACTCGCTCCCTCCCCACCGTTCGGACCGTTCGACAAAGCGTCCACCTGGCTCTTCGGTGGGAACGGGGATCAAGCCTTTTCGCTGGCCGGAGCAGGGACCTTCCCAACTCATCACGAGAACTGACTGATAAGTTGACAACTGCCGTGACGAGCTGTTTGGAAAAGGGACCTTGGTTGTTATGGTACCTTGCAGAAGAAACGGCTGTGTTGTTCGGTCTTGTTCGTGGCCGTGCTTGTGTAGTGCTGATTGTTTGCCGCCGGTAACTATCACGGCGTTTCAGCAGAGGCGTCGGAGTATCCAGAGCAGAGAGGAGGAAGGCTGAGCAAGTGGACAGAAGGCGTCGCGTGACCTTGAATATCGTCGTGATATCCGCCTGAAGCTCTGTTCTCGGCCTAGAAAGTTGCCTGCTGGCCTGCTGTGCTGTGGATGCCCGACGACCACGGGGGCGATGACGGGTTGCGACGGGGTACGGGGAGAATCTCGAGATCCATACTCCGTAGCCCGTTACGAGACTTCATCGCCGCCGGTGACCAGTAGCTGAACACGTATCTTCCCTTCGAGGCAGGAAGTCACGGGAAACTTCGGAGTGCGAAGTTGCAGTGGTCACGATGGTTCGTCTTGCATTGACTTTGTGGTGAGGGGTTACTTGCTTACAGATTTGACAAGGCAGGCGCGCGGTCCACCTTACCCATCTCGTGCTAACAGTTATACGCCTATAATTGCGGCATGTCTGTTAGTAACCCCCAATCCTAGCCCACAGGCTCCAGGGTGGCTTCATCAGTGGATGGATGCCCATGCAAAAGAGGGGAACCACGGCCAAATCAATTCAAAGTTCTCCACGACAATGGATCCTCGACACGGCATATCGTAAGATGCCGAATTAGAAAAACACAAAAAACCACAGGGCGGGGGGAGATCCGTTGTGGAAAGTTTGCGGGGTCTCCAGCCGGGCCTCCGGTTTAATCGCGGGGTTGGCTTAATGCTCATCCGGGGCGCGGAGGGAGTCCTATGACGGGGTGAAATAACGGAGGCCTCGAATACCGGAAAACGGGGCTCCGAGGCTGATGCTGCCAGGTAAGATAGCATCTCGAACATTTCCATCTCCCACCACTGCCGACGCCGAGACGGGAGTTTGGGGCAATGTTCTTTGACTCGGATGCTTGACCCGGACTACCTCGTGACCGGATTCATTCGTCAAATGACTTGACGGGGGATGACTTCAGATGAAGGACGGAATCATGAACTGCCGAGTCCGTTTCACGGCTGAACTCTGAAAGCAGGCTGATCACGGCCTCGTCTCCCACGAGCCACGATACCATCTTAGGATTTACCTGATGGAGTTCATCAACTTTCTGCCGTAGCCTCAATTCCGGGGAGGCAGGAGGGTGGAAATTGACGCGATTCAGGGTCCAAGGGTAGTGTGTCATGTGGCACATTTTCCAACATCATCAGGGTCCCCATCCTTTTTGGCCTTTGCCCGTTCGAGAGGGATCGATTTTACCTGCGCGTATCAGATGCTCTGATTGCTGGCCTCTTTTGCACTTCGTTAGGTCTTAGCCTTGTAGATCTTGTGAGCTTATTCGAGGAAGGGCAGTCTGGGATAAACATAATTCCACAGAGATATCGCGAATCTCGGCCCGTGAAGCCACACTGTTGACTGGACAGCAAAAAGTCGAGATCGTTCCCGACTTCCGGCGAGAACCTCACGAAGTCACAATCGCTGGCCTGGCTGGCTTTCAGGCTGTGTTGCATCTCAGCCTCAACAGACAACACCGAGAAAAGGGCCTCACGTGCCACGACACTGCTGCGTCTTTTTGAATGTCGCAGTCTCCACTTTCGTGACAGGCGCATGGCTCGTTTTGTAATTTCTCTTTTGGCGCTCGCTGAAACTTGATTTTAGGCTGAGAAAATTTCGTATTGTAACGGAAATAATTCGGCCTGCCTTCACACCAACAAAACCGGAAATGCTGCGAATGTGACAGCGGAATAATTCCTCGGCGAACAATCTCGCACCCATCATTGGCGATGTCTCATGTTGCGAGTCTTGAACAACGGACTTCCTGATCTCCACTACAAAACGGATGGTATTCGATGCCAGGCGGATATTACCGTCCTCTAGGCTCTGGCTGAATGTCATCTGGACTGCGCTGGAGATGGGACTCGAGGTCAAAACGGAGCAAGGTCCCCATGTGCCGTTGGGTAAAAGTGGAATTCACCCCAAGGAGTTGAAGGGATGTGGGCGAATTCTTTCTTTCTTTATTTTTTTTTAAAAAAAAAAGAATAAACAACAAAAAGACATGGTAAGTTACAACCCACTGTTCCACCGAAACCACCTGTCAACACTCCCGTCCCCCGGAAGCATTCCACTTTTCCCTCTCCCCATCGCCCTGGCAGCGGGCGGGCATCAAAAATGCCTTGCAAAGACTTGGATACCTTGACCTGTTGATCGCCCTCCCAAACGACCACTTACCATCGCGTATTCAACCCACGTGTTGCCCTTTCACTCCTCCATCCGTTGTCGTGTCAACTCCATCCAAACAGAATCGCGTGAGCTCGCGTGAACAACATTGGTGGTCTTGCGCGTTGATAGCCGCGCAGCAGCCGCGATGCCGCGATATCTGCCTGTCCAGGCCTTCCTAATGAATTTACCCGGCGGCTGATGTTGCCGAAACCTGGGTGATTCTCGAATCTTGAATTCTTTTTTGGAGTCAATCAAGTCAATATTGAACATGGTCATGGATGAAAATCGTCAATGCGATATCTACCGGTGTCTAAAGCAACCGGCAGTCAGCAAGGTCTACCTCCCGGATCAGTGCCGTGATTTCAACCGCCTGACAACCGCAGCCGCAATAGGTTGGGGGACCTGACTTGCAGAGAAAAGTTTTCACGAAGATGGTGATCACAACCTTTGCTGCCGTAGTGGGGGAAGGTGCACCGGTACCAACCACCCGACATCTGTCACCTCATCGCCCAGGTCCAGGGAGTTGGTTCCTGGCAGCTGCAAATCCTAACTCGGCATGCAACTCGGCAAAAAGGCCCGAAAAAAGATCAATGGTTTCTTGTCCGTCTACGGTCTGCCGTGTTGTTTTGGGTGGCTGCCCAATGCAACGTCCAGGGACCGTCGTCCGTCTGTCACCACTTGTCACTGGGGTGTCACTGATGTACGCTGATTGTTTCTCCGGGCCATTTCCGCCCTCGGCCAAGACGGAACATACAGTAATTACCCCTGCTCGTGCATGCACCTGCTCGTGCATAAACCCTTCTAAATGCTTACAGATCGCTGGCCGCAATTATTTAGTATGGGCAAGTGCTAAAATGCATTTCTGCAACTGTGCCGGGCCGTCAAATTGGTGTATATGCATTTATTGGCGACCTTTTTTAGGGACCTTTTAGGGCCTGACAGCGATGCCAACCCTTTAAAGTCCCCCAAAATTCCTATGCTAGGGCGGCTAGAGAGTCTTGGCATGAGCCTACTCGTGCATATGTACCTCTAAATGCATACAAAGTGCCGTCCTGGATTACATGCACGAACAGGGGAAATTACTGTAGATCGGAGGTAGCGTGGGCTCACTGGGCTGCGGGCATGGTGCGGCGTGGTGTGGGGCCGTGGTGGGTGCAGCCGGTCTGCGCCGAGGGGCCGCCGAAGGAAGGCCGGGAAATGTGGATTGCATGGAATGCGTGAAATGCCCACTTGGCAGTTCCGTTGGCGGAGGAGATCACGGACTAACTGCGGAGCGTGTATGCACCGGACGCCTGATGCCGGAGGTCTTAAGGTCGGATATCGCCGCCGACAAATGCACCAAGCGGGAGTGTTTACGAACTATCGTGACCCGACATGAAAACGTCGCGGGAGAAGCAGTGGAGCCACAGCGGGAGAAGAGATGGAAGGTGCGAACTGCGAAAGACGTCCGGACTTGGCTGCCTTTTTCGGCGATGGCCTTCAACGCTTCAAGTTCATCGCCGATTTTGATATCGCTATCCATTGTTTTGTGTTGAAGTTCCGTCCTTTGTCATCGCTGCATCAAATTGCGCCTGCTCAGGCTTCAGCTGCACCAGCGTCAAACTCGCTTTCGCTTGACCTTTAAAAGTTAGACCCCAACACCAAACCCACAAGATGTCGAACTTCTCGAACATTTCCGACAACAGTTAGCGGTCTACTCCGCTGTCAGCATCGTCATCAATCAAATTTGCGCTTTGGCCTTCCACTTCCTTCGCTCGCTTCCATCGCCGGTCCGTCAATCGATCGGACATTGATCATGTCAGTCGTATCAACTTGTCAAGAACGAAGTTGAAAGACGGCCCGACTTTCCTAGTCCACCGTCGCCGCTAGAAAAGTCAGAAAGGGGAAAGTTTTCAGCCCAATCACGCGTGTGGGAGGGACTTGCGTGCGCTGAAAACTTGGTGCATTGTAATCCGCAGCTAACGAAGGAATTCTTGGCGGTCTTTTTGAGTTTCGAGAATTTCTTACATTCGCTAATCTGAGATTGGTCGGATGAGAGATCGTGTACCTGTCTGGTACGGTACGGTATGTTTCGATGTTGATATTCCGTACCATTGATGATAACCCCTTGTGCAAGTTCTGATAAATATTGACATCAGAGGTATGTACGTTATTGGAGAATAAGCGGATATGGACAGAAGAAGAACAACAGGATGAAACAAATATCAGTCCGGGCTCACCGTTTGGAATTCGGGATGGTGACGGGAGGAGTCAAGGTATCTCGATTGAGTGCTTACATACGTACATGCAGGGTAGGCAAGTAAGCAAGACATGCCTTGCCCGGCCGGTCATATCGTTCCCATGGCATGTTTGTTTGCAGGCTGGCTTTTTTTGAGTTTGTGATGAGGTAGGATAATCGCGATTTGATCTCAGATCTATCGCGGTTATGTGCCTCTTTTCCCCGTGTATCCGCATAGTATCCGCGTCTGCGCCGCGTCTGTGTCCGACTAGCGTCGCAGGTGAAGCATGTATATATGTGTAAGCAGGGTAAGGTACCTTTACAGCCTTTAACCTACCTTTGGCTGGCTGGCTGTCTTTGGAGGTCTAGACGACGGCGAGGTGCGTGATGTATGAGTTGGTAGCCGAGCCGAACCAACATACTATCCCGGTAAACTGTCATGGAATGGGGAAATGATTGCCTTTTCGTATCAGAAAATGGTATCTTTTCCCGGATGGTTTTCATCATCTGCAAGGAGGACATACATGTCTACCTTACATATGTACATGCACATACACCTTACATACGGACGTAGGGCTATGTGCAGAACCGAGCCGACTGCAGCACTTACTCCGTATCCGATTCCGTGCACACGGGTTTTTGTTTTGCATGACATGTGCCAACTTCAACGTCAACTGGATCCCCCATGCCTTTTTATCCAAAGTCAAGGGCATATTTAACCACAAAATGCCGTGAGACCAACAAGTACCAAACACCATATGACATCGCACTACCTCTGGCGGGTGACACTACTCTATGCGTCCCGGTAGTAGGTAGTAGTTCGCGTAGCAGAGGTCCAGACCGCAGACCGGGCAGCGTCTTCGTTCGACGTCAAGAATGCGGGGGTGGAGACCAGACCCCGGAGATCATCATGACAGGGACACAACATGTCGAACTGGTCGATCATCAGATCGGGGATTTAATATGTTGACGACTAGCGACAGACATTTTGAGGCAAGTGACTGGAAGCTATCGACAGCTTTGCCCTCATCTTCTGGGTTCCCTTCAATACGAGCGGCGGGAGAATGTTGGCGTTACCGTCTCATGTATGTAGCCGTTGTCAGGCTGACTGGAGTGTTGTGTTTGGGTTGTTCGCAATGTTTTTAGTAATGTTTACCTTTCGAAGTTGCTTGAAAATCAATGGATGTCTACACTACCAACGCGAAGTTGGTATGTCGATGTTTACCCCATGAAAAGTATGGGGGAGTGAAACATACCGGTAACCGATGGTGATCAGTTCCTTCCGTTCGATGGTACTAAGGATTGATGTTTCACATCGTTGCTTCCTCTTTTCAACTTGCAATTCTTTTCTCGTTTACTTCCCGGCCGCTTTCCCCCAGAAAGTCAGATGCAGTCTTGAAAAGTTTCATTTGACACAGCCCGGCTTGAATGCCAACATCACAACAGTCAACAAGATATGTATCTTACCTGCACTCTTGACAGACACTTTAAAACTAGATACATAGTATTGTATTTTACCAAACACGCTTCCGCGCGCAAACCGTAACAACCGCTTACACGCAGCCGCCGACAAACGCAACCAACAGCCGCGCCTTCTCTTCTCTTACCCCTTGTAATATCTCCCCCCACGGTTTCTTTGGCATGGGTCGGTCACCCCTTCCCTGAACAGAGGAATTTACTCCAGAAATCTCATCCCATCCACATGACCCCGAAAGGATTTCATCCCCCCTCAGAAGGTGGGACGGAGCCGAAGCGAAGACGGGAACGGAAGGTACGGGTCACTCCGCCGTACGCGCGGAGTGCGGAACGGGGAGCTCCTGCCCGCCGGGTCATTTTCGACAGATTTCTTTTCGGAAAACCAAACACTGAACCGAGCGAGAATCAAAAGGTTGCAATCACGACATTATGGGGAAAGTCGAGGATTAGATTAAGGGACGCATGGTAATTTATCCCACGTGTTTTGGGTGGGACAATTTGCGGAGGGTCGGAGAGGAGGAGGGGTTATCATTCGGAGATGGATGGGGGCCGTCGTTATTTGGCTTGATACTGGAGTTGGGTCACCCAAATTTGGAAATGCGGTGCTTTTCTAGCTTGTCTTCAATGCGTATGTGGGATTTTTTCGATGTCTCCTTAGCCAGGCAAGTGAAGCTGAATCTCATGGTGTTTCGGCAACATCTCCAGCCTCGGGTCCGGTTGTCGCAGTTGTCTGGAAAAGAAACGAAATACGGCCAAAAAACCAAGGACGGATTTTCGTCCTTGACGTGACAGTTTTCGAACACGAAGACACCATCTCGACCATCACCCAGCATCGAAAATCCAAAGGCTGAAGCAACAAACGATAACTTGTGGTCGGAAAAAAAAAGAGGTGTGGTTACAGACTCGCGGTCTCTAACAAGGGTGCTTTACTGGTTCCCAGTGTTACGAGTGCACATCATGCACAAAAAGCGTGGAGCGTGGGGGAAAATGTCACACCTCAACACCACGTCCAGTCCAGTAAATATTGCGTATATCCGTTGGGCGTATGTTAGCGCGTATATGTACGCCATTATTTTAGCTGCGCGGGGGGTTATAGCTGAGGTTATTACTGATTCGTTCATGATCTGGGGTAAGAAGGAAGAGTTGACGACCATAAAATGGCCATGTTAGCGGCCTGCGGCTGTGTTTCATACCCACGCCTATAATACGGGCATATTCGGGTGCTTCTTGACTCGGGGTTGGGGAAAGAAACTAACGGGAGAAGAAGAAGATGAAGCGAAGTGCCGTCATGTCTTGTCTCCCATGAGTTACCTAGTTAGACTTTGTCCAACGATCAGCAGGTAAACTCTTCAATGAGTTTCCATGATGGATTTGGTGCAGAGTCCGGGGAACAAAGAGCACACAAAACGGGATGGCGTCCGGCAGGCGATCACGAGACTCATATGGAATGCCGTTTGACTTCTTTGACCATTCTCTGAGACGGAGATTCCCGTGCAGTTCGACCGACCGAGAGATCGAGGGCATGTTCACACATTCAACTGAACTGTTCCAGACAGTTAAACAGTCTATCCTCCTTGTGTTAAAGTCGGGATTGGAAGCCATGGATAGTGTGGACAGAAAGAGGGCACATGATAGCGTCCAGTCTGTCTTGCTGTCTTGTCTTGTGTAAGTGGCAATATAAATTCATGCCTAGCTTGTTCCCTGTCTGTCAGTTGTCAGTTTTGAATGAAACGGAGTGGTGTACAGTACAGTAGCTGCCTGGATTTCGTCCCCTTTGATTCAGTTTTCAGCTGCTTGGGCTTGGGCTGTCATTCCCACCGTCTCACTGGAAAATAAGAGCGAGAAATACCGGATTAACAGTGACTTTCCGACCAACCAAAACACAGCTTCTCTGTGGGATGGTGGTTGTCCCTTTTTGAGTTTTTAAGCACACTTGACCACCCTTTTTTTTTCCAATGGCGCAAAAAGAAGAAACGAAAAGATAATTGGGGGGATTTGGGGGGTGTTGACCACCACCTCCTCAGCGACACAGTGTTGACTTCAACGTTTTCTGTTTCTCCGTCGCAAGTCCGTTTGGCATTTTACGATTACCGAGCCGTGTCGTGGTGCCGGACGGCCTCCCGCCGCCGTTCAACAACAACACGCACGGAGCGAACAGCGCCGGCCGTCCAGTATCCACTTCCCCGGACCTGACCTGGAGTGCGATCATCAACCCCCGTTCTCCCCGGGGAATTGGGAGGGGACCCATTTTGAACTTCTAGGAACGCCAGGAACGGTCAGGAAGCGTCTAGATTAACGACAGAGTCGTTCGTAAAGGTAGCAAACATGGGGTGATCTTTGTCGCCTTTCACCACTTCATCACACGAAGGCTTGTTGTCATCTGTCTTCGCTTCCAGACTGCCGGGTATGATTTTCTCTAGGGATGGGCCTGATTGGGCGATGTCTTCATCTTGTCGATGACAAGGCTGGAAGTTTTATGAGATGCAACAGGTCGCTTTGCAAAAGTTTGCTTTTGATCGAATGCCCTTGGTTGTGGCCTCTCGTTTCATGAGGGCACGCAGGGCCACGCAGGGCACGCTTGAATCTTGATCGCCGTTACCGTCTGTCTGGAAGCGAGAGTAGGCTGGGCAGGGCAGTAAGGCAGGTCATTTTGAATCAATCGTGATCTTACCCCGAATGATGCTGGCCCTCAGGGGCAGCGAATCTCCACAGACGTAATCGCCTGGCTTGAGATTGCAGCATTTCGAATCCGGACATGACCGTTTGGAATACCGGGGCCGTAAGAAAGGCATGGTGGTGAGGAAGGCCGACCGGCCCTGTCTCCGGTAGCAAATATCCCTATCCCTGGACCGTTATGATGAGACTGGTGCTCACGTGCCGAGCAACGAAAATTGCCTCGATCCCAGGCAACTCCAGGGTTGGATGAGTAATGCCTGAATTCGTGAGCGAAAACGCCAGGGTTTTACGAATATCCACCCGTAGGACAACGGAGATCCACAAAAACCCCGAGGCTAAGAATTGATGCCGGCTGCGAATGACCCAATGCCATGGCGTCGAGAGAACTGTTACATCACCCACTGTAACAGAACTTACAGAAGGCGTGGAGAAGGCAGTGTTGACAATACCGGGGGATGAAACGGCGCATAAAGTTCGTGTATTATATCAACGCCGAACAAAATCAGTCGTAACAAAACTGTTTTTGGTGTTTTTGATCACGAAAAGAAAAACAGCGAGAATGCTTCCGTCAGATGTGAGTTCTGGAAGAATTGGTTTGCAGTGATGGTAGGGCGCCGTCCGTCGTATCCTCCCGTAGCCGGAGATCCGAATTTCCCTTTCCTAGTGCGTCCGCGGAAGTTGAAGTCCTGCGCCTGGCGAGTGCGATTTTACGGTACTGCAAATCATTAACCAGGGACACTGCTAGCAGTGCTGCTGTCGAGCAGTGAATAATACAGCGTGGGGTGCATCGTCGATTTCGGATGTGTCTTGTTGCACAGCGCAAAGACAGCAAGAGACAAACAAACTCTGCGATGTGTACCTACGATGTCCAAAGGGAAAATACAATCATCAGGTCCAGAAGCTGGGCCGGGTCAAGACTCAAGACATGATGACCAGGCAAATCCAAGCTTCTCTTCCTCGAGGCTGAGGTCATTGTCGAAACGTGGCTGGCCCAGAAGCGTACGGCATCTTTTTGGTCTTTGGCAGGACGGCATCGTGATGGTGGCTCGATGGCCGACTCTTGTCCAGTGAGAATGAGGTTGATATGGCAACTGACCAACTCCCCGCATATGAGATATTACTGGAACCGGCAGTACAAATCAGACGGGAGGTTTCTCATGCCATTGACTTGCCACGAATGTGCTCAGCGGGCGGATGGTCCCCAACAAGCCGTACCAACAGAAGAGGGCCGGCCGTCCGCATGCGCCTTTTGCGTCTCTTCCATTCGAAAGAGACACATCGTGAGATTCGCTGCATTGGGTTTGAGACGGACGACGTGAGGCCGAATGTGTTGTTTAAACTACGGACGGGTAGGCGAGGTGTGTGGGTGTTGTTGGCCGCGGCAAACGGAGCCGCCTGCTCCCTGTGATGAGGATGAAATCACGAGGTCAGCTGGGGGGGCATCAGGGAGGGGCAAACTGGCCTGCCCTTGCTGCCCTTGCTTCCAACCAGACGCCGTCACAATCACAGCCGTGCCAGCACTCTGGATGGCTTCCCGCTGTCGATTCGATCACAGGCCGTGGTGCCCGTTGTTCCATTTCCATTGTTGGCCGGCGGGGTGACCCTATTTCAGGCTTTGAGACGTGATTGCCGACCATTCTAGTCGACGGCAGTGCTGGATTGAGACGCAATTGGCGATGATGTAGTCTGGAATCTAGAAGGGTATGCGTAATGACGGGCGGATGGTCCCAATCTTGTCAATTTCTGGCAAGTCTCGTGTGCTTCTCTGTTGGTTGTTCCATGTCGCCCTGGATGACCGGAAGCAGCCATGGAACAGTCGAACCCTTCATTTGGAGCCATGCAAAGGCATTGACAGGGCAATTGACGATGAGGACTCGTGATCAAGAGCTGATCTCCCACAAGGGCCTCATTGCCGTGGGTTGTTGAATTGGCACTGAGTGCAGGCATTCGCAAACAGGCATCGCAGGCAGATTGCAATGCGGGCCAACGATCCGCTAGTCGCTGGAGCTGTAACATTGGGCGACAGGTGTCAGGCACCCGCTGCCAGTCATTCATCAGGAACAGACAGGAACAGAAAGCAGGTTTGACACTTGGCAGGTCCCTGGTCCTGAGCACTGACCACCGGCACTCACAGCCCCCAGGAACGGTTCAGCATGAGGTGCTGAGGTTCAAGAGAGTCAGCGTGGCGATTTGCGGGGAAGAAGGCCTGGGCTTGTCCAGCTTCAAGACCACCTGAGCACCTGACTTTGACTCGACGGCGGCAAGGCTTTCAGGCTGTGCCAGTTTTGAAAGGGTCCGTTTTGTTGCACCTGACCTGACGTCCAATGTACTGGAAATGCGCAATGGGCATGTTGTCGGTAGATGGGCCGAGATGGGAGAATGATTGACCGTTTTCGAACACATCTTGGGACGAGGTGTTGGCACAGAGACAGAGACATCGAGATGACAACCACCGCCAACGGACATCCATCGTGATTGATATGAATACATATACTACAACCGTGGTGAGAATGAAACCTGGATTTCCGGGAGATCTCCCCGAGAAGCCCAACTCATCATGAGGGATGGCAACCCATTTGGGAGAATAGTTCCCATTCCAGCATCAAAGTAACCCATCATTCCAGTTGAGGCACTCTGCTAGACATTTCTGGGTAGCATCTTCTACCGTCGACATGTCTCTGGCATTTCTGTGTCCCGTCTGGCGTCCCCTGGGGCCTGAGCACCCGACCGTTTGCGACACCCAGGCACGCATGATTCAAACCGTGGGCTGGGGCCGAAAATGCTCCCGAAACCCCACAGGCGCGTTAATATCCTAATTGGTCTAGATGGTATGTGGCGAGCTAAGCCTCATGCGGTATGTTCCTGGATGAATGCTACCCTTCCAGGCAATTGAAGCAGCTCAGACCCCAAGTCCAAGACATGCTGTTGACGGACCTGAACCTTGGGTTCCAACGTTGATTGTGCCCCAGATTTGACGCTCCGTCGGGACGAGCGCAGACGGTTGCCCGTTCCGGGGATGCGATTGATGCTGATGCAATTCGAGCGAATTCGAGACCGAGGGACGCCCATCACCAGACTGGACTTGTACAGTTTGGCATGTCATTCCCATTATGACGCCCTGACGGTCGTGTCAGACTATGTTGATCTCGAGTCCGTGATGCTGTTTTTGAAGGGATGGTCCCGACGGATGCACCTCATCACAAGGCACAAGTCCAACTGCCCTGCCTGACAAGTGGAGTTTTGGCTGTGATTTTCGTCCGTTCTGTGCTGCGACTTTGACTGAACTGAACTGACTGCGGAACTGAGAGCGTGAAATCGTGGGTGGGCACGGGGGCAGCAGAAAACGGACGACAGTGCAAGGGTTTGAGCTTGACTGACCGGTACTTTACGATTACAAAACTGATGCACCGGTCAGTTACCCGTTTCGGTTGGCTTACTTTCAAGGGGGAGTACCGCGTACCGCTCCGTACCCGCGTACCGTAACCCCCGCCACCACCACCCACCACCCTCCAATTCGGCCCTCCATTACGAGGCACCAAGGGGTCGCCGGTACGTATTGTTTGTACCTGTACTGTAACCGACAACACAGTTGAGCAAGGGACAAGGGGCCGAGTGTGGACGGTACGTACGGTATTGAACCAATTGCGTGGCCTCGTTCACCGCGTCTTGTGAGCGGCCACTCTGGTACTGGCCAGTGGCCCAGGGCCCCGTCGGTCCCATCCCGCGCTCCAGTACCAGCACAAGAAGCAAAGTGGATGACTGTCAGTACAGGTACGTACCTCTGGAAAATACAAGCAGGAGGAGACCAGGACAGGGCAGTGGAAACAGCGAGCAGTCACGGTCGGCCTGGGCCTCCGCTTCGATTGACTTTTGACGTCCACCCCTTCCTTGCCAATCCAGCCTGCCACTGCAGTACAATTAGACATCAATATCCTGTCCCCCACCACGGTCCGAATCCCTCTTCTGTTCGATCTTCTCTCACCAACTCCTGTTCAACACCAACACATAACAACAAGTTACCACCCACATCACGCATTGGTCTCCGACATTCCGATTCCGACAGCTTCTCAGTAATTACTAATTGCTGCGACTCTCAACCACATACGGCACTGCGCTTGGTATCTGTGGAACTTGAAGGAAGCCGACGACGACGACGACATCAACGATCTCGACGACAACGCTTTCAACGATCACGCGAGACATCTGAGGGAATAAAGGGACGCAATAGAGGAGGACTCCGACTTGCATTGAAGCGACTCCTGCGCCAACACTCGCACTACCGGTACTGTACCTTTCATCGCCGACATAACAGACCCACCACAGCCGGCCACGAAGTCGAAAAAAGCGGGCACTCCCAAGCGAAGAGATTTACACTTAGGACATCCGGTCCCCGAACCCGTCGACAACAACAAGAAACCAATTCCATACTAGATCTCAATTGTCATCCGACACTTGCTGCGGAGCCATCTCAACTTGGGTCCACTTTCGGTGCAGAGCAGATCCTGATTCCACAGCCACTCCAGGATCGCATCCGCTGAAAGCAACCGTGAATCCAACTTCACAAACAACCCGCCTCGACAGAGACAAATAACCAAAAGCCGCACCAAATCCCCAGTCACAGGCTCGACTTTCGCGGTCGTTTTCGCGAAGTTAGCCGTCACCATCCGCCTTATTTGCACTTGTGCGTCTGCTCGGACACAGCGAGCCGCCTTCCCCTCATCATGCCTCTGTCATTAGAGACGCCCGTCCTGCAGGTCGACGCCAATGTCATCCACAAGGTCGACACTACCAACCCCGCCAACCTGTTTAGCATGTGGACAGGTACGAGCCCAGTCTCCTGACTCCCTACCCTTGATCTACCCGCATGGTGCCACCCCTGCGCCCCAGTAGCAACTGCTAACCTTGGACTCTTCTCCCTCTCTCCAGTCTTTGCCCGCTGCCGTGACTCCGTCCACCAAGGCCGTCGCCTTGAAAACCTGAGTTGGCGCCTCTGGAACCGGGAGACATTCTGCTGTGAAAACGACGTCGCCGACATCGAGTCCTCTGCTACCTGCCAGCCTCAGGACATCCAAAGGTATCCGGGTGGCGAGGACATGCCCCAACTGTCCGGTAGTGTTGATTCAGCTTTGGACGAGGAAGCCGTTGACTTTGGCAACGATACCGACGCCGAGCCTCTCGATTACCTCCGCCCCCGGATACAACGGCAGGACTCGTGCGCCAGCAACCGCAGCCGTGGTCGTGAGCGTCACATCACCTCTGACGATCTCGAGAAGATGGTCGTCTCCATCATTGAGACCAAGGAGCCTTTGAACGCCCGTCTCCCGAGCATCACTCTCGTCTCACCTCCCGTCAAGGAGACCAAGCCTGCGCCTGTCGTCCACCAGCTCGAGCGGTCGGGTTCGACTACGACAGAGTCTTCCTGCAACACCTCTGAGAACCCCTCCATGGAGTCGCTGCAGACCGCTGCATCTCCCGAAGCTGCCCCTCAGCTACGACCCACCATCATCACCCGTGGCTTCTCTGTCTCTCCCTCTCAACTTCCCATCATTCAGCATGCCTCCGCCCATGCTTCTCGTCAGCCCTCGCCGAGCGTGATTCCCGAGCCTACCGCCGCTCCTGCTGCCAAGCCTGTCCAGCCTAAGAAGCAACAGGCCCGCTTTGCATTGGGCGCGTCCAACTCTGGCGACGATTCCTACACTGACCGCGAGCAGAGCTTCGACCACAGGAAGCTGCAGATTCCTCTTCCGCCTAAGAAGAAGATGTTCCAGGTCGGCAGGGGATCATCTGAGGAGGAGGAATCCCCAAGGGACCTGAAGAGGACAGGTGCCCTTAGCAAGCAAGTCGACATCCAGGACAGCTCGGCCATTAGCGACGACTCGGATAGCGACTATGTCGACGAGAGCGCTATTGATGACGAGGATGACTCGTCTGACTGGGAGGATTCGGTTGAAGAAAATGGAAAGTCGAGCGCGGATGACAAGTTCAACTTCCAGCGTGTCGACTCCAAGGTCAACCTCACCTCTCGGCGGTCGCTCATCACCCTGATGCTGCACAACAACAACACCCGGGCGCAGAAGCTTGGCAACATCGCCTCGCAATCCACTTCGGCTATCCCGCGTGCCCGCACCCAGCTCAACGGACCTTCTGGGGTTCCTTCGCCGAGCGACTCCGACGAAGCGCCGTTGATGATGAGAGGCAAACGTGCTCCTCCTATGCGTCCCATCAACGAGATTCCTAGGTCTGCCGCCCAGCCCATCAACGCGGTTGCCACCGGAATTCACCACCAAGCTTGCCTGTCTCCTCGTACCACGCGGCGTAACATGCTTGCCACCGAGCTGACCGAGTCCCTTCGCCGTAACCTGCTCTGGGAGAGATCCCACAAGAACTCGACAGCCACTGCGGTGCTCAAGCGTCGCCACACTTCTCAGGATGTTGCCAACCTTAAGCAGTATCCGGAGCGTCCCTGCATGAAGGACGACAACGACAAGGAGCGTTGGGACCAATACTTCAACAAAAACGCCTATAGCGGCTATCACGCACAGGGTTGGTAAACATTTGTTACCATCCTACATCACTTATGCACATATCTCAACATAACAAAAGATACCCTTGGGGCCCATTAACTGGGTAACCCAATTGGCAGACCGGTTCGGCTGCCGTGTACACTTGATTCCAGCATTGGGAGCGACACACATTAACGAACTTCACTGCATGACCCGGCCGGCGTTTGATTGTTTTTGATTTTCTTTGGGCTCGCGCATTGTACGCATCAGTTTGGCCTTAATATTCATGGTGGATCTGGGTCAAATGGTCTTTCACGGCGGGTGGACAGCCTTCGGGATTACAGGCTGGCGTGGAACGGCCGATGTTTACAATGATGGCATCACTGCCCTGGGTTCATCAAACGGAATTGGGGGGAAATGGGGACAGGCGGGCTACTTATTATCATGCATCGGTTGCGGGCTTCTGAAATCAAGTTTCTTTTTCTCTTTCTCATTTGGCAACATTGAACGGCGTTTCTACTTTCTCTCTCATCACCATGATACCAAAGTCCTTGCATTTGCCGGGGTGTTTCTTCTGTCTGTCCTTCGCGGTCCGATGCAAAATGCAGACCGCTTCTCACAAAACTTCTTACCTTTCACATGTTTCACACTAGTGATTTCCCTTTGTGACATATGGCTTGGCATCGCAGGCCTTCTTCTCGCATGGCTGGGGGTGGGAAAAACAAAAACGAAACAAGCTGCTGGCTGCGTGTACGATACTTTTTTACTTCTGAAAGGGCTGATCGGTCAGGGCGCTGCGCTACGCTACGGACAAATCCATCCGCGTGGTTCGCGCTTCCGCCCAATCTTTTCTTGACAGCAGAGCAGGCTAGTGTCTAGCGGAATGCAGGTTGCGAGAAGGAAAACAAAAAGGAGAAAGCGAGCGAGCGAGCGAGCGAGCAAAACAAAACGCGAAAACGCGAATTTCCACACAAAGTTCAAGTGTCTACACAAAACGGATAGTGATATTTCATAATGGCGGCTGGTGATGGATGGAAGGACAAAACAAAACGGCGAGGGCGACGGATGCCATAATGGGCCGCGATTCTTGCTTGGAGTGAGCGAGTACTCCGAAACAGCATACTTATCAAAAGCTCTTGTGAGCCAAAAACAATTGCAAAAGGATTCATCAAACTCGCTGCTATATCATTACATGTGACTGCCGCTTGGATGGAGGTGAGGTGTCGGGTCGAGGTGTCGGAGCCTCAATTGCGGCGGTTACTCAACTGTAACACAAGCCAGGGGCAGTGGAATCGGGTCGGCATCATTGGCATCATTGGCATCATGTACTTTTCTTTACGTACTGTACTACCTAATGATAATCGCCAATTCCTGACTTCCGGATATCCATCTTTGTTTACTTTCGGGTCTTTCAACATCGTAATTCTCTCTCAAGTGCATCATCCTCATGCATTTCTCGGAACCCCAACTCCATTGATCTTCGCGACACCAGCGTGTGATATCCGTGATTTACATCTTCAATCTTGATTCAATCTTGAGGTCTTGACAATTTCACCGTCTCAAATGCGGGGAAAGTGGAAAAGACGAGATCTTCCCCCTCACCAAACATGCATTTTCCATCCGAAAGACGTTGGAGCGTGGAGGAGCGTGGAGGAAGCGTTGGAGCCGGAACCCGATCTTCTATCCGATATTCTCCGGGTCTTTTCGGGTCTCCAACCCCATTGATTTACGGTCGTGACCAGAAATTCCCCAGATGGGATCTTCATCCCTTTACGTAGTCTCGGTAGTGCGCTGCTTGCTTGGCCTTTTGTCTCAATTACCCCACGGGGTTTTGGTTATGGGAGTTTCGGACCTGGGGAAGAATAAGGTAGACGTTTGATGTGGAGGAAACCGGGCCCAAGGCAGGTCAGGGATACAAGGGGCAGCGGGCGGACCTGAGGTTCGGCGGTCGGACTCAACTCTGAACTGTGGTTCTTTCTGTCGTCGCGATCGCGAGGTGATGAGCGGGATGAAGGGATGAAGGTGAGGGGAGATGGCTCGGAGACAGGGAGAAATAGCATGTGAACGACTTACCTAGCATTTACCATCATCGCTAGCGACCGCGAAACGGACAAGACTCACACCTAGGTAGAGGCTCTGCTCACACGAAGGGAGGCTCGGAGGCTGATGGAGGGTCGCGAAAGACGTCATACCCAGCCGCCGTAGGGCACCCAAATCACGGCATCCAAATCGCAGACAAACAATACTCACCGTTCCAGAGGCTTCGCGAGCGCTCTACCTTCGTAGACTCGTGCATTCCAGAGGGAGCGCTCACCGCCGCCTAGTAACTTCCCGCGAAATCCGCAAACCCGCACACAACCCGTACACTACAACCCGTCCCGGGATACCGTTTTCTGTTGGTGCCGCATGCCGCATTTTGGTCTGCTGGTGATCGACGGCAAACTACCTACAGTAGAAACCCCTGTTGATGCAAAGACTACCTATTGCAAATCCCCCCCCTTTGCAAAGGATTTCGTATGCCTGCATTCCCTCTGGTGGCTGGGACTGCAACCTGCAATTGCAACGGCTGGCGGCCCGAAATTGCATCAGGGGGGGTGCTGACAGTCGAATCCGGGCATCTGACAGCTGCTGACGGCCCGTAAAACTTAGGGTTAGGGTCATAGAATCTTCCAGACTCTGGCCCAGCCAGCACTCAAACACCCTGATTTACCCTGATTTACCCTCTTTCGCCCACCTCTTTGCACTGCACCTCTTTTGCCCACCTTCGAAGGCACCCTCTTTTACCCTCTTTTGCCCACCCTGTTTGTAAGAGACCTGCTCCCCATACATTTTGTTAGCGATCTTGTTCCTAACTAACCATCCCTGTCAACCAGTGCCATGCCCAAGATCAAGCACCCCACGCTGACTTGGGAGCAGCGGTTGCAACTCCAGGAATGGGCAGATCGCCAACAAGTCAAACCGTCACTCACGAGAGCCTCAAATTGGATTGAATCGCGATGGGGTATCCAAGTGCCGCCTTATTCAGTGTGCCGCTATCTCGACAAGACAAAGAACCCCGCCAATCTCGCTCAAGTTGCTGAACGATCTTCGCAACTCCAAGGCAGCCGCATCAAGGTTGGGCAATGGCCAGTGCTTGAGAACCTCCTGTTCCGGTGGCAGGTTGGTCTCGAGACGCGAGGCATAGGTACCTCCGTTGAGCTTTTGCAGCAAAAGGCCCGCGAAATCTGGCTTAGGTACCCCGAAGCCCGCAACAATGAACCAGCTGACGAGGAGGCGTGCCCTGCCTTTGGCAAGAAATGGTGCACTCTCTTTAGAAAGCGATACCACATCCGCGAACGAGGCTTCCACGGTGAAGCAGCTGAAGCGCCCCAAAACGATGAAGATACAATAAGAGAGATGGAGGAGATCAGGAAGCTCGCGATGGAGATACCCAGAGGCAACCGTTACAATATGGATGAGACGGGATTATATTGGCGGCGCACAACTTCATACAGCTTGGCCTCAGAGTCACGCCCGGGCACCAAGAAAGATAAATCACGTATATCTCTTGCCCTCACGACAAATGACACTGGTGATGACTTCATCGATGTCTGGGCAATTGGGAGATTCAAGGAGCCGCATGCTTTGAGAGGATTCAACTTCAATGCTGCACGAATCGTCTGGAGAAGCAACGACAGCGCATGGATGACTGGAAAAGTCATGGAAGAATGGCTCCGATGCTTTTATATGCATATCGCCCGCAAAAAACCCGGACAGAAGGTTCTTTTACTTCTGGATAATTTCTCTGCTCATGAGCTAGGTCTCAAACTTTCCCCTCCTCCCCCTAATATCATCGTCAAATTTCTTCCTGCAAACAGCACCTCCGTCTTTCAACCAATGGATCAAGGGGTAATCAACAGCTTCAAAGCTCACTACCGTCGTCACTTTTTACACTGGATGTGTAACCGGTTTACTGATACCTCTACCGCTAAAGAGCACATCGCAGAGATGAATTTGAGGTGGGCATTGAAGTTTACTTCACAGATCTGGTTCTCTGAGGTCAAGTCTGAAACTATTCAGAACTGCTGGGTGAGGTCTACCGTCTTGGGTACTGATCAAGAGGTTGCTGGAGCCACTGAGCAGCTGCCGTCAGATGTGAATGCCCTCTTTGAGCAAGTCAACAATCACGTCCCTGTGCGAGAGCGCATGAGTTTATCCAACTTCCTCAACCCTGAAGATGAGAACGATGTACCTGCACAGCCAACAACAGCGGACGAGGTACTTGAGCATATAATCAGGGACTGGGAGGTAGAAAATGGCAAAGGCAAGACCGCAGAAGAGGAGGAGGATGACCGCTCATATCAACCGCCAGTCACACTTTCAAGCAAAGAGGTGGTGAAGCAATTCACAGATATACTGGACTGGGCGCTCGAGAAGGACTGCTTCAAGTTTGAGGATGTTCAGCAGCTCAGACGGTTGAAACAACAGGTAGAGGGATGGAGAAATAACCGGAAAACCCAGCTTACCATCGAGGGGATGTTAAAATGCAGAAAGCAGTAAAAATATATGGGATTTTACCTGTTTTGACATGGGGTTACCCCCTTTTGCAAAAGCCCCCCTTTTGCAAAAATTTCTGGCTGCCAGCATTAGTTGCATTAACAGGGGTTTCTACTGTACCCTTTTCCAAGTAGCACCAAGATGATAGCGCAAGACCTAGTTTACAAAGTGACAGGGCGAGAACAGAAGTTCCAGACATGAATAATCGGGCCGCTTTTTGGAATTGGAAGAAAATTTACCAGACAGGCTCGGACAGGGACGGAGGACGGTAGCCTGTTAAAATGGTGATGGAAGATTACCGGGGCCGGTATTTTCGTATTTTCAAGGTGAAGAAGTGATACGGTGGAATACCGGTGCCGGTCACCGGGGTGCGAAAACTTCCCGTCCTGCTGCTGTCCTGCAGGCACTTTACAGGTCCGAATTGCAGCAGAGGCCGGATGACAGAATCGCTTCACTAACGAGCGGCATCACAATGCCCTGACTTCACGTTCGGTTCGTCGACAGCGACATAACCGATTCGATTGTTAAAATGCAAAGGTCAAGAGATCTAGAAAAGGTCAAAGAGCACAGCGCAATCAGGCACCGCTGACCATCCGCATCACCACTGCAATCACCAGACTGAAAGGACGGACCGGTATGATGTAATACACCTCGTTATCATCCCATCTTCTGTACCCCAACTTCACATGCCAGAAATACTGGATGCCTCGAGAACTCCAAAATTCTTCATCCGATGATTTAGAGGGTAGCTCCTTCCTTTGTTCTTGAGCACGACCAAAACTTCCACGCGCACACACTTTTATCTCGAAAATCGCCGGATTCATCGAGGTTACCTCTAGGTTGGCAGGGCCGAATTCCCCTCTTTCACGTGTACGCAATGCAGCGCAGTCGCTGAAGAAGTCACCAACTTGTTGCCCGGAGATGCTGCCCCTTTCGACGGGTTTTGCTCCGAAGACATAACACTGAAACGGATGACTCTCGGGCTGTCGTCGACAGATGAACGTGGGATGATTGAAGCCATCACCAAGCATCGGTCTGGTATTATTGAATGGAAGGGAAGAAAGCAACGATGCATGTGGGTGACCGATGCAGGCTTTAAGCAGGGCACATATGAGCATTTAACCCTAACCCGGCATTTGTCTCTGCGCCGTGTAAGTGGATGTACCTTGGTATCTCCGTGTCTTCAACTTCGGGTCAAATTCAGGGACTCGAGGCCGCATTTTATTCACCAGGAGACTGTTCAAGTAGACCAGGTATTTCTCAGGCCAACACCTCAGCTTACCGACTATTCCACGAGTTTTTGTATAGGCAAGTCCAAACTCACTGTGCCATCAGCAACCCATCGAACCCTCCCCCCGTTCTCCTTTGTCACCCATCACCACTTCCTCCCACCTGACAACATCCCAAACGACCTTACGCCTTACAATTCAAGAGCCCACTCACATGTGTACTAACTCTGATCATTAAACTCCCAAAGAACCCAACAACAAGGGGCACAAGTGGCGCCGCCTCGGACGGCCTCTCAAGGCACAACTCGAATCCGTTGCGGTCCCTTTCCCCTGGGACCTTCATGCTGGGATCTGGGGAAACATCAAAGAATGATACATACTATGGGAGGTCTAGACCTTTTCCCGTCTTTGTTTACTGCGGGAAACACTTTCGGAATTCGGTTCACGTGCCGACCGTTCATCCCGACCAACCGGCCGTAACCTGGGGCCGGAGTGGGACCGTGACGGGGGTGAAAGGCGGTTGCCACGTTGTGAACATGAAGAGGTTGTGACAGTACAGTGTTAGATGGGATATGTGTTTCTATGTTGTATGAAAGGAAAGAACCATGTCTAGTATTGTGACGAGGTTGCCCGACAGTGTGTATAAGTGAATGGGAGATATTTTTCTTCAAAGAAGGTCGAAGCTCTCCTGGGAGTAAAGGTGAGATTGGAGTATTTCTGAGATGAAACAAATATCGTTGAAACATTATAAGCAAGTGTTCTTTGGTTTAATCCCGTGCTGTCACAACAATTACACAAAATCAGAAGACTGCTCGGTGCCTTTGTCCCGCTGCAAGTCAAATCACCAACATACCGTTCGTTGGTTCCATCACCCGGGCACCTAGCCAACAAGCCCTTTCCGCATCTTCACATTCTCTCCGTTTTCAGGGGTTGCAGGACCGTCAAACGAAAGTAATGTAATCTCGATATCACGCCCAGTTCAAGTACATACCTGTAGCAGAGTAACATGACAAGTGGACCGAGGCCGTGACCTTCACTTCAGTTCCTTGGTTCCTTTACCGCTTTCACCAGATCAACGACTCCAGGACCCCAGGAAAGAGAGTCAAGACAAGCTTTCGTGGCAAGACTTGACCCCTTCCGCTTTGGCACTCGTGGCACTCAGACGTCCGGTCGAAACGAACATGATACTTGGCGATTCAAGGGTTGATCATATCCATGCCATGTGTTAGTTGCGTTAGAGAACTTCCCGAGGTCTTCCGTTTGACGAGTCAGCTCCACGAATAACGAGTAGATCATCCCTCAGGTAACGCCCACTCTCGGGTTTTCTTGCCCTACTGTAT
Source organism: Neurospora sp. CHS-2018c (assembly GCA_009806235.1). NCBI lineage: Eukaryota > Fungi > Ascomycota > Sordariomycetes > Sordariales > Sordariaceae > Neurospora > Neurospora sp. CHS-2018c. The sequence goes on along the minus strand of RAPC01000005.1, from coordinate 888,905 downwards.
AGCACTCACTTCTTCTTACAGTTACTGAAACGTGAAACATGAAAGCCCAAACACGCCCACGCCCACGCCCACGCCCACGCCCACGCCTACGCCTACGCCTAAAATCGCACGTGGGGGTCCGCTGGGAAAGCAAGGAAACAAAACCCTAGAGTAACCTAGATAGTCTGGGGTACATGAAGACGCCCTTACTTTATAGTTGTAGTGTCGGCTCATACCCTACCTTGGTTGCGTGTAGGAAACTTTCAACTGCATCTTTGACATATGATCATCGGCTGACTTTGAGGGATGCAGTTTTGCGAAGGGAAGGGTGAGTGCCGAGTGCGGTCAGCCTGCCCGACCCACGAGTAATTATTCAGTTGTCCTCGACTTCAACCCCGTGAGCTATGTTGTCGTCGTTGGCATCAACCCGTGACCGTAGACATCGAGATGAGATGGCGGGTAGGGGCACACATTCCCATCTTCAGATGTCTCCGACCTTCTTGCTGAATCAGGAAGGAGAAGAGACGCCTTCGTGAAGTGTGTGATGGACGTGCAATTCCCGTTTTTCCTTTGAGGTATGTACACAGGGAGTCAGGGATAGCGGCGAGTTGCGATGCCAGTCCAGTGTTACGGACCCTATGAAGCACAAGCAAAGTGGAAAGTTTGGAAAGCCAAGACGAAACGGTCCTGCGTCCCGAACCGAGAAGGTCGGTACATAGTCGATGTGGAGATCTTGTAACATGTGAAAAGTGAAAGTTGTCCGGGGGCGTGTGGAAGAAATAGGTCTAGGCTTATTTTGCACCTAGTTCCTCGTGAAATTGAAACCCAGACGCTTCAAGAAATTCAATAAAATATAAAAATGAAAGATTGCAAAGAGGTATCGAAAAGTACCACATTTCACGAGCCAGACGGCGATCCGATCCAAAGGCCCAAAGTGGATGAAGCACAAGCCATGCCACATGGCTTTGTCCATCCGTTGTCCGGGTCCGTGTCCATGTCCAGACCAGATGTCCGTCCGCTGTGCCTGGCCCCGTCTCGTTGGCGATGGAGATGACTCGAGTTGAAACACACCGTCCGTCAGTTAGCTGGTGTACCCGCTCGGAAAGGGGTATCTTTCATCGCAGCTTCTTGACTTGTTCACGACAGAAAAAAAACAGGGTCCGAATCCTTCAGACTGGATGGATCTAAAGCCGAACGCTTGCCTTGGCTCGGGCTCGTGACACGAGACTCCAGGGACCAGATGAGGTGGCCAGAATCTTTCTGTCCTAAAACGGATGTCCCGAAATAAGGGGCGCCGGTGGGACCTCCTTGGTTGTCTTGGAATTCTTCTGGAAGGTTTCCAAACCCGGAGCTTGGGACAGTGTTTCGTCTTTGTAATCTCGGGATGAGACGGGACGTTGGGACGTTGGCCGAGGCACCGCCGCAGTTGCACACCTCCTCCGTTCGGGTTGGATACGTACCAGCACGTAGAGGTACCATCCGGAGTGCGGGGGCGAACGGCCACCGTCAGTCAGGTTGAATGAACGGTTGAATGCCGACGTTGACCGAAGAGTGACTCTGACACTTGACAGTTGACACACACAGCCTTGTGGATGTCATGATGTGGCTTTCTTTGGTGTTTGATATAGCGTTGGCTTTTACTAATGAATGCTGCCCAACGGTTGTTGTTCTAACATATAGCCGCAATTGTCGACAAAAAAGATGAAGCAGACGGTGTCATTCTTTCCCGTCTTGACCTACCTCTCGATGTGGGTTTGCTGTGCGCTGGCAGGCTGACTTTTTGATATTTGTTGGTCACGGTACCCAACCTGTCTGAGCCTCAGCAACGTATCGTGTAATGAGAGTTGAAGAATTGGCTGACGTTTGTTCGAACTACAACGTTCGTTGTTCCGTTTCCTCGGAGCAGCAATCTGCCTCCCTTACAAGCGGTCCAATGACGTCTTTGAGATTGTTGAGAACTTTTGAAGCCTTCGGCGACAGTTCCCTCCGATCGGAGGCTCTTGAATCTGGTGGTTCGTTTCCTCTTGGCTGGTAACGAACTCGCATGAGACATGAAGACGATGAACCGGACGACTGGTTGGCATTTGAGGAGATCTCCGCGTTGCAGGCAGGACGCACGAAATTTTTTAGAAGTTGCAGATTCCTTGGATGCTACCCTTGCTTTCTCGCTTGTCGTTGCTTGGGACTTGCCTCTGTTGGGAGTGTCGACTCGTCGAGTCCCATGTGGCTGGGTAAACTGGAATCTTGGCGCCGGCGACGACGGAGATGTTTGTCGTGGGATGGGGGAGTAGGTAAAGTGCAGAGACTTCCCCTCCTCTCTTCCTGTTTGGATACTTTCCTGTTTACATGGGCGGAGTTGCTGCCCGCATGTGTCAAGGTGAGAGATGCCGTGATGGCGACCAAAGGACCGAGGAGAAGGACCGATGATGCGACGTGTATCATGATGATGATGAAGGTGGTGGCGGTTGGAAACAGTCCGAGTCTGCCTCATCCCACCGACTCCGCACGTCCCCGAAACCGGCCGCCAGTGTTTGAAGTTGACCAAGAAAAAATTTGCAACCGTCACGATCCATTCTTGTGCATGAAAACGAAAGAGCTGAAGGAGGAGGATTTGGTTGTTTGGTGGTGATGGAAAGTCGGTGAACAAGCCGGGCCGGCGTTACCTTACCATGACACACGCCGGAAAGTTACACCGTCGTCGATAAGCCTTATCGCCAGCTGCAGTGTAACCCTCCCTTCGCTGAAATACAGGGGATTACCTAAACAGTTGCGCCTACCTTAACAGCCCCTCTTTCCATGCGGGGCTCATCGCTGTGGTGTCGCTGTCGCGCATGTCGCATAGCGCAGGCTAGCATTAGCTTAGCAGTAGCCACGGGAGGCTAATGCACTGCGGGCACCTACGATCCAACCGGACGACACCGAACCTCACGTCTGATGAGTTGTTAACGGTCAATTCAAGGCACGGGCGTGGGAGGCGCCAGATAGCGCCCGGTTGGACATTTGGCATGAGGTAAAGCGAATTGATTATTTCCTGCGATTAAATCATTTTTATTTTTTCTCTTTTTCATTTCACTTTTTTGTTCGCGTCAACATCAAGGCACCACCCCCATCAGCCCTCCGTTCACACCAGGCGGTGGCGCCGTCACATCACACCGCGGCTACGATACATATCTCCGGAGCCGCTGGTCTGTGTATCTCGCCCTGGAACATGGCCATTCCTCGACGTCACGAACATGATGTGACGAGAAACGGCAAGATCGAGTTCACAGTCACCATCAACGGCCCGACATCGAATCCTCCGGCCGGATGGTGATGTGATCTTCAGGTCCGGCTTATCAGATTCGACCTCAAGTAGGGCTGAGATATGATATGTTTCTCAACGTCTATCAACATCAAACCTCGAATCAATGCGGTTGTCGGAGCTTGACAGTGATGGTGCTGTTTTCCAGTTATCCATTGGTAACCCTGGCATCGTCGACTCGCTTCTGGCCAGCCCAAGTTCATGTTGTGCTCTTGTGGCTGACAGGATCTCTCTCGACACCCTTCCCACTTCTCTACACTCTACACTACGCTTTGACAGTTCAACATTGTCCAAATATCTTTACCACACCAAACTCACCGACTCTTCTTGTTGGCATCAACATTCATGCGCCGGATGCACTTTCACCGCACCGTTGGTCGAGGTAGCCAACCAAGCGCAAGTTGCACTCTTGGTTTGCGCAAGAAATGTCCGTCCTCAGCTTGAATTTACATCTGCCCATTGATGTCACGATACCTTCCGGGCCGTTCTCCCACTCTCAACCAGGAAACATGAGTCCCAAACATGCGGTTTACAACCTCTGTCATCAAGAAATACCGGAGTGGCAGATGGACGTTGTCATGGATTCACTTCATAAAACTGTTTCCGGAATGACAGACAAAGTATTCGTGGTTTCGAAGCCAGCCACTCCTCGTATTCAGTCGACAAACCCAGTTGTCATTTTCGTCGTTTCCGATACTGTTTACACCCTCCAGTTGAGCTTTGAAACTTGAGCCAGCCACTCATGTTCTTTTCACTCTCCATTTCACAGCTACATATTACACTTCGAAATACTGTACGCATTTCACACGGCTCCTATCCAGCGGACCAGCTGTCAGGCCAGACATGAGCTGCAAGTAATTCCCTTCATCCCGCTTCAAAGCTACCATCCAAGAGCCCAGCGAGACATGACAGCAGTTCATAAAAGTGACAGCTTATCACCATTGGCTTTCTCATTACCCCTCTATCACCAAGACGTCCAAACACTTGGGACCAACCACAGCCTCAGCATTGCCTTTCTCACAACTTGCGCCATTCGCTAAACTCATAGCTACCCCTCAATCACCCCTCTCAAAATCTCAAAATCTCGAAACAGCTGGCATCTAGACCATTTGCCCTGCTTTAGCTTCCGTCCCGTGTTGTCACTTTTCGTAAGCTGATACTATGCCGTTCTCGGATACGTGTCGCGGGGTGATTGAGAATGACTGGAGCTGGAGTCGGGAGATGCGAGTCCTTTTTTTGGGAAAACGGTTCGCCTGGACTAAGTCAAATAAAATATGTGAATATTTTCTTCCTGACTCCGTTTGTTTATGTTACCAAATGCCGGTATCCTATCATACGTGTCCTATCAGTCTGCCTTTCCATGTACTATCAGAGAAGGATAAATGTTTATACGCAACGTCTGACGGAGGTAAACGGCTCGATGAACCGAAGCTATTCCCCGGTGCCGCCTAGACTTTACGAGCGTAACCTGCGATCCACCCCCTCCTGAACGACATCCGTTTCCCGCTTTCCGCTTTCCGCCGTCCGTCTCTTGCTTGGTTCAGTCTCCTCCCACAACGGAACGGGATGATGAGAATCTGGAGTTCTAGACAAGATGACCCCCGCGGCCAACTGTCCCTACCGAATCTATATGCATCTCTTTTACATTCTCCCCTCTCATCGTCCGCTGTGACACCACTGAAAAGCATGAGAAAATACAAGAACGTTGTATTTCGCCATGCTGGCTCCACTACCGGCACCGGTGGCTTTCTCCTCTAACATAGTGGCTTGCATACACGACTCCTCTATTCAGCCCTGTGTCCGGGTAGCGGTTGTGGTGGTTAGGTGTCCTCCGTTTTCACGACGCACCTACCTAATCGTTCGTCTAGTAAGGAAAAAAAAGAAAAAAAAACTCAAGTCCATGATGAAGAACACATTGAAAACCCGCTTACGAGAAAGCCAAAGTCAGAACCACCGGGTGACACTCCCGCTCAGTGTCGAGATATCTAACCCTTTCCAGCTAACCTGTCGAGGTCGAGGAGATTTTGGGAGCTTGGCAACGTTGGCTGACATTCGCTTAAAAACATCGTCAACGTTCGCTTATGTACAACATCTCCTTGCTGTGGAGCTCCAGTCCGGAGATGCGCAAGAGATACTATGTACGTGGGGGATGCGATGGGTGCGAATCATGCGTCACGGTACCTAACGGTAACGGCCACGCCGCGCTTCCCTTTCGGTCATATCGCCGGATCTGGTCGGGTCTGGTCCGGTCCGGTCCGATTACCGGGCATCAAGATCCATCGGTGATCGCCAGGCCTGATCGGTGGAGGTCGGTGGTGGAGCTGGGTTCCACGGGGTTGGGGGCCGTGAGCGCCGGTAGACTCCGGTAGAGGCCGCTGGGGGACCGGACAATCGCTACCTAAGTACTTAAAGGGGTACACATTCTTGTTATAATGATACGTGGAACATTACGGAGCAGGGTAGAACCAACATCAGGAAATCTATGATACCGTTGGTATTATACCAGAATCTGATGACCTTCGCAATGCACATCGCCATCATCGTTAAGGGTGGCAGTCGGGATCGTGTTACCCTAACCCTGGGTTGGTTTGTGTAATTGTCTGGAAAAGATTGCCTTCGAACATTCCCAGTCTCTCCATTTCCTCTATGATCTTTTGAACTTGTCTATTATCACATCTTCTGGTTTACATAAAAGGCTTGACATCAGGATAAGGTATTCCAGCAACCCATCGTGCGAGCATTACTGAGTGTCTCGTACCTTTAATTCAAACTTAATTCATGTTATAACAACGTGTCGCAGCCGTGGTGACCATCTTATTACGTCTTCGCAATAAACGCAACAGAAACACATACGCTTTGCGGGGCTGTATGATTCTGAAACTGGGAGAGATCCCATGACAAAAGAGTTATCTATGATACTGAAGTGTTGTAGAACATAGCAGAAGAGAGCATCAAACACAATGGCCTATGCACTCTGGAAACACTCCACCTCTTGTGTTTTCCTGTTCGCGGAGAATGTGAAAGAGAGATAGGATGATAGGGCTTTGGTAGGGCATGGCGGAGAATACTGTAGGTTCTCGCCTTTTCTGCTGACAGTTCTCACGTTACGAGGTGGCGGCGCAGTGTGAGGGCGATAGGAGGCTTTGTGAACGCACGAGGAATGAGTGGTGCGTTCAAGTTGCCCGTTGTGTTCTTACAAACCATTACGAGCAAAGTAGGAATCATCGGCTATATAGAGAAAGAAATTACTTCTGCAGCCCTCCCCCCCATTAAAGCTCAAAGGGCATGACGGGAGGGTATAACTCAGGTCCTAACAGAGCCTTCATTACGAGTCTGAAGCGTGTCCTAGATGTCACGTTGTTTGTTAAACACAGCTATAATGCCAGAGAAAATCACTGAGGCAATTGCATCATCCGAAAGATGTTCTCTTTACACAATGCACCATTGGGTATACCTTCTAATAAGGTTTGTCACTAGAGTTCACTAACACTGACCAACACGTCATGAAGGGACTCCTGGTATTCCATCCAGCGAGCAGAGTCAGCTCAAAGACCTTGCTCTGTCTTCCTACTATTTGAAAGATTACCTTCGCTTGCACACCAGCTTGGTCGTTTCTATTAGTAGCCCAGAACATCGAAGTCCAGCGACACATTCCATTTCGGCCACGGCACAAACTCTCGCTGATGGCCAAAAGAACTTGAATGCCAACGCCGTTTCCTACACATTGCAGGGTGACTGGAGACTCCTGGGACAGACTTACCAGAAAACGAGGAGATCAATGTTCGAAGAGACAGATCAAACGGATCGACAATGAATCCATTGACCTCGACGATCCTGTAACAACGAGAAAGGGTCTCTGCGGCTCCGTCTGCAAGCAACAAGGCACATCAACAAAAGCCAAGGTTGATATGGGACACACCTCCCTAGCTGCTTCTACAGAAGACAAGTTCTCGTATTGTCCCTGGCGGCATGACATATCCAAGCATATCCCAATGCACCGACATACGTTTCTCGACTCCGAAGGAAACGATCAGCGAATGTATACCTAACCGATGCCTTTGATCCAGGTCGCCAGGTCCTTGCTTGTTTACGCCCGCCCCCTTTTTCTGCTTTCTGTTACTAAATCCGAGACAACGCAAGCAATTGCTTGCCAGGTCCGGTCTTGGATGCTCAAACCGATCAACCTCGGTTATTGTGTGCCTCGCTTAACACAGGGGAAGAAATCTAGATCCCAGATCCCATTCTTTACATAGTAGGATCACCTAATCATGGAGGGTTCGCGAGGGGAATATCGACGTCAGAGGTTGGGAACTTGGGCCCAGTTCGGTTGCCTTGTCTTGTCTTGTCTTGTCTGAGACAACTTTGGCGGCTCTCTTTTTGTCTTGGTCCTTGGTCCTTGAATGTGTTGTCGCCCTTGGATGTTAACAAAATTGCGGGGTAAAAGTTACGGAAGATCATCACTCCCCCATATCCGTCCCCAATCACCCAGTCACCCGAGACAATCCCACTTTTTGCGTCCAAGGCTAGGTAGGATCATGGGAGAACGAGGGAGGCTCAAAAAGTGTTCGGTTATCATATCATGGTTTTCTTCTTGGGCTGGCTCGGTTATTCGGTAGTAGTTTACGGTACGGTACGGTAGGAGTTAGGTTCGATGGAGTTGTCGAGGATGGTTGGAGTTGGACTCGGGACGGCCGTGATGGATGGAGGGGCAGCCAGCGGCCGGGCGGATGGCACGGGACTGCATTGATGTCGTCAATTGTCTTGATTGTCGTGGGCGGATCGAGATGTCGTCCGAAAGGGGTTCTGTCCGTTGATTTCGACTTCCGATGAGGCAGGATTTTCAGCGCGGGAAGATGGAAGCTTTTGCATTGGTTCGGTGGTTGATGGTAGGAGAGCCTGGAGGTTAAAGTGCGGAGCGCTAGAAATGCTACAAAAAACTGTTACATTGGTGCGGCTGAGGTGCGCTGTATGATGAATTACTTGTGTAACCCCACGCACATGATTCCACTAAACTGCCGGGAGCATCTGCAGGCAATCATCGCAATCATCGATGGTAATCCTTCCAGAATTTCGCATCTTTCCTGGCCCATCAGAAAACCGACTTCCCATTGTTCCATCCATCGGTTTGCAATTCTGGCTCCGCATCGAGATGGTTGATGTCATTTTCCAAATTCAATCAGGGGACCCAATTCCGCATATCGTCGCGGATCCCTACCGCTGACCTGGGGAATGATGCACATGGGCAACAGCGGAGCCTCCCATTGCTTTCATCCGTTCTCTCCCAGACTTTCTTTTTCTTTTCCATTTTATCATTTTATCTGATTTATTTTCGTACCGTCAACGTTCCCAGCAGCGTTTTGTGTCCCCACAGCTAACAACCATTCCAGGTCCCATGGCGCTGGACAGGCCCACCTCAGATGACCAGTGACGTCGGTACTCTACCCAAACCACCAAAACGGAGATTGGACTGTCTGTAACAACCGAAAACTTTAACGAGCACCGCCAACATCCTCCTGTTCCATCTTCGTCCGAGCGACCCCGAAATGAGCATCGGCCTCTACCAGGTCCCTTGTTCGGCGTCTTCTAGAACTAGCTCCCAATTCGCGCCAGCTCGGGGCACGGCCGCTCCTTCGATCCGGATGTCGTCCAAATTAGATGTGGTGGTCACCTGGATGGAATCCTTCCAGAACGTCTGTGGAAGCTGAGCCCTCGTCTACCATGGTGAGACAAACGCCAGGAACATGCTCCTCGGACAGGCCACCGTTGACATATCGCTACTACCGTCTACCGCTGCTAGCTCCAAATGCCTTGGGGTATTCGGCCCGTCGTTTAACTCTAGCATGTCAGCATGTTCCAGCACTGGAAACTATGATTTCATGCCCCTGATGTGATGCCCGGGCCCATATTATCCAAGACATTTGGCGGTATAACTATTGGCGTTACAGTTATGATACCAGCGGTCCAAGCAGACAGACCGTTGTCTTCCCCGGATTTCCCCATTGTCCGCACTGACCTCCACCGGTGAAAGTCTGGAGGTTACAACGGTTCATCGCACGTCTTCTTCAGAAACAAGACTATAACGGACGAGTTAAACCCACGGACAAAGTGTTCACGGGGTTAGTTGAGCATTGATCGTCAATGCGTTTCTCCCCAAAGCTATGTAACAAAGTCAATGTTACACAACCGTCCCTGACAAGCCTGACAGCCTGGCATTGCGGGCCGGAGCCGCGGTTCCTTTCCCAATGTTTCCAATATCTTTATTTTCTGGGGTTTTACTTCCTTGGCTAAAACCGCTTCTGGACCTGGTTCTGTTATGGTTCTGTTCTGTTGGTGATGGGTCTGTGTGTCTCACCGAAGTCACAGCGTACCATGATCAACTCCGGGGAAGGCAACGGGAACAGCGATAGTCCTCGGTACTACGTAATGCATGGGAATAGCTTCACCTTGTTTTCGCCTGTTACCTGTACCACTGCAGCAGAATGATCAGCCCCATAATTGACGCCATTAAGCGCGCAAGGCAGGCGGGTCTACGCTCTGCGGAGACGATTGGAGTTGAGGTTACACCAAGGAATTTGGCATCGAGATATCGACATCGTCAATCTTGCAAGGTGAGGCTATTCAAAGTCTCGATCCCTCGCTCGACGTCAGATTCCCATCATTAATACGTACTGTATGCGAGGCTTCCCAATCATAGTTCATTAGACTGACGATCTCTTCCTTTTCGGTTGAAGTGTTATGGCACCTGGGCTCCTGGAAACCGGAAGGCATGCACGTGCTTGATGAAGTTGGGAGATCACTGCCGTCTTTTGGAAAGAAGAGCCAAGCATACCTAACTTGCAGGTTCGTATATGTATCCTGTATCTGCTGGGAACGGTGATTCAAGTAATTGTCGGGTTCTCAGGATGGTAATTGCGGTGTTGATCAAAAGCAGCTATTATTTGGTCCTTTGGAATCGGCAATGAGGTAAGTTACGATAATTGACACTGGAACTGGAAGAAGGCATCACCAACAGTGTCCGGTAAGAAACAAGCCCCATGTTAACTTTCCCTCCGTTTCGGCTCTCCGCCTTCTCTTTTCACCATCTACCGTACACCCCAAAAGGAATGAGAGCAATATCACAACCTCCGGTCCCGACTCACCTGACACCTCCGTCCCTGGGTGGCCGTTCGGGCCCCGGCCGGGGAAGCCGGGGGTCGGGCGTCAAACATAACAAACCCCCACATTTCACAATACCCCAGCGGGACGTCAGCGGGCGTCAGCGCCCCAAACCGCCCCGGAAGCCAGGGGTTTCAGTTCCCCGGCTCCCCGGAAATCTTGGCTTTTATGACCTGTCAGGGCATCCTAGCCCGGTTTTGGTGGTCAACTGACATCCTGTCAGGGGATGTGATAAATTACGGATATTTTGGGGACAAACATTGCGATTGTATACTGTATTTCGGCGATGGACAAACGGTTGAGATCTCGAGGTGGAAGAAGCTCAAGGTATTTTTCGACGAAATGTTGTTGGAGATGAATAACTGGCGAGAATTTCGAAATTGGGCGTTGGTAAAGGCGCCAAAGGAACAGTCGGTGTTGAACACCACGGGCACGTCGACATTGCACTCCAAAACGGGATGAACGAAGACCAGGGGCAATGGGGAAAAGCAAAGCATCTCCCATGAGGGCTTGAGGCTTGCAGCCAGTATCTGTCAAAAGCTCAGCCAGGTAATTATCATTTCTTATTCTTTCTCCTTTTCCATTTTCGCATTTTCGCATTTTCATCTTTTCCAGCTGGCTCTTTTCCCCACACTCCTCCAATCACAAAATTCACATGCCATTTTCGCATTTCTTTTCCATTTCCTTTCCCATTTTCCTTCATTCTACCTCCATTTTCTTCCCTGTTTATGCCATTTCCCTATTTTCCCACATCCCATGACCACCCCCTCAAGCCAACATTTCTGTCCCCCACCACACCACCACACCACCATCTCAAGAATTTAACACCACCCCAGCTCCGCCGTTCGGGCACAATGGAAGGGTAATATACCTGACACGGAGCCAAAAAGCCAAGCAATCGACAAACAGGGAATTCTATATCGCTCGATTCCTTCCTGTTCAGCCAGGCCACCTCCACCTTAAATACCTAGTCTATATCCGCCCTGTCGTCGATATGTCCTGCTCTAGTTCAACGCCTGTGCCCCGTACAACGACTCGAACTCCTTGCTGAACGGCTGGTCGATATACCCAACCGGCGACTTGGCCAGATAGAACGTATCCCTGTTATACTGGTTCAACTCGATGCCCTCCTTGATCCTAAACGCCAGGTCCGGTGTCGAGATGAAGTGTCGCCCGAACGTAGCAACCACGTCCTTCTCCCTGAACTCGTGCTCAACCAAATGCTTCGCCGTCTCGGCCGTAAGCCCGCCGGCGATCAGTAACGGCCGATCCCACAGCTTCGCCGCAAAAGCCAAGCTCTCCTCATCCTCCCCGAGCTGAACATCCACATTCCCGGCAACTCGCGATTGTGTAAGATGCAGGTACGCCAGTCCAAACCCGCTGATCTTCCGAATCACGTCCTCAAACTGCGGCACCGGATCCTTCATCTTCATCCCCTGGAACGTGCTGAACGGACTGAGCCGGATGCCCGTCCTCTCGGCGCCAACAGCCTCCACCACAGCCTTGACCACCTCGAGCGCGAACCGCGACCGATTCTCTACGCTGCCACCGTATTCATCCGTCCGCTGGTTGCACCTGTCCTGAAGGAACTGATCAATCAGGTACCCGTTCGCGCCATGGATTTCGACGCCATCGAACCCAGCCTCAATTGCGTTCTTCGCCGCGGCCGCATACTCCGCCACCCGCTCCCTGACCTCGGCCACCGTCATCTCCTCGGGCACTGGAGCCCCTTCCTCCATGGGCACGGCACTCGAGCTCTTGAGCTTGAACCCCCCCTCCTTAGCCAGCACCTCGGGGTTAGCAGCCCGCCCGAGCGACCACAACTGACAAAAAATGAAGCTGCCTTTGGCGTGCACGGCGTCGGTGATCTTCTTCCAGGCGGCGATCTGCGCGGCGTTGTAAATACCCGGGACGTTGGCGTAGCCGCCTGCCGCGGGGGAGATGAAGGTTGCTTCAGTGACGAGCAGGGTGCCCGGGACGGAGGCACGTTGCGAGTAGTAGGTGGCCATGAGCGGGACGATGGGGACGTGCTCGTCGTCAGAGCGGAAACGGGTCAGGGGGGCCATGGCAAGACGGTGGGCAAGGGTGATTCTGGGGGTGAGTTTGAGTGGCTGGAAGAGCCGGGACTCAGCAGCGGCGGCCATTGTGGATAGTGTTTCTTCGTGGTCCCAGGGGTTGTTGACTGGGAGTTTTTAACGGCTCTATCTAGAGAAGAGGGTTTGGGTATAACGAGTGAGGTTGTAATGTGTAGTCTCTGAGAGATGAGAACAAGTGTGCTTGTGGTAAGTATCTGAGAATTTTCATGGAGAGTCGTATACCAGAGATGGGTTCCCTCTATATACTCTATCAGTGTCTGCACGAAACCGGTGGAGTGGAAAGGGGTTGTACCATCGGTACTATAGGCTCCACCACGATTTCAAATCAACAACACATCGGACATTCTTCGCTTCTCTATATCCCGTTATTCCCCACCAACGGCACAAACTTTTCCCACCTTAAGTCGTAAACATTAACCAGTATACTACATAGTACTGAGTACTCCCGTGACTCTACATACATGGTGACTCTCCATGGATTTGTACTGCTATTAAATTCATTGATCCTCCGGATTCTAGTCCCCATTGTCATGGGGCTGGCGCCCGTGGCTGAAATGCCTGGCAGTCTTGCCAGGCGTGTGACGGCCTGGTCACCCGTCGTAACTATATAAGATAAAAGGCTTCGAGTTCGAACCTCGTAGTTGGAAAAATCTTCGGATTTTTCGGGTATCGTTATATAGGTTCTCCTTACCGCGGATGGAACACCGGAGCAGTATGGATGCATGGCGCACACTGACGGTGCCGCAAGGCCTTAATTGAGAGCTTCCAATCGAATTCGATCGGCTCCTAGGAACCGGCGCTGGCTGGCACGGTGTCTGGAAGGGGGTCGAGGTTCGGGACGAACCTCTCAATGTAAGGGGGGGAATGTAACGGCCTGGTCACCCGTCGCAACTATATAAGATCACTTGAGCAACCGAATTGCCAGCGTCGGTTACTTGTATCCTTTTAGAACATAGCCTAGTGGTGTAGTGATCTGCCAGCGCCGTGACAAGGCAAGTGCTCTACTCTCGCGGCAGGCAACACTGGCCTGTGCGTGCGCACGCCCCTTCTTTAGGACAGCCGGCCAGACTGCCAGGAACGGACATCAACCGCAAGCCAACCCCCCCACGCTATACCGGAAACATACTCTTAAGCATACTCGAATATTGAACAACTCAGCAATTCTGAGACACCTGAGACACCTGAGACACTGTGAGATCATTCCTCGGCAGCTGGATACCCTTCAGTTGGGGCACAGCTTATGAAGGAGGGCTTCTGAAAGAGGGCTCCTATTTCTGAAAACGTCAATGCAAACGGTAGTGTAGGAGGATACTGAGGCTACTTCCCCTCGCTACTTCCCCTTGCTAGTGTAGGGAGCAAACACTTGACTTTACAGGCTACTGGCCAGCATTGGAAATGCCACGATGCCAGCAGGGAAGACTTGCATACCACGAGCATCACGAGGACGACTGAAAGGGGACTGGAAGAATGGAAAGCAAACATAGCCAAGCCGGGGGCCGAGCGATCAAGCCGGGGAAGTAAAAGAGGCGAAGAGACCGGTCTAGAGTTACGGCCGCGTTTATCGATTTGCTTGTTGCGCTGTTGTCGCGCTTAATACGTGTACATCAGATGTTAACCGAGGCCCGAGCCGAACGGCGCCAGATGTCGTCAACCTACTGCACATCTTTGCCACAACCTACGGGGGCTATTGTATACATTAGTTTCAAAATAAAATGTGACAAAGTGTAAAAGGTCCGTGCCACCTGTAGGCACTAGGCTTACACCCATGGCGCGTCAAACGCGCTTCAATTTAGCAATTAATTAAATTTTACTTCGATTATAACCCTATATTATCTATATACTAATGTTCGTAAATATTTCTACTATAATACTACACTTAAAAACGTTATAGCAATAATACTCTATATTATAATAAACGTATAATATTATTATAAAATTAATAAGTATTATAGTTACCCCTACACTATTTAAGTATATAGGCGTTAACCTATTTATTCTACCCGCCGAATAGAGCGAATACTTATCGCCTTAGGATTAGACTGCTTTTTTACTAATTAAAATTTAGGAAGGAATTTATAGAATTGCTAAGCAGGTCCTTATTAATAATAAGGTAAGTTGCGAATATAATATTATAAATTAAAGCCTTTTTAATTTAAGTAATATTAAAGGATCTCGTTCGTTTATAGGATATTAGAATTAAATTTGGTAAAAAGGACTCCTATAAGATCGTCCTAAAAGTCGAAACCCTAATATAAGCCTACACTATTATTATTTATTTATTCTTTGCCTACGTTAGAAACGCTATATACGACCGCTACGTTAGAAGTAATACCCTTTACCCTACTATTTATTACATCGTCCTAAACGCCAAATTTTTTAGTAAGGCTTATACCTACTACTACTACTTTAATTAAAGTAAGAAATGTTCTTAGAAGAAGGTAATTAATAATAATAAAACGATTAAGACCGTTAAAAAATAGGGTATTTAGAAATATTAGAGGAGCCGTAAAGATTTAGGTAACTATATTTAATTGTAATTAAATAAGATAGAAGTAATAATTCTAGAGGAGCTTATTCGTTATTAGTAATTAATCGGTACTATTAGTATTCTAATTAAGAAGAAAAGTAAGGGTCGTAAATACTAAAGTATAATAAGTAGTTTTATAATTGGCTTAACGATACCTATAAAAATAATAAAGATAAAGTATTAGTATATGAAAATTCTATACCGGTTAAAGAGGTTTATACTTACGTATTAACATTATATTAAGTTATTCAACTTTATATTAGTAATTTATAATTTGACTAATTATAAAACGTTTAATTTATATCCTTCAACTCTAATAAACGTCTTAAATTATTTATATTCTTTTATAAAAGGTAATCGAAGGCCTAAAAAATCTTAAATTTTTTTAAATAATYTAAATAAATTCTTAAAGTATTTTATCTATAGAGATTCTATATAAATAAAAGTTCTATTATAGTAATAGATAAATATTAATTTCTATTTATTAAATTTCTATTTATTAAATTTCTATTTATTAAACTTTRAAAAATATTATTTTTAAAAAGAGGGAATGAAAAGTAGATAGAAAAATAATATWATTGTATAAAWTCWAWTAAAAATYAACGGTTTCAAATCTTAAATCCGTTTTTGAATACTTTTTAATCTAGCCGTCTTTTTAATTTCCTATATATATATAATATTGATTATAACGTTAACCCTATATAATAACTAGTATATATATATAAAAAATGATTATATAAAATCAATTAAAAATCAACGGTTTCAAATTTAAAAYCCGTTTTTAAATACCTTTTAATTTAATTAACCTTTATTTTTCCTTTTAAGAAAAGTAAAAATCCGATTGCAACGCTGACCCTATATATAACCCTATATATATATATATAATATTATTGTATAAAATCGAGTAAAAATCAACGGTTTTAAATTTGAAACCCGTTTTTAAATACCTTTTAATCTAGCTGGCGTTTTAATTTCGTATATATATATATATAATATCGATTGTAACGCTGACTTTATATAATAACYTTATATATATATATARAATATTTATATAAAATTAATTAAAAACCAACGGTTTYAAATCTAAAATCCGTTTTTAAATACCTTTTAATYTAATAGTTCTTTTAATTTCGTATATATATAWATATAATATCGATTATAACGCTAACCCTATATAATAACCTTATATATATATATATATATAATATAATTGTATAAAATCTAGTAAAAATTWWCGGTTTCAAATCTGAAATCCGTTTTTAAATACCTTCTAATCTAGCCGTCTTTTAAATTTCGTATATATATATTATATTAATTATAACGCTTCTTCCCGTTCGTTCTTATAAAAATAATAACCTTAACCCTAATTCTAATTCGGCCTTTTCTTTCYTTTCTATATACGAATATACCCCCTTCGATTCTTACCCTTTTAATAACCTTTATTTAGAATCTTCTTTTTAAAACAAAAAACGAAAAAGTTATTTTCAAATTCTCTTCTACCTTAGAGGGTATAAAAAGTAAAGAATAATATATATAAATATTATATATTATAAAAATCGTATAAGAATTTATAATTCCAAATCTTAAATTATTTTTTAAAAACCTTTTAATTTAATTGTCTTTTTAATTTCGTAAATATATATAAATAATCGATTACAACGCTAACCCTATATAATAACCCTATATATATATATATATAATATAAAGTAGGTATGAAAATTAGATTTTTAATATAATATTACTTTATATTAAGCAATATCGATTAGCGTTAATAAACCTCGATTAACGTTGCAAATTATTCCTCGCCTTCTCAATAGGGCCCTACGTTTCTTAGTAGGACCTACATACTCGTTGCCTACCAAGTATATCTCAATTTACCGCAAAGTTTTTCTTTACTCACCATCTATTATTATTTAATAACATCTATTATTATTTAAGGATATTACTATTATTAATCATTAATACTATAAGACGTAATTATATCGACCTTTTTCTTTATAAAGACTTTATCCTTAGCGCTTATACAGCTAAAGATATATCGGAAAGTATTCGAAAATCCCTTAAATCCTATTTCGACCTCAATATTTCCTAAATAATACTATAGAGGTTTTTCAAAGATTATAACGCCCCTTCTATACAAAGACTAAGGACTAATATAATAAAAGCATTCGAAAATAAAATTTATAAAATCTATTTCAAAACTACAATTAATAACTACAAAGCCTTAGAACTACTTCGGAATAAGGGCTTTGAAGTTTTTTTCTATAGGTTATAAATTATACAAAGAAAATTAGGAATCCTCCGTCGGTACGCCCCCGAAAATATCGAAAATAAATTCAAAAAAATTCGTCATATTTTCGAATAAATCTAACGTAATAATTCGGCCTATTTTATTTAATACATAAGTAAACGGAAATTTCAATTCTATTTCTACGAATAATATCAACTATTTATTCCTCGCAAACCTCTCTACGCTTACTTCAAAACGTTCTTCCCTAAAATTATTAAGGAAAAAATAGACCTCTTTAAACGACGTAAGGGAGGGTAAATAATACTTAGGCTTAATTATACGTAGTATATAAATACTTATTTAAAATTCGGGTATTAGGGTATCGAAATTTATACTATTATTAATATATATTCCTACTATATACTTTAATTCTATACTAATATTTCTAATATAATACAACGGTCTATCTTTATTTAATAGGTAAAAATAGTTAGCGAACGTAAATTTATACCCTATTAATTCAAATCGGATTATAGTAATAAAATAAATATAGTCGTAACGGGTATATACTATTTTATATTCGGGATTCAATTATAATAAATATTAAAGTTAAAGTATATTTTACCTAAATATATCGCTATCTTTAAAGACGGACTATTAGGCGAAAACGTAATCATCTAATATAATATTATTAAAAAGGATTAATAATTATTAATATAAAGCGAAGAGATAAAAATACTCTTAATTAATATTTTCGTACATAGAAAGAATATATAAAACTAGCGTATTAAAAATTAGTAGAAGTAATTTCGTAAAGGTCGAGGACTCTTTTAGAACGTAAATAATATTTAAAATGTATTAATTAACTTTGATCTAACCTATATAGGATTACTTCGAAAAATTCGAAGGTATAGATTTATAGCGAAAGGGAAAAATCGAAGATTATATTGCCTTACTATATATTTTTATATTCTAAATCCGGAGCGAATTTAAAAGTTTCTTTAAGTATTAGAATTAATATACAATCTATAATTAATACTAATAACGCTACGTTATTATAAGTAAATCCGTCGATATATACTACGACTATAACGAGACGAATACTCTTAATTATTATATTGAAATATATTAGGAATAGTACTAATATTTGAAGGATATTTCCGAAGCGGATTCTTTCGACTTCGACCGATATTTACCCTAAAATATAATAGATTTATATACGTAGTTAATAGAGGACTTCTAGTTTTATACTATAAATTTAGTTAATTCACCCTTCTATATAGAGTATAAATATTTATAGGCGAAATTCGAAGAGTATAACTACGCCTTATAAAAGCCGTACTTAAACTTATATAATTCGCTGACTAGCGGATTTAATAAATTTAAAGAATTTATTAGGCAAATTAATAAGAATATTAATAAAATAATAAAAGTTTTGTAATAGTAAAGCCGTAGAATATACGATTATAAATAGTAATAGATAACGTCTTATATTTTTATATTATAACTAATTTTAAGATTTATATATATTATATTCTTTATACTATTAAGTAATTATATACGTATTTTAATACATTTTAACGTCTTTTAAAGGTAATTGACCTATATAAGTAGATAAAGATGAATATTAATAATAAGAAGTATAAATATACATTTTAATTTAAACATTATAATATATATTTTAGAAGTAAATATAATTAATATATATAAGTAGATAAGGATAAATATTAATAATAAAAAATATAAGTATACATTTTAGTTTAAACGTTATAATATATAGTTCGGAAGTAAATAATATTATTTTAATAATAGAAATTGTCTAAATTCGAAAAAGAGAAGAAAAAAAGAAAAAAAGAAAAAAAACGGTTTAATAAAAAAAAAAAAGTAACTTCAAACAAAACTCGAACCTAGAGCCTTAAGAGAAAACTAATCGTACTCAAACTACTACGCTATATTATATTTTATTTACTTTAAGGAATTCTTAGGACTTTTAAAGGGATTAATACAATATCAATTATTAGAACTTATTATTTATAAATACAACTATTTATAAAAGAATAAAATATAATATCGATTATTAGAACTACTTGTAAAAGAGTAAAAGTTGGTATTTATATAAGGTTATCGTGCAAGGGGGCCTAGGAACCAGGCCCGAGGAGCGGAGCGTTATGATAGGCAATTATAATAAGTAATAGAACGGGTAATAACAATAGAGTATAAAGCGTACGGTCGGAGACCGGGCGCCGAGTCCCGGACTTATTAGGGTCTACTAAGGGCTCGTATAAAGGATAAAAACCTTTAGAATTTAACCGGATATTTCTCTACCGGCTAAGCTAAAATCTATTTCTTAAAATAGACTTAACGTCGTATATTAAATGTATTCTCACCCTATTGTACTATAATTTTACAATTCTTTAGCCTCTAAAATATTCGTCTACGAAAACTGGGAATATAATTAGTATCCGAAAGGAAAATACCTATACTAAGGGTACGGCTATACGCCGCCGAGATTGCTCTTTAGAGCGTAAGGTAATATTGGAAATATTTATATCCGAATAGGGTATTCTAAGATAATTGGGCGGAAATATTATTAATATTAAGCCGGTTTAAAGTACTATTAACGTCGACGAAATTTAAAGTTATAAGGACGCCGATAGGTATTCGATTAATAGAAATACCCTTTTAATTATATAAGCCGAGGAATCCCTTATTAATATTATTAATATATTCGCTGATAATAATCGTAATTAAAACCAATCTTCATCCGAATTCGAAGAGGTCTTTTTACGTAGAACTTTATAAGGAACGTCGTAAATTAAAAAGCCCGAGCGCTACCTTACTAAGAATTCGTATATATTTTACGCCTATTACTCGCGTAGTCCGTACTAATATAAAAAGTATTCCCTAAAGCGCTAAAATAAGTATATTATTCGTTAGCGCTTAATTACCCTAATACGTCGTTAGTATTCAATTACCCTAATATATTATTAGTATTTAATTACCCTAATACGCCGTTATGGAAATTCCCGGTCCCTTATAAGAAAATCCGAGCCGATAGGCCGTCGATTTAGATTTCGTTCTATAGACTTATTTAAATCCGATCCGTTTAATTCCTCTTCGGAGAATTCGTAATACTCTTCGTCGGAGGATTTGTAACGTTTTACTAATCCTCCGCCTCGGTATTTAAAAATTAATTAAAAGCGTTCGAAATACTTATACGGATAACGATTATATACGAAGAAGAATAACCCGTTAATCGAAGAAATAACCCCTTAATTCTTAAAAATAATTCTCAAATCGTATACCGCTATAGTAAATATAATTGGGTAGAAATAGGGTAATAAGTTTATAAACTACTCCTAAAACTTCTAATTACTTATTTATAATATATATAAATTATAAATAAATAATACGAGTACTAATATTGAAGATTAGATTAAAGGCTTGGAAGTAAGTAACCGAACCTATAAATCCGCTACGAACTTCAAATGAATTCTTTAAATATTTATTAAAGCCGATAATAGGATTATTATTTCCTAATAAATATTCGCCAGTATATTTACTAACGACGCCGATTAAAAGCGGGACGGAATTTAAAACGAATTTCTACAATTCGTCCGCAAAAAGTATATTATACCCGAATTCTACAAATTAGAAATTAGGGAGAACTTCTTCCGGATATTTTAATACGAGAGCGAAGACCTATAAATTATATAGGAATAGTACTAAATTAATTATTAATATTTAGGCTAATTAATTATTAATAATATAATTTAGGCTTATAATTTCTTCTTCCGGTTGAGGAAAGATATATATTAATATTTCCGGGATATAGGAATTACTATTTAAGATATTTAAAATATAATTTAAATAGTATTAGATTAGTAGTTAAAGGCTTATAAAAAGAATTCGCGTAGAAGAGATTTGCCTAAACGTAAGGAGTCTTAACTGTTTTAAAAGTTGCGAAGTAATTTCAACGGCGAATAATCGGAGCGCTTTAAGGATTACTCTAATAAACCCTATAATAATTTCTATAATAACCGGAAGTACGACCGATCCGCCGACCGGACGGAGGCAAACTCTAAAAGAATAAATCCTAAATATTATAATTATAAGGAAAAAGAATATTTAATTAGAAATTGTCCTAAGAAAGCCAAGACGGAAGGATATTATAAATTAAGTAATAAGTCCTATAATAAAACCCGCGTTTAAAACGTTATTAATAACCCTAATTCCGAAAAATTTAGAAATAATAATTATATTTCGGAATATATTTCCGATTCCGAAGGGTCGTTAAAAGATTAAACCCTATAAATAAACCGTTATTTATAATAATTAAAGGATTTAGGACGGCTAGAAGAAATAGCCCGGTTAAAATAATAGTAATAGTTACTTCGCCGAAGGGTTGCCGATTAAACGTTAGAATAGACTTAGATATAAGGGCTAAAATTAATATAATTTATAAGAACTTTGTAAAAAAGTATAAGTTAAAACAAATAATAATAATAGTCGTACTTATACTAATAAATACGAACGGCGTAGAAATAAAGTATTATAGAGTATTCGAAATTATTTTCTAAATAAAGGATAGAAAAAGTTAAAAGCGGGAAATAACCCAACTTTTTTATATAATCCGTAGAGACGTTAGAATATTACCGCTATTATTATTAATACCGGGTATAGGTTCGGAAGGTATTATTATATATATATATACTAATAGATTTAAATTTAATAGACCTTATATTATAAATTTAGAGACTTTTGTACGTAGATTAATATATAGCGATCGAACTTTTATTATAAATATTATATTTATATATAACCCTATAAAACTTACTATTAAAAACGTAAATAAAGAGGAGGACGACGCTGATAGAACAGCGATTATCCTACCCGCTTTAGAAGGGTATAAATCCTATTTTTCGGAAGCGGGCGCTAAGTCGTTGCCGACCCTTCCTAACGCCAAATATAAAATTAAGACTATAGAAAGCGAAAAAGTACTAGTAAAGTCGATATACTTACTTTCTAAAGTATAATTAAATACTTTATAAAATTACTTAGAGGAAAACCTACGTATAGGGAGGATTAAACCCTCCGAGAATCCAATAGGATTACCCGTTTTATTTATATTAAAGAAAAATAGTTCCCTACGTTTATATATAGACTATTATAGCCTAAATAAAATAACGATTAAGAATTAGTACCCCTTACCTTTAATTAGAGAATTAATAGATCGGTTATTAGGTATTAAGGTCTTTTCTAAAGTAAATTTCCGGGAGGTATACTATTATATCCGAATTAAAGAAGGAGACTAATAGAAAACTATATTTAAAATTAGATATAGCTATTTCGAATATATAATAATACTATTTAGATTAATTAACATTCCTATAATATTCTAGGTATATATATATAAAGCCCTAATAAAATTAGTAAATTGTATTTATATTATATATTTTAATAATATTTTAATCTATTCCCAAATTAAGGAGGAATAAGATAAATATTTAAGGCTTATCTTTAAACGGCTAAGGGACGCCGAATTATATATTAAACTTTCGAAGTACGAATTTTATAAAGAGTATATCGATTTCCTTAATTACCAAATAACGACGGAGGGGATTATAATAAACCCGACCCGAATTACTATAGTTAAAGAATAGTTAATACTAAAATTATACTATAATATCCAAATATTCTTTAGGTTTGCTAATTTCTACCGGCGTTTTATCTATAGGTTTTTAAAATTAATAACCCCCCTTATTAATTTATTAAAGGGGAATAAGAACGGAAAGAAGACTAGATTATTTAAATAATTAGAAGAGGCCGATAAAATATTCTAAATATTAAAGGATACTTTTGTATTAGTACTTATTTTCTACTACTAGGATTATTCTTATAAAATAAGAGTAGAGATAAACGCTTCGGTTAAGGCTATTTCCGGCATCCTATCCTAAAAGATCGGCGATTAATAGTATTTAATTATATTCTTCTTAAAGAAATTGATAGATACCGAATAATGCTAGTATACGGGGTAATAAGAGTTCTTTACTATTATAACTAATTTAGAATATTAGAACTAATATTTAAAGGGCCTCCTTAAGAAATTCCTAGTCCGTACGGACTATTAGGCCCTAACGGAAATCGTAGAGTCCCCGGCGAAAGATCTCCGTAGAAAACTAGTGCAATAAATATATTACTTATTATAATTTAACTTCGATATAAAATATTAATTAGGCGCTACGAATCCTATAAACGGTCTATTTAGGAGGTTAAATTATATAAAGGGGGAAATAAAATACAACGATATTCTACTAACCTTCTAGAAGAAATTCGGCTTAGTTTAATAATTATTAATATCCTATAGAGATTAATTCAATTCTAAAATGAAGTACTAATACGGCGAGAGGTCGGTAACGTATACATTTATTAAATAGATTAGAAAAGTTATTAAATTGGCGACGGGTCGGGGAATATTTATTACCGACCCTAAGGATAATCCTTTTCCCTAAACTATTCTAAAAAAGATTATTCGTAAATTAATATATAGAGAATTACCCTTCGCGTTAAAAGTAAATCAAAAACTTTATACTATAGTAAAGGAATTCTAGCTTAGGGATCTTAATATTACCGATTTAACGGCGACTATATAAATTAAGGGCTTTATAATTAAAGGATATAAATTAAACGATTAAAGGGTTCTTTACTTTAAAAAATAATTAGTAATCCCTAATAAAGGATTACTATATAAGGAAATTCTATATATCTATTACAATAATTTAAGGGCCGGTTATATAAGTACTCCTAAGACCTTGGAATTAATTAAAAGGAAATTCTATTAGGAGAATTTCGTAATAAATATAAAGGAATATATTATTCGATACGAATTATACCAAAGTACCTAACGCCCTAGGTATAAGCCCTATAGAGACTTCTAATCTTTACCCCTATTAAAACAACCCTTCTAAAAAATTAATATCGATTTTATTACCGGCTTACCGCCGAACTAAGGACTTAATAATAAAATATATAACGTTATCCTTATTATTATTAATTAATTTACGAAAATAGGATTCTTTATTCTAATAACCAAAACCCTAAACGTAATAATAATAGCTAGCCTCTTTTATAAATATATCGAATACCGTTTCGGTTCCCCCTTAAAGATCGTTAATAATCGAAATAAATTGTTTACGAGCGAATTCTAAAAAGAATTTACTAAGACCCGAAGTATTCTACGTCGGCTATTTACCGCCTTCTATCTATAGATAAATAGTTAAACCGAACGTCTCTATTAAACTTTAGAAAAAATCCTTCGTATTAACGCTTTAAAAAGAGATCCGTTATTATAGTACTATAAATTATAAGAGGTAGAATTCGCCTACAATAATTCAATATATTTTATTACCGGAATTTCGCTATTCGAAACCTTATTCGGATATTACTTTCGTATAATCGAATACGTAGAAGGCCGTAACGAACTACGGGTCTAGGGAATAAAAGATAAACTCTAGAAAATAGAATTAATATATAAATCTATAAAACGCTACTAGGAATAAGCCGTTTAAACTTAATAGAAGGAATATAATAAACGGTATACGCTAATAGAATTCCGATTTAGAAACTTAATAGGATTATTTATAAAGAACTTCTATTTTAAAAACTATAAGCTAGCTTCTACGTTTATTAAAGTAAAAGTTATTAAAAGGATTAGTTTTTAAATATACTAAATCATTTTACTTATATAGTATAGCCGGATATACAATATCTTTTCTATAAATTTATTCGAATTCTAGAAGATAAGGAGTAAGGTCGCCGAGGATATACTATTATTAAAACTAGCGGATAAATAAGAAGAATAAAAAATAGAAGAAGTAGTAGAATATAAAGGAGAAGGGATAGAATAGAAATTCTTAATTAAATAGGCGGGTTAGCCCGTTAAATATAATATTTAGGAATTGGAAGAGTACTTCTACGGTACGTAGAAAGCGCTCTTTAAGTATTAAAAGACTAAGTAGAAATATTATAAGAAATAAGACGATTAAATTAGTAATATAAATAAATTAATTATTTACAACGAAGACTATTTCTTAATAATATTAAATTCTATAATTTTTAAGAGCTATATTCTAATTAACGAATATAGCCGAAGGAATACCAAATAGGCGATTAAGGGGTTTAAGGCCTAATACTAATAAAAATACGCTAAGGAATAAATACTGGACTTATTTATATTATTTAATTGGGCTAAGGGAGGCTACTATAGAATTAAAAATATTGTATTTATATAGTGAATAGCGAATAGCCAAAGGAATTATAGGCGAACGCCTACCGATAATTAAATCCGAAAGGGGTTCTAAACGAACGTTTATATAAGGGGTAAATTCGGCTACTTTAGTACTTCCTTTTTCGATAGCCGACGAAGAGCTAATTTAAGGATATTTTAGAGTATTAGGGGTTAATATATAAATACTACCCTTTTTGAAAGGAAGAAGGCGAAAAAATTTATTAATACCCGTTTTAGCCGTTAAGCTACCCTTTTTAGAAGAAAGGGAGAAGATATTAGTAGAAGTATTATAAATAAAAGTAATAGTATTCGAAATATATTAGGAAAGGTAGGAAATAGGTTTACTAATTTTACTTTTAGCCGCGGCTATAAATCGGCAATAAGTAGGAAATAAGTCCTTAATAGGTATAAGCGACAGAAATACTCTACCTTTACTTTTTTCAGCGGCTATAAGACGGCGAAGGATTAAGGAAGGCCCTACAATAGTAGAAACTATAGGAGTTAGAGGGGGCGAAGCAATTGGAAAAAGATTAATAATAGACCTATTAATTAATTTTGTAAATAGTTTAGTATAAATAGTAGCCGCTTTGGAATTGCTATATATAATTACCGGGCTCTCCAATATAACGCTAATAGAAGTAATTATAATAAAAATTATTAGACGAACCGGTTTAAAACTAGTACTTTCGATAAATAATATAAGTTTATCCTAAAGTAAAGAAAGAATAAGACGGTAAGGAGTTATAATAAGTAAATTATTAATAAATTGACGAATTACGTCGATAAGAAGGACCCTATCGGTAATAGGACGGAATTCTACTATAGAATTAACTAAAATAGAAAATATATTAGTATACGAAGGATTAGCGAAAGGTTTGGCTTTAAATACCGGGGACTAATTAACCCTTACTAAAAAGCGTAGAGTATTAGGATCCTTAATTAAAACTATTTTATATAGACGAGCAAATAAATTGAAATATTATAAAGGAATATTAGTAGACTTATAAGCCCTACGAAGGGTTCCCAACGGCGTACGAACGGGGCTTTTAAGTCTACCTTCTAAGAACGCCTCGTCGTCGTTAAAAAGGCTTTATTTAGGAATCGTAGTATTACTATAAATTAAATATAGACGGTAATACATTATCTCATTACTAATAAAAAGCGGGATAAGCAAAATATATTAAAAATAATCTTCAATATCGTAGATTAGAAATAGTAAAGGATTATTAGGACGGATAGTCGGCAATTTATAGCCGTCGTTACCCTTATTATTTGAATAATAAAATTGGGCGTTGAAGCGTAGTAGGCAGTTCGGTATATAGAATTCTACCGAACGAACGATACGGGGATAATAACTATACTTCAAACCGGAATTCGGAGGATAGAATTCTACCCCAGCATTTAAATTTAAATAAACTTAAATTCGAGTAATACTATACGCCGATAAAACGCTATTAACCTTCTTCTATACTTTTAACCAATTTTTATATTAGTAAAAGGAAAACTTATAGTAATACTAATTAATTAATTAGTTAAGCGTAATACCAATAATAAATAAGGCGCCGGGCGCTTACTCGGCGGCCGGAAGGTAACCGGCGGTAGCGGTTATCGTTTTAATATACTATATAGGGTTAAAATTTATATTAGGGTTTAATCCGAAATAAACTAAATTAATAGTAATAGCGACTACGCGCCGAAAATTATATACTTTTTTAATAATTTGGCTTAAAGTCGCGTCCTTACTACGAAAGGCGGTATATTCTTCTAAAAATTTCGAAAGGCGGCTATAGGACGTTATAAATAAAGATTTCGCCTTCGAAATATTTAAACGGATACGTTCGTCTACGCCTACTTTAGCCGACGGATCGCTAGTATTAATACCTATATTATACTAAATATATTTTAGGATATTTAAAATATAATACTAATACGTTTAAAATAGATTAAAGTATTTGTAAGGGATTTAGACGGCGAAAGTTAACCGAAGAAATAGATTAAAGAATAGAAAGCAATTTATAAATTAATAAACTTTTTTCTATATTTAATAGTAAGCGCAATAAACGCCGGAGTCTTCCGTTTATTAATAATAGGGAAATAATAAGTCTAAATAGATAGTAATTAAATATTAACTATAAGGTATACTCTTATAATCTTAAAGGCGAATTAATACTAATATATTATAATAATATAACTAGAACGGATAGGAAAATATTTATAGGGAATTAAATAAAAGGGAAACTTTTTATAGCGTTATAAGGATATTAATATAATATATATTCAATTTATATAATTGGGAACCTAATAATCTTCGGAAAATCTACGCTAAAAGGCGCTATAGGGTCGGCGCTAGGCTACCGTTCCTATACAATCGTGGATTATACGTTAACGCTCGCTATAGTATTATTATAATTAATAGAGGAAAAAAGAATTAAAAACCTTTAGTAATAGTTGTAAAAAGAAGGACGTACGTCAGGTAAACCAGACGTAAGTAAGTCGGCGAAAGGTAGCCACCCGGGCTAATATAATAATAAACTCCTCGACGTAGGCAATTATAATAAGTAGACGCCTAGAGGGCTAGACGTCGCTAGGAAGGGGAATAATATAACGTAATAAACGCATTTGCGAAATTATAGCGAATAAGGGCGAGTAGTCGCCGATAGGGGACTTACTCCACCGGGTAATAAAGAAAGCAAATATTTTAAACTATACTCTAGAGGCTAGGAAATACGACTAAACTATAAGGGATTATAATTATTAGGGGGGGGGATAGTTATAAGGTTATTATATAAGGGGGCTTAAGAATTAAGCCCGAGGAATAGAGTATTATAATAGGCAATTATAATAAGTAATAGAGCGGGTAATAACGATAGAGTATAGAGTATACGGTCGGAGACCGGGCGCCGAGTCCCGGACCTACTAGGGTCTACTAGGGGCTTGTACAAAGGATAAAAGCCTTTAGAGCCTAGCCGGATATTTCTCTACCGGCTAGGCTAAAGTCTACTTCTTAGAATAGACCTAACGTCGTATATTGAACGTGTTCTCACCCTATTGTACTGTGACTTTACAATTTATCTATAATATTTAAAAATTATAAAAGAAAGCGAAGGAATAGTAGGAATTACCGTTTATAATTCTATATTAAGAGAATAAGAAGTATTTCAATATCTCTAATAATAAATATATTACTTCAATTAGAAGTAATTAACCTTTTAAGGGTTTATACGCTAACTATTATAACCAACACCTCCTCCGCATCGGCCAAATCTACAACGTTATTTCCTTCGAATATATTTAATAGTAATTCGTCGTTATTAATTTATTCATTTACAATAATATCTTTATTAATAATAATCTCCTTATAGGGCTCCTATTCCTATTAAAAAAACGGTAACGGCGTAATATATTCCTCCTTTACTATATAATCCGCCTCTACCCTATTATTTAACGTCGCCGACGCCTATTTATAATTATAAAACTCCTTTTTAATTTTCGGAATTTATACTACTATTAATTATTTTATAGCGTCGGGGTTTTCCTTAATTTAATATTTATCCCTAATCTCCTCCTCCTTTTTAATTAGAATAGCGCCTTTACTAATTATAAAAACCGCTCTACGCTTATAGAATCGGAATAGAGAATTAATAGGTAAATTAGGGCTCGAAATATATTTATAAGTCCGCTTCGGAATACTATAGGCCGGACTATTACAGAGGTTACCATTAGTAATATTATTAATAATTTTAATAATTTATAAGAAGTTAATAATTAAAGATTAATCGGCTTTAATTTTACCGGCCGCTTCAATCTTCGTCCGTAATTATTCGATTATAATAATTTTAGATTTGACCATCCTAAAATTATTAAATTAAATTTTGCCTCCAATTTAGTAGGGGTTAATATTAATAAATTCAAATAATTTAATATTAATATTAGGGGGGGCTTTTTCTTCGTAGAGAGACTAAATATTAATTTACTAAATAAAATACTTATAATAGTCGTATAAATTGTAAAACAGGTAAGGCTTAGAGTAAATCTGTAAAATTCTAATAGTTTTAATATTAATAAGGATAGGGATCTTTTTAATTATAGTAATTTTAACCTCTTTAAACTACTAATAAAAAGAGATAATCTAATTACTTCGAATACTATTATTATATTTAAGGAAGTTAATAGTAAATTAGTAATAAGTAGTACTAATTTTATTTAATTTTAAAAGAGTATTCTTATAGTTACCGACTCCGGGTATATAAAGAATTCTTTTAGAAGGGCGAATATAAAGGAAAATAATTAATATTCGACTAGGAGAACTATTAACAACTATTATTCTACGGGTAAATAAATATATTAAAGAGCTATCTTCAATAATAATAATATTAGAAGGCTATAAAGTAGGTACCGGCCTAATAATAAAACGTTCGTTATATTTATTGTATATTTCCCAAAAAAAGTATTCCGCTAAATAGTAAATATAGGGAATATTAATAATTTTATAATATTAAGAGGCTATATTAGTAAAAAGAGAAGTAGAGCGGCGGAAGGGGATAATTGAAGAAAATAAAAAAGTAATATTAAAGTACAATTAGTAAAGCTAATAATTAGAAGAAATAGAGCTTCTTCAAAACTAATTAAAATTAACTTTATATATTAAACGAAGAAGAATTATTAATTAACTTAATAATAATTATATAGAAAAATCTATTAGGACTATAACCGATTTAAATAGCGACGTAGAACTTTTATTTTTTAAAACGAATATAAATACTAATTTAAAAAAAACCGAATTTAATTATCGCGCTAACGCGTAGCAACCTCCTCCCGAATTTACTTTAAGCCCTTCTCTAAATTCCTAACCGTATTATTTATAATAATCTCTATAGAAAAAGGGACGATATTACCGGCCTTAATAACTTCGGCAATTTCTTCGAACTCTAAATATTATAAAACCCAATTATTAAATATATATTATTAATTTATATTTTTTGTAAAAGTATTTACTTTTACGGAACGAATAAGTAGAGCCCTTATACTTAATATAATAATAAAAATAAGTATTACTAATAATAGAAGCGTCCCTTATAATATATATTTTAAAGGGGCTAGGGTTATCGAAGCGCGTATACTTTATATAAGTCCTAGCGGCGTTAATAAGGGTAAAAAAATAATATATAATACTAATATAATATTTAATATAAATAAACTTCAACATCGAAATTTATTTAACAGGGTTATTACCCTTTTAATAGGTCTTAAATTCGAAGGGACGGATAATATTCTATTTATATTTATTAATTTTAAAACCTTTTACTTTTAATCTTTTAATATTAATATACGAATTTACTTTATATTTAATAGTAATACCGCAAATTTCGTTTCCTCCTTTGGCTAAGAAGTAGATTATTACGTAGCGCAATTTCTCGACCTACGTATCGGCCTCCGCTTACATTATAAGGATATCTATAACGTCTTCTATACCCTCTACAAAGGATTTGCCCTCAAATATATAGGGCTTAAATTTACAATCGGGGATAGGTATAGGGGTAATACTAGGAATTATTATAGTAGTTATATTGGGTTACAATAGTTGTATAGGGTTGCGTTATAATATAATATAAGGGCAAAATTGTAAAGGTATCCTAATATTTATTTATTAAAAGGGTATACGTACAAAGTATATATATAGTGTTTATTCAATAGCCCTAACAGCTACTGCCAAGTAAATATACGGGCTACATTCCTTTGCGCACGTACCAGATTTATTTTGAAACTAACGTAGACAATGGCCCCCGTAGCAACCGCTAACTCAGGGGTAAATGCGTAAGCAATGCGGACGGGAAGTAAACAAAGCCATTGGATGTGCCTGACATAATGTAAGCGCAATGCGTACATCGCATCATGTCGAAGCATGCTTCTCGCTACCAGATCGTTGGGACCTACGTACATGGACATTTGTTCCTGCAGGATGTAGACCAAGGCAGGCATGTTCGGTAGCGAACACGCACATCTCCAGACGGCACGGTCAATGGGATAAGAAAATATTTGAATCATCATTGTAATGCCAATACCAACACCATAAACATGCTATGCCATGCATGCTAGTGATACCACATAAAGCAAGCGAACACCAGACGAAAACCTCCTTCAACCAAAACATTAACCGCATGCCGTTCGTCCCCAGCCTCCAAGCCCACCACCACCTGTCTCAAGCCTTATTAGCCTTATTCCCATCCTTCTTATTCCTATACTTCCTCCTATCCCCCCTCCTCATCAAAACCTTATCCCTCGTCCCCTTCCCGCCCTCCCAAAACCCGCCCGTCCGTTTCCTGACCACGCTCCGTCCACAAAACGCACAATTCTCCACCCGATAATTCTGCTCCCGCGAGCACCACCCGCAAATCATCCTGTTCGCCCACTCATCCACATGATCTTCGCTGGCCTGGTGACACTTGTCGCACGGGTACACCTTGTTGCAGCAGCTGAATCTAAACCACCGGTAGGACCGCTTGTAGTGCGCGCATGCTCCTTTGTCGGGGAGCGGTTCGCCGGCGTGGAGACCTAGTTTTTGGTCGCGGCGCTTCGGGCCGGAGGTGGGTGGGAGGGTGGAGGAGGAAGAGGAGGAGTAAGTGAGGAATTTGACGTCGGGGATTTTGAAGGTGAAGCGCGCGTGGCATTCCCTGCACACGTTGGTTGTCGTTTCCCCCCTGACGGAAACGAAGCCCGGGGCAGGGTAGGCGGTGGAGCACCGGCCGCAGGTCGGGATGAAAGAGGAAGGGAGCATGTCGGATATGGTGCAACCGGAGAGATCGATGAAGCCGGCGCGCGTGGAGTTGGCGTGGACGAGCTCGGCGCGGAAGCGGACGCTGAAGGAGGTGGCGCATTTTTTGCATGAGGCAAGCTTTTCGACGTCGGATTTGAGCGAGGTCATGTCGTTGAGGGTTTTGCAGCGGTTGCATTTGACGGAGAGCGAGAGAAGGGTTACTTGGAGGAGCTCGATGCCGTGTAGCTCGATGGAGGGGAAGGAGATGGCGGTGCCGCGCTCGGCGGGGGCGGTGGGGAGGGTGGTGCCGGGTGTTACGGCGGAGGTGTTGCCTTCGCCGTCAACCATCTCAAAGTCGTCGTCGTCGGAATCCGTTTCGGATTCTGATTCGGAAGAACCATCGGCGTTGACGAGCGTCCATTCCAGAGGTCTGGGAATGACATGTACATGTCCCCTTTCTCCATCCATCGCCGAAGCCACATGTTCCGCCTCCTTGGCCTCTTCATCCGCCGCCTTCTGCTTTCCTTTCTCTTGCTCCTCCACCGCAGCAACAGCCTTCACCTCCTCCATCTTCTGCTGCGCCGCCTGCTTCGCCAAAGCATGTAAATTCGTCGCCAAGTAATTCAAATGGCTCGTCAGACTCATCTGCTTCTGCTCCACCGCCTTCTGCGTAAACAGCTCCTCCACCGCCTCGGCCTCGTTAGCATCCACATCATTCAACAGCACTCTCAACGGCTGCAGCGGGTACAACAGCGGAATAACCAGCTGCACCGAGTGCACGCTCTGCAAACCCGGCGGTAAACTGCTCCTCCTCTTCGGATCCAGCGGCAACGTGTAAATCACCCCGTCGCTAGACTTGTGATAAAGCGGCAGTCTGCTCATCCGTGCCTCCAGCTGCCGCACCTCCTGCGCTCTCCTCGCTTTGGCTTCGGCGATTTGATCTCTTGTGAAAACTTCCAGCGGGATATACGGCCTCGGCTTCGGTTGTTGCACCACCTGCTTCGCTGGTTCCGGCTGCTGCTTCGGCACCTCCTTCCCGATCACATCCTGCGGTTGCCCTTCCAAGTGCCTTGAATCCTTAAACACAGTAATCTTAACCGTCTCCTTCTTCTCCTCCGCCAGGAACCCCTCCAACCCTCTATCCAACGCATTCATAACCGTCAACAACGTCCCTCCCTTCAACCCTATCCTCTCCTCCACAAGTCGATCCCATCCCCGCTCAATATTCACCGCAAACCCGCGCGGGATATCTTTATTCCTCACCAGCAATCTCGCCGGGTGCTTGGGATACTCCTCGGGAATCCTCAGATCGCATTCCAGCTTCTCCAGATCGTACGGGAAATCCGGGTCGGAGGGTTTGAGGGAAAACACGAGGGAGGTCTCGCCTGTGGCAGAGTCGGTGGTCTCTTTGGGTGAGAAGCGCCGCTTGAGTTGGTCGATTTGGTACTCGCGCGGGGAGCGGAGTTGGCGCTCGGGGACGGGTTTGCTGGCGATGCGGGAGGGGAAGGGGGCTTGGACGGCTTGTTTGTCGTGGCGGGGTGGGGAGGAGTTGGAGTCTTCGTTACCGGAGCCGGACCCGGAGGGTTTGGGGCGGATGGGGATCATGTTTACTTCGGGGCAGCGATCCGAAATTGAAAGTGTGTTTATGGTGATGATGAGGGAACCGTGATGTTGAGTGAGAGAATGTGTTGTTGGTCCGTCTCCCGTCTGCTCCTGGACGATGGTGAAAGGAATGAAAGGCTGTGTGATCGAGAAAGAAGGAGTTGTGTCAATCGACGATTTTATTACAATTGAGAAAGAGGGATGTGAATCAATGGTGCTGGCTGTTGGAAAGAGCCATGGAGCTTCTTGTGATTATGAATCATAATCAATCATGGACTAAATTGGATGAAGCTGAATGGAGATGCAATCGCCGCTGAAGACGCTCGGACCACTAGTGGCGAGAACTTTGCCCTTCCACGGCTTTCGCAGCGACAAATTGTTCTTTGGACCTCGGGATATTGATATTTCGAGATTGTCAATTGAATGAGCATCTTTCATAGATGTCATAGATGACTGAAGACATTTGCCTGGAGTGGCAGCTTGCTGTCTTTGTCGACAATTGTGTTCAATCCGCACGGACTTCGACTTCCACCAAAGGTGGGGCAGGCTTGGCGCTTCCCAAAAGCTCACCTTGAGCGCACAGACCATCTTTCGCGGTGAACCCCTTTCTGCTTCCCCTGTCAAGGTGAGGCAGGCGTGCTCTCTTTTGTTTACATCAAACGGCGGAACACTCCGTCACGAACTCTCAGCATTGTGATCTTTCTGACCCGCTCAGGGACGACATTCTAACAGCTTGAGACATAAAAACACCGTTGTATCAATCCCCCGTCGCCCACGTGGGCGGCCGCATCCGATCTATTTATCCGCTTTCCCATACAAGGTTTGCTTGCGCAGGCCCGACTCGCGCCCCATGGGTTCTTACAATGAACCTCCTTCGCTGTTGAGGTTGACATCACTGAATGTCGGTAGATGTTGCTTCCTTCAAGTTCGAGACTCACAGCACCTCGGTCCCGACATCTCCCTCTGCGTCGCCAAGACAGCAGCACTGGTGTCGCAAAAGGCCCGAATCTAGGACAACGCGTCGGGTTAATGACCCTAGCAATCCTGCAAAGAGGTCCGTAGCAAAGGATTATGGCTATAAGAGACAGTTGGAGTTTTCATATTCACAGCATTGACAATTATTGTCCATCAGGCACAGCGAGTATACTTACCCCCACGTCTTCAAGGTGTGTTTGACCAACAGAAAGCACCTCGCATCTTGCAAGGGCCGAATGAGCTGCGTTCTGGTATCAGGTTATTCGAATGGTGATGCACTTACTATTACCCTCCACTTAGCCGGGCGAGAAAGGTGCTGTCGCGATGCTTTGGACATGTTCCTGTACATGTCTCTATGTTCTGGCGGTGTCAGTCAATCAAATGGCAGACCTTCCGAATATGACAATCTGCAACATCACGGTCACAACGTCGCGAATGACCTCTGGTTGATCTGAATTCGCGAACCAGTATCAGCGAACATATCAACGGAGACAGACCGATATGCGAGACTCATGAGCAAGAGCATCGTGATGCGAGCACGATATCCCATTGAGCATATCGGTCAAGCTTCACCAAGCACAACCCGCACCGGGGCAAAAAGCTTGTTACCCCGGAATCACACACTCGTCTCGTATCTGAACGTTATCACAATGTGAGGAAGGCGTCTTGGGGGATCGCACGGCATGCGCCACGCAGAAGACCTGGACCTGGCGCTCGAATCGGATCTCCATGGCGTTTCCGCTGGCCTCCGTGGAGGCTTGAGATGTGTAAGTGACCGCATCTGCGTGGCGTTTTCGACTTGCAGTGTGGAAGCTTGTAAGATGATGGCGTAGTGTGTACCAATCGAACGCCACGAGGCTACTGGTCACAGTTACTGACTATGTCGCAACCCGAGTGTGCGGACTATGGGCAGGTTGGATGGAGAAAGTGAAAATGGGAAAAACCGGTCGGTCGAATGGGCCGTTCCCTTGGCCGGCTTATTGGGGCCCAACCCGGGGGAGCGGCGCATGTCGTCCGTCGGATGACTTGCCAGTTGTCCAGTTGTCCGCTGTCATCACTTTTGACGCTTCGGTAAGTGTGTCTGTGGGTATTCTGGGAAGCCAAGGCAGAACGTTCCGAGCGGGAACAATTGTACGTTGTCGTTGCCCTGCCTTGGACGTCGCCCGATCAAAGTCACGATGCGCTTAACCCGGCGGTAATTGGCCGTGGGGAGGAATATAATGCGCGGGTGAGCGGTGACGGGGGTATGATTGACGGAGCTTCCTTCGACGTGGAGTGATTCTTGGACTCGTACAATCGCATCGGCAGAGGAAATCGCTGCGCCGTTCGGGAGGCCGTCGGTTCGGGAGAGCAGCTCGTAGGCCAAAGTGTGTATCGGTCAGCCTCCGCCGTAATGGGCTGCTTGGAAGCACCTGCTGGATCTGGGGTTAAAGTCCGGGTCGCTTGATTCTATGGTAGAGGGCGCTATGCGGCAGGGGACGCGAGGAACTCACCGGTGATGGAAATTGATGAGTTGGCAATCATGGCCTCCGCGGTTTCATGGCCAGATGACCACCATTTCAAGCATTTGAATCGGTTGCGTGCCCGGTTGGAAGGCAGTGAGGGTTGTAGCAATGACTGGGTGGTGTGGTACTGGGCAGCCCCTCCTCTACACACCATCATGTCCGTCTCGAAAGCTGACGATGGTGGGATGGTCGCGCTAGATAAGCTGCCCTGGCTGCCAAAGGAGGGACGGGACGGTGGGATAAACGGGACGGCGAAGCGAGGCCATGTGATTGCGAGATTATCAAGGATTGGATGATATTTGATGGAAATGTGAGGTGTGGCCCTGTTTTTGCATTTTCTTGTCGTGTTGACTCGGCAAGTTTGAGAAAGGAAGAAAAAGAGGAAATGGGTTTTGGTTTTCTCGCGGAATATCGAAATATGGCCATCCAATGGCAAGTAAAGGCCCATCTGCCTGGTCGAGGAAGGTACGTTCTCAGATGAGTTGTTGAGGAAGGAGGACCGAGGAAGGAGAATGCAGACGGATGCACGCCCCTCCAATTACCGCGCCGACTTCTTTCCGTTCGTGCTCGAACGGATTCCAATTTGCTCTCTTCATCTCTATCAAATTCCCTTTCAGTCGACCGCAAACGACAGATCATGAAGGACAGCATCTGTTCACCAACAGTTTGCACTGAACCCCGTTTCAAGCAGCAAGTCATAAATCCAGAATTGACAAGTCGAGTTTCATTCGGCATCGACGAATTGCTCACATCAAGATCCAACCTAGGGCTGCACGGCGCTGCATTGCATTGCAGATGATTTTCTTCTGACTTGCAGTGCATCAGGAACTCCCAAAGTGATGCTACGCCAAATGGTCGCCTCGCGAGATTGAGAGGCTCTTGGTAAATGCCCGACCGTTTTCCTTTTCTCTGACGGCGCCGTTATGGTTACTTGTGAGGTACACTTTGTTCGAAAATCCTCAGAAAAGAAATGGCATTTTTTTGAACAATATTCGGCCCAATATTCTTCATTTTTTTCAACCCTCTCGTACCACCCCTCGACCCATCACTTCCCCTGACCATAAATCTCGTGGCCATCCCCCATTTTACCAGCCGTCCGTCTCCCACACCCTCTTCCACTCTCACACCTTCACCCGACGGCGGAGAGATTAAAACAACCGAAACACCATTTCCTCATCTTCTGGGTCGGAAGACAAAACCTTTCCTTCCAGAAGACCAAGACGGCCTTCTAAACAGGTCTCATACGGACCCTATGTCTCACTCACCTTAACATCCAGCCTCTCCCCGACGTCCACATCACCCAGCCTTGACTCAGATGCCATCCATTAACACTTGGACCCTTGTGTCTTATCTTTCACGCCTTTGAAGGCCAGCAAGGAACAGGACTACCAGACCGAAGGGGACTGTGACCTCATCGTACCATATCCTCGGGAGCGAATTCCAGCACGTGAGGATAAAGTGATGCCATCGGCCTCACTACCGGGCCCAATGTCTGCTGTTCTAGACTCGGACGACGTCAACTGAGCCACGTGAGAGCTTTCGCTAGCTGAAGCGAGTGGTTTTGATATGCGTTATTATGGATCGCAAGAGGTCAAGCGGTCTTTTGCAGTCTCCTACTTCCATCTCCATGTCGTTCATCCGCCGCTTTCATCATATGTCTCTGTACCTCATCGCTCTCAGACGGACCGGGATCTCTTCTATCTGCTTCGAGGCTTTCTTCACCCCATCTCATACCACACCTCCTACATACCAATTAAGGAACCTCGGAAGGAGCAAGCTATCACACATCCACTCCAATAAAAAGTGACCGCCCTTCGTACCAATCGAATTACTGATCCTCAAAGGATCTACCTAAGCCCTACCACGTTGGTAGTGTATCGTGTCAAGTCTCCATGTTCACGTCCTTTCTACGCCCCAACTTCTCAAACTGAACTCTTCCAGCAAGCCATCCGGTCTTGCCATCATTTCCCCCTCAGATACTAACTCGCCGACGCGCCGAGGGCTCATGTCTATCCTCTCCGGCTTCATAGTGACCAATGCTTGTTGGTACTTGGACAAAGGCTACAGGTGCAGACACAATCCAACGGACTCTTCTTCTTCTCTTTCTGCCATATGCGCCTGCGCTTGTATGGACGTGGAGTGTAATATACACACGTCCGCCAGTACCAGGGGCGGAGGACAAAGGTTAAAGAATCTACGAACGGACCATTCACACAGGGACGTGACACCAAAGGTAGGGTGTAAAAGAAAGGTTCATTGCTCTCTGGCCCGCCTCTTCCCAAGAAGAGCCCGACAGCTATCATCTATATTGAGACAGCCACCCATGACCCTGTCGCAAGCCCAATAATGACCCCGACCCCAAGCCACTCCGACTCCACACGCCCGAATTCCCGTACTGAGAACTCCGGCAGTCTGCGGCCCCAACGTCGGGCCTCCGTGGTGACATCCAGATGGCATACTTCCTAGACCTGATAGCAAGCCATGAATACCCAGATCACCTCGTATCCCCCTTTTGTGTGGAGTAGGCAGATAGAGGAGTCAGTTGGAATTAATGGCAAGCAAGAAATTCAACTCGAATTCATTTAGCAGACCTGAAGACTCACTCGGCACTACAAGCAAACAGCCACGTACAGCTACGAATTCACGATTCCAGCACTACTAGCTCTAGAGAAAAACCAACAACAAAACAACTTCAAACTCCTAATCTTCCTT
Organism: Neurospora sp. CHS-2018c; assembly: GCA_009806235.1. NCBI lineage: Eukaryota > Fungi > Ascomycota > Sordariomycetes > Sordariales > Sordariaceae > Neurospora > Neurospora sp. CHS-2018c. The sequence goes on along the minus strand of RAPC01000005.1, from coordinate 849,782 downwards.
CTGTCCTCAATGAGTGGTATGGGGACCCTCAAACATATATCATGCGACCTGGGAAGCGACGACAACCCATCCATGGAGGTACCTTTCCGGACTCTACCCATAATACAATATGCAAACACGAAACCAATGTTCACGACTGACGCTGGCTCCATCATGTGAACTAAAAGATAATCTGCAACTTAACTTTTACAATTCCTCATACTCTTCTTCATCCTCACCATGGTGACAAATGCTTGTTAGTACCTGTAAGTCAGTGACGAATACGAACACAATCCTTACCTCATCTACCCAAACATCATCGACTTCCAACTGTTAGCACAGAGCTTCATCCCAAGCATCAACTCCTTCACAGGGCCGCCAGAACTCAGGGAGTCAGTAATACACTTTGTCAAACTCCCCTGAATAGCTTTACCCAAGGAGACTGTGACCATCCGCAAGATCCAAGACCCTGCTTCCGTCTGGTGCATTCACTGTTGCTAAGCAATCAAAAGGTTAACCACGCTACCCGCATTTGCCTCATGATCGCATTCACATTTGCACGGTAAAGTCCCAAATCTGTAGAAACGCTGTCATCGTCTTGGAGAAAACCTAATCTACTAATCTACAATAATACACCAATCCCTGTCCTACTCTTGCGTCAAACTGGCAAGGTTTTTCTACCTAGTGAAGCCTGGAAAATGGAGGTTGAGGAGGTCTTGGAACAAGACGACTCTCGAGAAGCTGGCTTCTCCATCTTGCACTCCTCGTATTCTGGATTGGAATACCCTTCGGTGGACGACGCGTCGGCAGAGAGGGTAGACGATGAAGCAGACGAGGCCGTTGAACAGTGCGGCTGAGTGAACGTTGACCAGCACCCTCAAATCTACCTCTAGCCTCACGAATCCAATCGCGAGGACGTCTCGACCGGAGGGACTAACAATATAGCCAATAAGGTTGGAGGTGGGCTCAAATTTATTGTAGCCAACACCCAGGCGAGCGAGACTCGGAGGCGGACTCCATGACATCCAGCTCAACCCGTTATACTGCATATCTGCCACCTTGCGGCGTTCCTTGCAGTCCAGGCACGCCTTCCTAACATGGTCTACCAGTGTTGTCAACCCGAACAACTTCTCCACTTCAACGTTCCTTGACTGGTGGTCGATGAGCTGGTGGACGCGCTCGTCTCAGCCCGGGCGTATATCGTTAAGACTGTGACCACTTTTTTCAATTCATCTACCCCCAGACCTTTCAGCTCTTCGTTCCGTTTCTGGAATGCTCGTGCCCGTCCTCAATCCGATTGACTTCTCTTGTTCTTGGTCTACTATAGCTTCTGATGATGAGGCACGACATTGGAAGCCTCAAATGACGCATTCTTCCTCTGATGGACACCCCGGTTCTTATTCTTCTTATTGCGGGCGCGGAGGTGAGGATTCTCATCCTTATAATCGTCCTCCAGAGCGACATTTGTACACAAAAAACGGGGGTTGACCCAGCCCAGGTCCAGGGGCTCGAGGTCTTCCATGCCGAGAATCCAACGGTTAAAAGACTCCTCCGTTATGTGGAGGAAGCGAACGAAGCTCGCTAGCTCCGCCCAAGCATCGTTGGAGCCGTTATGTATGCCAACGGCGTTGCCTTCGGGACCTAGAACACCGGTGCTGGCGAAGAACGTCTTTCCGCCGGTTTTGTTCTGGTAGCCTTCGACTCGGCCAACCCCATACTTTGCGGTAGGTATGGTACACGCAGGAATGGATGTCGAACCCAAGTGCGTCAGGGACAGAGGTTTAAAGCCTGGAGCGGAGGGCGTGTAGTTGTGCCTCTGATGTGAGAACAAGAGTCAAGTGAGCTTGGGCAGAATAACTTGAACACCTTTGAAATGGCCAGACAGAGGCAGTGATTGACGATGGTCTGTAGTCGGACGTTTGAACTTCAGTCTGCTGAGAATGGGTGTTTGATGATAGCCACCAATGCTGGTAGAGCCTTTCCGATGTGTCGGGGGAGACGGGGGATTGAGGTCGGGTTTCGGGGGAGGGAGCTTTGGAGCGGTTAAAGGTCTGAGGCTTTCCATTAGACATGCGAGGGGAAGAGGATGTCGAGTCGGGGGAGGGAGCGTTGGATCGGTCAAAGGTCGGAGGATTACTATTATCCAAACCAGGGGAATAGGACGTCGAATCCGGGGATGGGATGGGTCGCTGAAGTAGCTAACGTCCGGGTCCAGTTCGTAGTCGGGGGCTGGGTTGGGGAAGACGGACCGGGACGACCTCCGGTAGAACTTGGAGGAACGTTGTGATTCTGTCCGTAGCCCCTCCGCAATTCGACGTTGAAACTTTTTCCTTGAAACTTCTCCAACCTTCGGGGCACAGGAGGTGTCCGCTCCTCCGCCTGCTTCTGGAAGTATTCGGTGGGCTTGAAGGCATCGTCGTCCCGAGCGACGACTTTCTTGGCCGTCTTAGGCCGACCTTAGGCTTGGGAATAGCCACTTCGGGTCATCTGGTTTGGAACGAGGCCTGCCCACTTTACGCTTCGGCGCCTCAACAACCGGTTGGGGGCCCGAGGGCGTGGCCTGGAAGTACCCTTGAACCACTCACGATGCGCTTTCCGACCTCAGCCTTGTAAGTCGTTAAGACTAACCTTCTTGCTGTGCTTAGTCGGAATACTTTCCTCATCTTCCCGGAGGTTGTCGACCAAGGCGTTAATCCTGCGCCTTCGCTCAGACTGATAGCCAAAATGGTTTTGGATGATGTGGCATGGAGCGTCTCAGTACGCATCCTGTCGTCGAGGCGGAAGGTGAGTTAAACAACCGTCGGTGTTGGAGATCCAGAAGAGCATGTCCTGCACAAACAGCCAGTTGCGCAGGAAACGTGAGAAACACCGCTCCGTGTCATCCTCCGAGCGGGGCTCGTTCGTATCGCCGGTTTTCCGACGGAGTCTTTCATTGGGACGGGACTGATGCCCGTTTTGTCGGTTCTGGATCTGGTAAAGGCGTGAACGAGGTGGACGGATAAAGACTTTCTGAAGCGAGTCCCGATCCTGTCCAGATGGAGGAACCTGGAGGCAAATATGGATTGACTAGATGAGGGATGGGAGTAGGGGGAGTGTTCCAGCTGGGAGGAGGAAAGTCTTGAGCTGGTTCCAGCCCCAGTCCTGCGTAGAGGTATCCAAAGTCGTGGCGCTGGCAAGCCGGCTTGAACGTGAAGCCGAGGCGGTTGCTGAAGTTCGCCTCGCGGTGCCGAATAAAGGTCGGCAGGTCCCACTGAAAAAAAACATCTCCGCTGTGTACTTGATTGGAGGACATAGCCGGTGTTTGGGTGGTTGCCCTTCAGGAGAAGCGAGAGAAAGGCAGTGCAAGCCGTACCATGGTCTGGAACGCGGGCACAGCCAGACCAACATGTGTTGACGAGCAGTGCAACAACCCAGAAACCCAGACCAACATGATTTGGTCGTATTTGGCAGTGCAACAGCCCAGAAACCCAGACCAACATGTTTGGCCGTAGACGGAGCAGTCTCATATACCTCCAGTTCTTCTTCTCCTGCACGTCCCACCCTCCTTGCACTGGGGACATGTAGAGGGAACAGTGGAAGGAACCGAGGTTTTTCTGGCGCTGCACGCCGCGGTGTAAGCCTGCAGAAAGAAATCGGCCGATGCCTCGGACTGAGCTGCTGGAGGGTTCTTGTGCGGCTCTTCCGGCCCTTTTTCTTGTGGAGGGGAAGTGAGATGCGGATAGAGTGAGGGAGCGTCGACCACGACGGACGATGAGTAAGAGAAGAAGGACCCCGAAGAGGAGGAGCAAAAGCAAGTGAGGAGCCCGTGGAGGAGCCCATAGGGCCGTAAGCGTTGCGCCGTGTGTTGACCGGCGAACGCTCTGGAGCTGGCGACGGCTGTTGTTGTACTTTCCGCTTGTTCCTGCTCCCTTTTGGCATTCCGGGACCTCTGAAATGCGTGCAAGCACGCCCTCATCCCAGAGACAATCATCAACGCTCATCTTGAACACCGCAAACTGCGCACGGTGAGGCCCCTTGGGTGGTGTGGGTGGTTTGTGTGTCTTCATTCGACGACACCGTTGACGAACATTCACCCGCTGACTTGGGCGGTTGTTCTGGTTGGATGTTTTGGGGGTGCCGGCAGGCCCGTCTTCAGGGCGGCCGCGTAGGATAAAACCGGGGGCTTGCCGTTTTCCGTTGGCATTGTGATCGTGTGTTTGGGTTGCGATACGGATTCGTCGTTCTCGTTGGAGTATTCGGGAGTAAAAATTGGGGATGGCGGTCTCGGACCAAAGCAAGCAGTGGACGGTATCGTTACAACGACTGTTCTTGTCGAACTGGGTGCTCTGGAGACGGAAAGAGTGGTTGACCTTGACGGAAGTATCCTCGAGGCCCTCATCCTGCTCCTCGGCGGCGGCGTTGGCACCAATGTCGACCTGGACCGGCAATAAGACGCCAAAGTTGAACACCCAATAGTGATCCTGGAAGCCAACGCATTAGCCATTGAAGTTGACCCATGAAAAGGGAGAAGAGAAAAGCTTACCCGGTCCGATGAGTTCAAGGTCGTCGTCGGCTTTTTCGGACATGGGATAGTACCAGAAGATGGGGTGGTTCAGCTGGAGCCAGGTGGTTTTGTGGATTTGGTGGGCGCAGAGGACGGAGGCGTGGGCTTGTTCGACTTGGATGAGAGAGACAGGAAGCAGGAAATTGGGAAGAGGAAGGGCTCGGGGCACCGCTTCTGCGCCGTCTATCCGCCATGCCATCCTTCTCCTACTGTTGTAGCAGCAGCAGCAGCTCCTCCGTTAAGCCATTCGATGGTATTACTTCGGATACTAAATTTATGTGGTCGACGGCGTTAACGATTTGGGCTCTTCTACGCCCACGTCCAACATGAAACTCTTTGATCTTCGCCATCACATATCGGTCTTTCTGGGGTTCCGTACGCGGCCCTTCCGCACGCGAGATTCTGTTGGCCGCTAGGTATCGACCAAGGGTTGCCATTCTGGCCTGGCATGCTTCTTCGATACGCTGATGATCGAGAACTTCCCTGTCAAGGTCGAGAAGCTCGTGCCTCTTAGGGGCGGGGACGAAAGGCTCGGCGGGGACGAAAGGCTCGGCGGGGACGAAATCGAAAGGCTGGGCGGGGACGAAAGGCTCGGAGGGGACAAAAGGCTGGGCGGGGACGTTGTCGATAGGCGGACCGCCATCAGGGTGCGCAAGCTCGTTACACTGGTAACTGCAGCTGGAGCTCGGCCTCTGATGCTGGCGTGAGCAGACCCATCACGATTTGTGCCTCGTGATTTTGCTCGTGATCATGGGGTACAAGGACTGGTGTGGGGAGGCCATTAACGACCTGTGTCTCATAATGTTCGTCTGCGCATTCCATAAGAAGGCCTGTACGAATTCCGCGAGGGTCATCTGTGTGTCTGAAGTGTTACTTCGCAAGGGGAAGTAGAGTCGATCAAGGATCGGAGTTGGTCCACCCATTCTGCCGTTTTTGTTGTCGTCGTTGTCGGGAGACGAGTCGGGAGGAGTAGGGAGGTGAGAGGCGCGATAGCCTCGACCAAATCTCTCGTCGTTGTTGTTGTTGGCGTTGTTATTGTGGTGGTGGCCGCCGGACGGGTTCTTGGCTGGGACAACGATCGAATCCTTGGCAAAGCGGACAAGAATGAAGAGAATGACGGGGAAAAGAAGAACCGGGGAAGGAATCAGGGGAAGAAGAAGGAGAACGAGTGGGGGATCGGGACGAAGAAGGGGTCGGCGCGTTACTTCTGCGCCGCCGTTCCGCCGTATCCTCATCATCTTCCCGCAGCAGCTGCTGCCGTTCCGTTATCTCTGTCGGCGGGTTTACCGCCGAAAGCCAGTCCAGGTTATCAGTGAGTTCAACCTCAAGGTCTTCGTCGGCTGCCCCGCGCTCACGCACGTACTCACGTACGTAGTGCTCATAGCCGGGGCCGGAACACCACCACTTTCCATCCGGCGCTCCAACCAAACCACACAAGCCGGAGTACCCCGGTCAATTCCCACGTCTTTAAGGATGATAACGTCCTCCAGAGACACTGCAGAATCAAAGCCCGGAGCAGCAGGACGGTTGAGGCGCAGCGCCTGCTTCTCGGCGGGGATCCCGCCGAGGCTTGTTTGCAGGCAAAAGTGTTGCTTCAACTGGAAAACAGTCCAATCGGGGTTGATACCCCCCATTTTGAGATTCCTTGCAGAGCGCCAGTACTTGAGCGACTGATAAAGTTCTCGCGCCAGCAATGAACTTCTTGAACATCTCGTCCGTTGGCGGCAGCAATGATCTCCGGTTTCCCATCGCTCTGTGAGAACTGTTGCCTCTCTGGGATTCCGTCTGCGACCCCTCCGCAATTCCATTAATAACGGAAACATCCCAGTTCCCACTCAAGAGATACGTTCTCGAGTATGATGATGACCGGATGATTGGACAGCTTATTTTCCCATATCTCCCAGGGCCGCCATGTGCTCAGGAGGCCTGAAACGCTGCTCCTCGATCTTGACCTGTTCTGTGAAGCGCTTGCGGGGGTACTTAGCGTCTTTGAGACGCAGTACTTCGACTGGGGGGCGCACCTCTAGATGCCGAACGAGCTCCCGATTGCGTGGGAACTGCAGCAGGCTCCTTAGAAGCAAAAGGCCTTTTCCGTCATCTCCGAGAACAATGGAGTTGTACATTGCCCGTCTTGCTGGGGGCTGCATGGTCTTGGATGCTAGTGCTAGAGGTCGAGCGGCACAAAGCGTTTTCGTCTCGGACACGGCCAGACCACAGATCTGGGTCAGAATCTCGTTCGGCATTCGCTCCATTGGGGAGTTATCTTGCTCCGTTCTTGGTTCTGGACTGACTGCCTGAGCTCGACGGAGTTCCGATGACGGAGGACGACGTCGTCGTCGTTCTCGTTCTTGGTAATCTTGAGTCTTTTTTCCGCCTTCCAATCCTCTCTATTTCCCTCGCCGCTGCCGTCCTTCTTCTTCTTGGGTCGGGAGTTCTCTGCGGCCTCCGCGGGAAGATGTGGCAGCGCCAGCATGGCGCTCTCTATCGAGGTACTCATTTCAACGGTGATGGCAATGGTCTGTTGGGAGGCCTCGTTCCGGAGAGTCTGTTCGCGAAGGGGGATGAGCTGACGAGGGAGCACCGTTGTGAGTACCGCCGAATGTTGCAAAGTCAGCGGGCATGAGCGGCCGCGTTCGAAGCGCCGGCGTGTGTTGAATGCGGACACGGCGCTGCTGGGACCCGGGGAAGGGGACTCCAGCGAAGATGGCTTCCACTCGACTACCTCTTCGTCAGAGGCCGCTGGGGACATGGATGCATAGGCCCGACGGGCCCTGTCCGCACCGATCCTTCTCTCTGATGGGGAGGGTGCCCTCGAGCGGTACATTTCGCGGTTGGAACATGACTTGATCGTATGCAGGCATTCCAGAAGCCAGGAAGCAAGACCAACATGATTTGGTCGTAGACGGGCAGTGCAGAGCCCAGAAAGGCAGCCCAACATGATTTCTTCGAGGAGGCAGACAGGCGCCAGACCAACATGATTTGGTCGTAGAAGGGTAGTGCAGAGCCCAGAAAGGCAGCCCAACATGATTTCTTCGAGGAGGCAGACAGGCGCCAGACCAACATGATTTTGTTGCTTGGCTGGAGCTCGAGTGGGTGTTGGAGCTTCCCGCTGTTGCCGACATCGAGGAGGAGGAGGAGCGGGAAGTTGACCGCAACCGCAACTAAGAACATGAGGAATAGAATGATTACAACTATTCTCCAAGTCCGTAGAGATGGGAAAAAGGATGGAAGGGATGTCATCGTGACCAAAACGATGGTCCAGGTGAAGGAACGCATGGCTGCTACGGTCGAGGTAGCAGCTGAAGAAGCACTTGACGGACACACTGATTTGGTGACGGGTATGGGCAGCTTGCCGGACTAGGGCTGGGCGTGCCGCTCTTACGCCCGCCCGCCTTAACGTCCCCTTCCTGATCATCCTCCTTGTCAGCTTCCTCTTCATAAGAGGAATCCGGTTCCGCTTCTGGCGAGGAGAGTTTTAGCAATCGCCTTGGGCGCCGTGCTGAGGCGGAGATCATCTTTTTTTAGTGAAGTGCTCCATGTCGTGGGTACTCGCCCGCCGCAAAACCATCCCGCACCCAGCCCCAAGACGTCAAGGTCCCGTCCTCCAGTAAAGTGAGACATGGTGGTGGCTCGATGGTACAATTGCCTCGGGAGCTGCGCTGGGGTGAAGACTCAGACGCCAGACCAACATGATTTGGTCGGAAGTGTGAGAAGATATTCGAATTGCTGACGATATCATACTGACGATCTAGAAACTCTTTGATCTTCGCCATCACATATCGGTCTTTCTGGGGTTCCGTACGCGGCCCCTGCGCAATGCGATCAACAACAGAAACATCCCAGTTCCCATGATGAGGACCTTGAGGTTTGCGGTGTTGTCAATACTTTGTCAGCGCCGCGCTTGAATTTCAGGCGAAGGGACGGCTGTGCGTAGAGCCGGGTGACAGTCCTTTTTCCGTCATCACCAAGCTTGGTTAGGAGGCGAGACGGAGGGGTCTGAGATCCATTGGCTGTGCCCGAGAACACAGCGGAGAAAAGTTCTCCCACCAACGCTCTCAAACTCCTCGACTAACTTGTCCTCGTCGAGGTCATTGTCCTGGTTGTCATCTTCCGCGTTGTGGCCCAGGCTGAGGCGTTGCCGTTCGGGTTATTCACGGCAGCCAAAAGCCCAACACAAGAGCCCGGACCTGATTGGCAAGGTGCTTGGCTCCTAGGACGAAGTCGTTGATCCGAGATATCACTTGTTCTAGGTCTCGAGTTTGTTGATCCTCGTTGGCGATGATACCATGAAATGCGGCGTAGGAGAACCGGGCAAGCAAAGAGTCTTAGGTTCGCGGTCAGATGGGCTGCGGACTCGTTTATGGCCTCGACTGTTGAAGCGGAGAGCGGAGGGACGGGACCCCGAAACAACACAGGAGCCAGCTCATTAGAGCCGGACCGGACAGATTCCGATGGCGTCGGTTGTTGAAACATTGGCGACGATGCCACCATGCTGCCCTCCAGCAGCGCCTCACCGGCCCAGTGTGGTCCTTGTCTTTCCAACCTCGGACGTGTTTGGAGAGGGATTGAGGTGGGAGAGAAGCGTTCGAAGGGTTTGTCAGGTCAATCAGGACCTGTGGAGGTTGGGCCTGCTGGCGAATCTGTGGTGACACGGTGTCTGCCTCTCTGTTAGCATCGTGGTCATGTTTGTGGATTGTTGCGTTCGTCTCCTCGGAAAATCAAGGAATGTGCACTTACCATTCTGGACGCCAGACTGTTTGTAACCAAGGCGACTGTGTGAAATCAACACTCGAGGCGGCGTGGTAGTTCCTGGTTGATTCGGTGTGGGAGGTCTGGCAAGATGCCCAGGTAGACCTTGTTCCGGTGAGAGGTCGAGGAAGAGGCGATCCTGCTCAAAGGCTGAGCTGCGGCGTATAACGCTGCCGATGCCAGATGAAGGCTTCCCGGTTGACATCGAGTCGTCCTGCAATGACACTGAATGTTAGCGTCCGACACAAACGAAGGGGTCAAGAGTGGACGTCGAGTCGACTGACCTGGGTGGTAGACACATTTGCTCCAGTGGAAACACTGGCCCCATGTTGGACGTGGCCAACACTGCTGACTTGACGAAGACGGGAGGTGAGATGGGTTTCGCTGATGGAGACAAGCAAAAAAGGCAAAAAAAGCAAAAGAAAAAAAGAAAGAAAAGGTGGAAGGATATGTTGAGTGAAATGCCGAAAGATGCAAGATATGTGAAGTGATAGAGATGATGGAAAAGATATGTTGAGAGTGCTGGTTTGTTCGAGTGGTGAGAGGTGAGAAAGCCGGTGGGGGGACTGGGGGATCTTATACCAGTCCAGAGATCCCAGTCACTCCGGGAGGCCGTGGGAACTCATCTTGTATCACCTTCCCATGTTGACAACATCCTGGGGATATGTTGGCTGTCACGGTAGGAGCATCATGTTGGGAGTCCGGTAAGAGAAGGCAAGGCGTGATGATGGTTGTTGAAGGGGGAAAGCGTGCGGCTCCCAGAGTACTTGAGTTGAGCAGGCAGCCCCTCCAACACAGAAGGCTCTCACGGCCAAAGGAGCAGGCGAGCGCCGACTCCGGGGCAGGGCTGTACCTAAGTACCCAGGTACCTCCTGCTACCTTGTCGTGGGAGCCAGGTTGCAGCCAATCACATGCCATCACACTGACGAAAGAGGCAGTCCCACTTTAACTTGCACTGCAAGCTCCACTTGTCACCTCCCCTCAGTGCCGTGCTTCCCATCTGCAACTCCGGGCCCGTCCCTTCTTCTTCCAGACACGACCGATTGCGACTCGACGGACCCAAGAAGCGGGATCGCGAAATGTCTTTCTGCCCTCGCGCCTGCCCCTGATCCTCCTGTGACGCTACCACAGAACAACTACAGGCCCGAGTACCTCTCCACCACCAATCCGCCGCGGCTCCTTCTCATGGAAACTCGACGCGCCACGGTCCCGTCGGTGCCGAGCCAGAACGAAAGTCTACAGGCAGAACCTTCTTCGCTTGAACTTGCCCTTGAGGTGTCGCTTTGCTTGACTGGCCCGACAAATTTTCCTGTCCTCTTTCCCTTCTTCAACAACAACTTGCCTCTCGCGGCCGCCTGGTACAATGTCGATTCCGAAGAAGCTCCCCCGTCTCAAGCTGTCGCAATGGAACGACTTCCTCCCGTCCCCCGCCACGCAAGCGATCAGCTCATCAGCATCCGGTACCTCTTCCCAACGAGACAAGCTCACCGACCGAGGCAACCGTCCCCCAAGTTCCGTTGTCAGTCTTCCCTCACGTCCTCACGACCCAGCCTACCGAAAGATATGAACATCTCGAAGATGGCCAAGCGCGGACGAAGACGAAAGACCTTACCCACATGGACAATTGCCCTGCGGTGTATCGAAGAAGACCGGCCGAACAAACAGGACACTTGCCAATTTTCGCACAAAACAAGAGCCTCCCGATGGGCATAGCTTCTCGACCAAGAGAACAGCAGGAGGAGTAGTCGCTGGGGTCAAACAGGCTGGCACAAGGACGTGAGGTCGTGAGGACGGAGGACACACACACAACCTGGAAGGCACGCACACAGTGGAAGACAAGCACATGCTTCATTTCCACTATCGCCGCTACATTCCTCCAAGATACCTATCAGCAGTTGCAGCTCCCTGACCGTCGTCATCTCACACAAATCCCCTGCTCCGTCCAATCAAGATACCCGCGCCGAAACACAGCGCGGTGAGACCGTCCGAATACAAGTACAACCGACAACTCGCGACGGAGACCTTCCCTAGATTTCGTCGACCAGAAAGCGAGATACGACGAGCGACCCTGTCACTCTGCCAGGCTAGCACCTCTCCGCATAGAACAAGAGCCTTCCGCCACAGGGCATGGATGCCCAGTGAAAAAGTTGGAAGCGTTTGCAAGTTGTGCAGAAGGGAGCCGACTGCAGCAGGGCAGCTGGAGGAAATCCGTGGGTCAAATCGGTTTGACCTTTTTCTTTCTCTTCCATCATCAAACACATGATCATTTCAGTTTGTTCTTTGGATCACAAACATCATTCAACTTTGCATCCATCTGACTGGCCCATCTCCGCACGCTTTGCGAATTTCCTCTGGATCCGATTCCATTCTCCGTACCACTACATCTCTTTTCGTCGGCCGCTCCAAAGCCAAACCGCACCGTGTTACCGTGTGTCAAGCAAGCCTCGGTATGTCTCTCCCTCCCCATTCTGCCCTTCACTTCCACTCCTCTTCAACTCATTTCTAACATGAAGTCACTTGCAGTGCCCGCAGGATACTCCCACCCGACATCGATCTTCTACCGCCGCTCAACTTCAGAGACGCCCAGTTCATTCTCATCTACACGGCAGAGATGGCGTGCACTTGTGGGAATGATACTGTGTCCAATGTGTCCGATCCTTGCGAATCACACCGCGTCACGGTACCAACAGGAGCGTGGGTGGGCATCGCGGTGGTATTGACTTCGATACTTCTGAGTTTCGTCGATTTCGTTCGAGGAGAAGCCATAAAGATTTGGAGGAGAATATGTCCAGACGATTTGCATTCGCCCCAACGCCTCCAACGACATTTGGTCCATTTCTTGTGTTTGGCTCTCTTATTCATCATCGCCTGGCCGATATTCAAAGGGCACCAATTCTACAGATACATGAAGGGCCATCTGACGGAAGCCCCTCCGGCCCCCAAAGTTACAGATGGACGACCCTCCTACGTGGATCCGGCTCCAGAAGTTACAAATGGACCGCCCTCCTACGCGGAGGCGACGAGACCAATACCAACTGAACCGGACCATCAACCTGCATGATCAAATCAACTGGTAACGATGCAAGAGCGAAGGATCCAACCGGGAAGAGCGTTTTTTTTTGTTTTTTTTGTTTCCCACCCATGTAAACAGTTATCATAATCGCTACATCACCGCTCGAGAGAGAAGCCAATAGTACACGGCCCTGTGGTTGTAAGAATAAACCGAACACATTACGGTCCAATACATGACACCTTCGGGATACTCTTGCACGCATCGATACATCTTTATTACACTTTTGAACCCAAATTCTAAGCAGTTTCTGGATGGAAGAATCCCTAATGGAGTCTGGCCGATGCGTTCCCAGATTATTGAATCCCACTCGCAGTCTTGTAACGGTCTTTCCTAGCCGCAACGAGCGGTATTGGACTGTCGGTGTGCAGTTCATTCTTACGACCACTCGACGGCCAACGTGATATCCGCCATGGAAGATCACACACACAGACACCGTTGCCAAAAACAAACACCATTCTCAGGGCATCCGGGGAAACAAAGCTCTAACCGCGTCCTCACTTCGCCGAAACTACCTATAAACAACAGCACCTTGCCAAGAAGGACCGAGACGATTCCGTCTCTCGAGAACAAACCCCCAAACATTCATAAACCTCCTAACATGCTGACTCCCCTCCCACTGCTCCCATACATCCTCCCTGTTTCCCAAACTCCTAAATACCTCCAGCGCCGCCTTCCTCGTCTCATAATCGGCCGAGGTCAGCTGATGGTCCGAATCATCATCGACTATCTCAAGGTCACGATCTAAAAACTCTTTGACCTTCGCCATCACGAATCGGTCTTTCTGCGGTTCCGTCCGCGGCCCCTCCGCAATTTGATTGATAACGGAAACATCCCAGTTCCCACTCAAGAGCTCCGGATCAGTCTCCGACTCACTCCATTCAAAAAGGGTCCAGTCCAAAATCTCCGCCTCCCCATTGGTCAGAGTGCCCAAAAACCCTTCGCAGAAATTGTCTGCAACAGAGCAAGGAAAGCAAGGAAGCCCTGTGACACCACCCTCACCACCGCCGAACCTCTTGATCGCGGCAGGAACATCCTCATCCCATACATGCTGCTCATCGACGCTCATCCTAAACACCGCAAACTGTGCGCGGTGGTAAAAGTCGGGGATGGTTGTCTCAGACCAGAGCAAGCAGTGGACGGTATCGTTGTATAGCCGTCTGTGTTTATCATGGAGGACCCTCTCGGCGATCCCATCCCCATCGGGATCTGGGACCACGAGTGCTGCAGGGTGGGACGGGTCGGTGAAGTAGCTCGCGTCTGGGTCTAGTTCGTAGGCTGGGGCGGGGTTGGGGAAGACGGGCCGGGACGACCTCCGGTAGGACTTGGAGGAACGTTGGGACCGCTGGGGGAAGCGGGTGGACCGATAGGGGGGGTAGCGGATGGTGTTGTTGTTCGTGGTGGGCGAAGTGCCGCGAGTGATGGTCGTGAAGGCGGCATGGTGACCCCTGGTGCGGTGGTGCTCTTCGAATGCCGAGATCACTCGGGCGTGAGAGGAAGATGGGTAGAGGGCCAGGTAGACGGCGCTGGGGCCGGAGAGGTTGAGGAAGAGGGAGGCACGGTAGGGGATGGACTTAGAGAGGGACTCTGTGGAGGACTCTGTGGAGGACTCTGTGGAGGACTCTGAGGGAGGCATTGTGGCGGTTTTTCTTTTCCGGTTGGCTTTTCTTTGGATAGGAGGAGAAGATGATTGTAGCTGGGGTTGTTCTGAGTAGGCTGAGAAGGAAAATTGTCGGGCTGTGTTGGAGCTATGGTTGATGGTGATGAGGTGGGAAGTTTGATGTGAGGGGGGGTGCCCGGTTGATATAGTTCAGAGCACAGGTTTCCAGCAACATTCTTTTCTACGGAAATGCTGGTTGCAATACTTTGTGTCATCTGGCTGTACATCGTCGAAATATGATTGCATATTTCCAATGTTGTGTGGGAAGTCCGAGCTACAGAACATGCACTCGACGGGCAGCAAAGAGGCAGACGGATTGAGGCAACCATCCAAAGAACGATGTTGTATCCGAAACGGGCAGACAATTGTTGGAGTTTCCTGACAAGGAACATGTCGGACTCGGGGGGGCGGCTTCAGGAGTTCAGGTCGGAGATTCAAGTTTCGTCGCCGGGACACGTCGCTACAAACCTCTTTATGTTGGGCATTTCCCAAGTCTCAACGCAAGGCAAGGCTCGGACTGCGTCCTTCGGCGCAAAAGCACGACATTGTCTCAGACTCATGATCATGATCATGGCCGGTAATGCTTGGATCTGTTATCGGGCAGAGGACAGTGGTAACTTGTTGCGTGCATATCTGTGTGTGCTTATTCCCAGAGAGGCTGGGTTGAATGGAAGAAGGGGAAAAAAAAAAAAAAAAGGAAACCAAGAGAAAAAGGGGGAAAGCATTGCTGACAGGCCGAACAATCCTCGGCTCCGTTGGATTTATTTTTCATACATCGTTCCTGGCTGTGTAGGTAGTCCTTCTTCACCTCCACCTGGCCTCGAAGCCTCGAACCCGAAGACACTCGGGGCATCGAATTTCTTTGTCCAGCAGCTATGCAAATGCAACGCATGAAAAGGAATTTGATGATTCGGCTAATGGACATGATAATATGTAGGTGGTGGAATATCCATGAGGCTCAAACACAACGCATATATCCAAATCAAGACCATATAAGTCCGAGATATTCATGCATCAGCGAAGCCCGGAAAGTTTAACCTGCCGGTCATATCGTTTGTGGCCACTCTTCGACTGAATCTCATATCCAAACCTCCGAGGACTGCGTCGAGTAGAAAAAAAACGGGCATGAGGACATACACGGCGGCGGACAGGAGATTATTCTTAGGAAATGATTATAAAGTGTCGGGGTCCCTATCCCCGTTCCTTTCCACTTCTTTCCTTGCCAAACAAAATCTCATCATCAAAAACACATCTCCATTCAAAGTTCACCACGAGCAACAAGTTCCCCAACGAACCCAGGGATTTCCACCACTCTTGTCTTGCACAAGAAAGTCAATATTACAAACACATCCCAGTTCTCACGAGCAACGAGTCCCTCGACGAACTAAAACAAACTTCCACCATCATGCCCAACGTCATGTCACATGTGGAGACACAACCTCCCTCCGAGGAGCCAGAGGACCAAGTCCAAATGTAAGTGAACGATACCTTCCACACAGCAAAGACACCCTCATGAAATTGTAGGTAGTGTCGTTTATCTCTAATCAGTGACTAACCAAGCAAAACAGGGTATCGGGCACGGTCGGCAATGCTGTAGACGCCACCACCACCAGCGGCACCAGCAACACCAGCAGCACCAGCGACACCAGCGGCACCATAGACATAACCCAAGAGGAGGCAGAGGCCTGGTACCGCCGCTTCTCCTCCTCCTCCTTCTCCTCTGTGGCCGCCACAGCTGGAAGTTCCAACACCCACTACTCGAGCTCCAGCGCAGCAACAAAAAGCTCAATTCGAGACCAGCACCAGCACCAGCAGCAGCAGAGCCAGAATCAAGCACCACCAGCCCCAGCCCAGGTCCCAGACCAGGACCACCAGCACCACCAGGACCCGGTCACAGACCAGCACCAGGTTCCTGACCAGCACAACCACCAGCAGTACCAACATTACCACCACCAGCACCCGGACCACCACCCCCAGCAGCAGCACCAGCACCCCCAGCAGCACCAGCACCCCCAGCAGCACCAATACCACCAGCAGTACCACCAGGACCCGGTCACAGACCAGCACCAGGTTCCTGACCAGCACAACCAACACCACCAGCACCACCACCAGCAGTACCAACATTACCACCACCAGCACCCGGACCACCACCACCACCACCACCACCACCACCACCCGCACAACCAACAAACCCCCCACCCCCCCTCCCCCTCCTCAGACCCCCAATTCCTCCGCCTCCGCACAACCTGGCTCCGCCACCTCCACGACGTCGAGCTCGCCCACGCCTCCCTCCTCCGCGCCCACCAAATCCACAAACGCACCTGGCTCCAGCTGAACCACGCCATCTTCTGGTACCATCCCATGTCAGCGGGCGACCGCATTATGCTCGTCGACTACCTGACTTGGGACGAACGGCGCCTTTTGCGGGAGGCGGAGTGGCGGCTTTGGATTTTGGTAAATGAAGATACGCCGAGGTTGGCGGGGGTGGTGAGGGGGTATGCGGAGGGGGTTCAAATTTGGGGGGGGGAGGAGATGAGGAGGTGGGACTCGTGGGAGGAGGGGGTGAGGGTGGGGAGGGAGAGGGAGTGGAGGTGGGAGGAGGAGGGGAGGAGGTGGGAGGAGTGGGAGAGGGAGGAGACCAGAAGGTGGGAGGAGATGAGGGGGATGGAGGAGATAAGAAGGTGGGATGGGGAGATGAGGGAGATGGAGGAAAGGGAAAGGCAGTTGGAGGAGATGGTGAGGCAGTTGGTAGGAGAATGAGGGCGGTGAGGGTTACGTTGATGAAGAGGAAGGAGGTGAGAAGAAGGTGGATGGAGGAGGTATACATGGAGATATGTCAGCGGGGGTTATCTTAGGACGGCAGACAGACGCCCTCCTTGGCTTTGTCCTGGTGGAGAGTGAACTGTTGTGAGATAAGATGGGGGGATTTGGAGTACCCTCTAGAGCTGTACCGCCGTGGGATGGGGGATGGTGAGGGTGGGAAACTGGGAAACGATTGGAGGTATCAAGGGGGAAATTACGGACGGGGGACTTGGGAGTCTTGGATAGGTACCTCTAATAGAGCATGAGAAGAAGACAATCAATGGCGAATTCACTTCTTTCTACCTTCAATCTTCTGTCATAACTCAAATGGATGTTTTATGGCAATGGTTCCCGCTGTTCGTACCTCCGGTCCTCCGGGCGGTTGGGGGGAGTATGTCCAGAGCCCTGACCAGGAATACAGGACGACCGCATCCGCGCGTCGACCTCTTTCTAGGGTCAACAACAATACCTAATCGATGTCCGTACAAGAAATTGGAAAGACTTGGATCATTCGAAGTTCGTAAAGAAATCATTAACCTGATGTGCTATTCATTTCGCGTTCCTCAATGCCGGATCTAGTTCGGGTTGTCCGCCGCGGGAATCCTGGTTGGCGCCGGCGACGGCAAGGTGGAGAGTAATAGGTGGTCTCCGCCATCTCCGTCGCGTGCCGTGGTATGGACGATATTTCAGCTGTTTTCTGGGACCATTGGTTTTCTGGAAGTGGCCATGGCTACAGGTCGAATTCAGCACACTGGGACTCGGATGAACTCGAGTGCCGACTCTGGTGACTCGAATCTCGAGCGGGCGGTGGGGGACAAGCAGGGGCGGAGTGTCGGTCGTTCAGCACCGAACGGAACGAAGACGGAGTGGCGCCGCATCAAAGTAATTCCGCGCGGTACGGTGTGTCAGCACTTGGATGCATGCAGGACCGCGCATTTTATTGAGCATATTGAATCAGGAAATTGATGCTGCAGTTCTCGTTGTTGGCAACTTGGCTGTGCGGTGGGCGACGACTGGACTGGGATACAAAAGACGGATTTCCCACTTGTAAAATTGCATCTAGACCAGGACTCTTCTCCAGAAGCACAACCTCTTGGAACCAATCAATTACCATGGCGTCGAACGCCCGATAACAGTTTCATCACTTGTTCTTTTTTGGAGTTGACCGTTGTGGTGAGGGCGTTTCTGCAGACGCGATGCACATACCGTAGAAACTCGGGAAAAAAAAGCTACTGCGGTAGAAACCTCTTTTTCCCGCATAGTACTGACGGGACTGTGCGGTGTAAGTTTAGTCATGTACATTGAAACGCAGGCAAGATAGTGGTGGTAGGCAATGTTATCGAGCTTTCACTAACAGAGCGAGCATATGTAGGTACATATGCTGCTTGTGGTGCTCCCTGTCAGGCGCTCAAAGAGGGACCTGGGATAGCTTTTTGCCGATTTCCCGAGTTTCTACGGTACCTGTATGGACATGAAGGACATGCACTTCGATCAAGGAAATCCGGGAATTTGCCATGTAATTTCTGGATTTGTCCTTGATTCTGATCCAACTCCCAACTTATTTCAAGCCTGGACGACATCTCTTCATCACATCACCGAATCTTGTACCTTTCATCACTCTTGTCATTACCACAGCCAACACAGCCATAACATTGAACTAACAACTACCACCAGCACAGCACACCCATCACAACTACAACCATCCCGTCAACACTGCCCACCATGGACCGAAGCGACAACGAAAGAGTCCCTCATCGCGCCTGCCCGACGGAGCCTTCCTCAAAACGAATCGAAGCCGCTAGAAACGTAATCATCGCCTTCCGGGAACTCACCAAACAGCTGTTGCCCACCTTCCACGTCAACCTGGACATTTCAAAGTATATTCCGAGAAAGGCCGCAACTCCGAAGATGCTGCCTGCTGAAGTCCACACATGGCGCGTCCCTCTCTTCTTTCCAGAGGAAGATTTTGCTGCCGACGCCATCCACGCCATCGTTTCGTCGGCCAAAGCGCATAACCGGGAACAATCGTCTGTGAACAATTCGAATGCAATAGCTGGCGTTACTGCCACCGGCACTACGACCATCGGCGGCAACAGCTCCTCGATGGCACAAGAAGAAGCAGCGAGCACAACAAGCGAGACGACGAGCACACCAAGCCAACAAGAGAGCGAGCCGTTTGATACTACTACTTCTTCCCAGCCCCTGAGCGACGAGGAGCGGGAGGCTCGCTGGGAGTTGCAAGAGAGAGAAAACGAAGTCAGGCTGCAGCAGCTCTACGCCCAGCGAGATGATATTAAAGCCGTCGCCGCCGAAAAGAAGGCAAAAGTTGAGGCTGATTACAAGTCACAGCAGGAGGAAGAAGCACCACCGATGTGGAAGGTCAGGAATTTAACCGAGCTGGAGGAGCAGCTGAGGGAGGTGTCGAACAGGTTATGGAGGCGGATAGCAATGGAAAAGGAGTGGGAGAAGGAGGAGAAGGAAGAGGGCGGGGAAGACGAGTCAGACTACTCAGAGGAGGATGACTCTGATGAAGAGGAGCATGGCGAGGAGGAATGGGACCCTGAGGCAGCGAAGCGAAGAATCCACAGTTTGGAAACGCGGAAAAGGGGTCAGGCATTCCTGGCACTATGTCATAGAGTGCAGATCCAGGATACCGAGGCTGAACTCAGACGGTCAGAAAGAGAGCAGAAGAAAATGGAGGGTTTGCTAGAGGCTGAAGAGGAGTATAATCGGGAGATGCAAGCTTGGGCTACGAGGATCGACGAGTATGAACGGGATATGTATGCTTGGTACAAGATGAGGGACGAGTACAAGAGGCAGAAGATAGGAGAGGAGCAGCGGCATTTGTAAGCATTCTAGGACCTGATATGTTGGAAAATGGTTGTATGTACTTCGGTCGTCCGGTATGATTGAAACCTAGGGAACATAGAGAAGACAAGTAATGATGATATTTACCTCCACAGACACAACAGAAAACAACTGCGGGCATAGAGCACACGGAATTGAACAGTACCTCTCCGCCCAAGAAAAACGACTGAGATGAGCTACTAACATTATGTGGGTCAATTCTGCAGCGTATTTGTTAGTGCAATAGCTGCTTCCTACTACGCACGGACTACCGGCGATCGTGAACTCAACCGACCCCCTCGGCCCTTCCCTCTCTAGCAAAGAACAAGTAGTGCAACGGTTATCGTGAGTTCAACGCCATGACGATTGTACATGTCATTGAGAAGAATCCAGGGAAACAATTTACAAGTCAGAAACCCGCCTTTTGTACCCCACTCCAGTCGTCGCCCACCCACCCTGCCACCCTCTGCCTACTCGGACACTCGTACCTCTACCGAGAACGGTAAATTCAGACACGCCCAAAAAAGCAGCTCGACTTGCGCCAGGCTTGAGAATTCAGACTCAAACATCATACCATCAGGCATTTTCTGTTCTGTCTCTGAAGAGCTCTGCCGACTTGGAGCGACTCCCGTCCCGGTTTTTGCAAGCTCCGCCATCCCGCGTTCGCTGCAGATACCGGTTTTCCCGGGAATATATGCACCATACGCTACGCTCGATGCTGCAGTGGTCGGCGATCGCTGCGGTCGAGGGGCTTTTCCGGACGCAATGCATGTACCTAGGTAAATAAGCACCAGGCATACAGGAATCCGGAAAAGATCGGTTTGGTCACTCACTGTACGCCTTAACTTCTGTCCTTTTGAAGTATAAATAGCAAGCACTGATCAAATTTCCTCTTCCAAACTCTCTTCCTCCAAACTTTCTTCTTCCCACCTTTCATCTTCCAGACTTTTATCTCCATTCCGAAAGACGACCCATCACATCCCAACACCAACGGAAACAAGCCAAATTCCATCTCACACGAGACACCATGACGAACGAGAACGCTACCACAACCATCGCTGACGGAGCCAGTCAGATGGAATGCCCAATGCGGGTTCCTCCTGACAGTCCTGTCGACCCCGACCTGGTTAGCAGCGAACCCGGGTCCGGAAACGGGACCTCATCGGCAGCCTCTACCTACCGCCTTGAGGTTCCTGTGGGATGGGACCCTGCGTTCATTTCAGCAACTCCCAAACGCGGGAAAGCTACCAAGCGTCATAATCTTACCCCGAGAGGGATAAGGAAGTGGCCCGAATACAACTACGGGTTCCTCAGAGACAACAACAGCGGCCGTGTCGCTCCAGCCAACGCTATCAAAGAACTTCCCACACGACCCTTTAACCCGAACACTGAGCCATGGGGTCAATATCAGGTGCCTTATCAGCAAAGCGGCGATGTAGCTCCAGGCAACGCTCCCAAAGACCTTCCCAGACGACCCTTTAACCCGTTCAATGTGCCATGGAGTCCATATGACGTGCCTTATCAGCCATGTCATGTGCCTGTTTATTTTACTCCTCGAGTGTATGAACGCCCGATTGGCGATCTCGGCACAGCTTTTAGGACCGCGGAGGAAAAAGCGGAGGATTCTTCGCTGAAGCACGACAAACCTCTTCAACCTGCCGGGGAAACCGAAACCAATGCATCAGCAGAGAAGGAGGGGGAGAACACCACAGCAAAAGAGAAGAAGAAGACGCCCGCCATTGCTTCTTCTACTGTGGAGGGGGAAATGACTTCTCTTACCTCTACCTCCAACCCAGGTGATGATGACTTTTCGAGGAAACAGGAGGAGGAGGAGAAGGACGAGTTGGAGAAGGAGAAGGAGGAGTGGGAGAAGTACAAGGAGAAGTACAAGGAGGAGTGGGAGAAGGAGAAGGAGGAGGTATCAAAACTGTTCTACAAAAACCCAGTAAGACAGGTATGATATTGTTGACAGGGTCTACAAATCTCTGCTGGTACCGGACATCCTGGGGATGGGACTTATCTGTACCCAAACTTTGGGTTCAACAAACGAAGCTTGTAACTCAATACACGAACTCCGAGCAAACCAGGCACCTTTTGATTCTTAACTCGAAACACGTTTCATACAAACACGCGCACATCCATAGAACGGTCTACCTCTTCAGATGCTTCCAGATACACAACGTGGCATCTACCTCGGTACCGCCGTAGACCGTCCCTACACGATTAGGTAGTTTTTCTGTTACCTACAGGTAGATATCGCAAACACTTCCAAACATGCTCGAACCCAATGCTCCCCATCCGTGACTCCTGTATATGATTCTCCCCTCGAGGTAAATTCCCAGTTTCCACCATTTGAAGGCTCGAGTTCATAGTTGGATACCTCTGACTTTGTAGAGACAGTAACACGAACCTCCGTTTGCTCTTCCTGACCCTCCTCGTCTCCAAACTTCGTGTAAACTCGCATACTCCCACTACAACCCTTGCTGACCACCTAGCAATCAGGAATGTCGTATCCGCCATCATCGCAGTCTGCCCCTACCCTTCCTCGTTTATGACTCCAAACTTTCCCCATGGAAGCTTCCCTACCTCCCTACCTCTAGAGAGTGCCGCCGCGAGCTAACTGAGGGGTGTTAGTCGGTCAATGGTCTGGGGCTGGTACTCCTTTCCCCCGAAGTCAAGACGACGAGCGTGCCGTCTGGGCACGGCTGTGGAGGTGACTGTGATCATCAACTCTTCCTGCCTTGGTCCCGGAAAAGAAACATCAATTTTGTTCTTCGCCTCCAGCGGTGCTCCTTGGCTGAGGCTCTGGCTCGACAGAGCTTGGTTCTCCTCCTGCTGAGAGAAGGGAACGGCGAAAGGGACAAATGCGGGGGTTTGCGACTCTGCCAAAGGACGGATGGTATGCCACATCTCCCTCTTGAGACTGGAGCCGAGGTGATAGGTCCAGTCCGGTGCCAGACGACACCCTGATGGACGACAGGTTTGTGCTGGTGTGAATTCTGACTGCGTATGTTGATTGTTTTGATATATATCTCTACCTCCGTATAGGTAGGGAAAACTAGGGTATCAAACCAGTGGCTAAGTGACCTTTGCTTTGTCCAGCCAGAGGCATAAAATGATTCAAACGCTAAGTAATAACCCCCTCCCTCAGGCAAAAGACAACACCAAGCCACTAAATCCTCTTCCATCTCCACACCGGCGTAAAATCTGCCACGCTTACTCCGCTGGCTCGCCTCGGATCCTTCTTTGCCGGTTTGCCCACCTCTCCCTTTCCATCAGGGACATCTCCGCGAGGCGGTCATTAACCAACCTTCTTGGACGGACATGTCCGGTAAAAAAAGTCCTCGATCTGCATCCGGGGATGAGAAGATGCGTAGGTATTGCATGAGGTTCTTTACCGCTTCCCGCCGGGCGGCCCAGTGTCTGATTGTCGTGTCATTGCCAATCTTGTTGTACTCCGTATACATCTCCTCTAGTTTGTGCCGTCCGCGTTGTCCTCTTTCAAGAAGTATCTTCTCGGTATCATAGAGCTCTGCTTCGATGCTACGACGAACAGCATCTTGCACGGGATGTTTGGCAACGGGGCATATAGAGGGGTGGCCGTGTGAATGTCTGCTTCTCGATGCGGCTGTTAAAAGAAGGCCCGGTGCGAAGCTGCCTGGGTGGGGGAGTGCTCGTCTCAGCGGCGGATATATCGATGGCTGGTAGAGGGAGGGGTAAGAGCAGCGGTTTGACTGGACTTGGCCGGTGTTCGAATTGCTTTAAGGGCGAAATTCTTTCGGCAGTGCCGAGAGCGAGATTTGGTTGAGGCCGCCGCCGGGCAGATGCGCAGGAACGGTGGCGGGGACGTCGTAGTCCATCCACTTCGGCTCAATTTCGTCGTACTTGTTTTTGAGCCACCGATAGCGGCGGAGCGTCATGCGGGATGGTCTTGATGATTTGGATCAAGGAGTCGCAAGCTACCCAGAGCCTTTCTTTGGTTCTGCTGCACGGTTGCTGTTGGGGCAGGGGAGGAAAGGAACCGTCGAAAGGCAGCTTGGCGACAGGTTAACCAGTCTGCGAGAAACGAACAGGCCCGGTGAAATAGTCTTTGATCCAGATACGCGGTCGAGCTGGATGAGGAGGCGGAGGTTGAACGACTGTCCCGTTCGGTAGTGGTACGTTTGCGTATACGTTCTCCATCCAGGCGACAGCCAATCCTCGGAGGGTCTGCTCTGATGGAGCAGGTGCCTTGGATTGATTGCCTTGCGAGTATTGAGAGACTTGAAATGCTACAGCAGGCCGGGTGGAGAGAAAACCTTGAAACCGGACTGGGCGGTACGATGAGGGAAAGACAAGTTCTTTATGGTGGAGTATTTGAATGTAGATTTATCTGGTATATAGGGGTACCTAGGTAAGGTCCTTGAAACAAAGAAAAGCAGTCGCTACACACTTGACCGCCCCTCGGTTTAGACAGCCGTAAAATAGGTAGAACGATTATGCACCCTTCCCACGCTGATAGACAACGCCAAGTCCCTGAATCCTCTTCCATTTCCACCCCAACCTAGAACCCAGCTCGCTCACTCAGCCGGCTCGCCCCTAATCCTCCTCTGGCGGTTGGCCTACCGTTCTCTCTCTGTACGGGACATTTCTGCGAGGCGGTCGTTAATAAGCCTGCGGGGACAAAGAGTATTCGGCGTTGCCACCGGCGTATCGGTACGTCCAGTGCATACGTAAATGCCTTGGGCATGAAGTGAACGAAGGGAATCCACGCCTGCTTGGCTCTGCCTAGTCCGTTGCCGAGGTGCTCGAAGCACTTGCGGGCTCCGGGGGACGGACATGTCCCGTAAAGAAATCTTTGATCCAAACGCGCGGGCGCGAAGGACCACTGTGTGAAGGGGCATACCAGGCCGGAGGAGTGATCACAATCCCGTTGGGTGCATCTTGGTAAGCTGCTGTCATCCAGGCAATTGCTTGCTGGCGGAGAGTTTCCTCCGACGGCGGCGGAATTTCGGGGACCTGGAGATTATCCTCGCCGTCTTGATCGTCCTCGTTGATGTCTTCGACGCTGGCAGTATGACTGTGGGAACGAGCGCTCTGCGATGACTGTTCACGATTGACAGTCGAGGAATCAGCATGGGGAAGGTGTTCCGACTCGTAGTCTTGGTCGATGTGCTGAAGGGAGTTTGAGTGATCAGAGCTGTTGTAAGGCTCCGCCACGACCGGATGGTCAGGAATGGCAGGAATGGCAACAGGTTGGTCTTTTCCTCCTCTGAGTCGTACTCCTTCTTGATAGGAGGGTGAGTGACGGTGTTGGGAGTTTGAGGAGACATGTTGATGAACAACTTCTTCGATGCTGGTCAGATATATAGAAAAATACAAGGAGCAGATGGGAACCTATACTATAACCTTGGTCTGGACGAAAGAATGGTGGTTTGAGAAGGGAAAAGAATGTCAGGAGCAAGAAAGTTTAGGAGGCAGTGACTGGTCGTCGTGGATCAACCTTGTATTGCCTGACTGGTGGGCAGCAGTTCTTGGCTCTGAGTAGTATTGTCGGATCGAAATTAGACTATATCCCCATGCTACCTGTACTTTGCTCTCCCAGCGTTACCGTTTCAGGCGTGTAACTGCAGACCATCTTTATCTCTACTACTACAACATCTTCCCTACCGCCATACTGCGGCCACGAATCCCACCTCAAAGAGGTTGTCCTAGCGCTGGTGGTTCTTTGTCGCTCGAGTCACTCGGCGGGCTCTCCTCTCATCCTCCTCTGCTGGTTTGCCCACCTCTCCTGTTCAACACGGGACATTTCCGCAAGGCACCTCAGTTATTAGTTAACCTTCTGGGATGGACACGTCCCGTAAAAAGCCCTTTATCCACATGCGCGGGCGATCCGGATGGTCGATGCGGGAGTAGGTGAACCACGGCGGATATGGAACGTGGCCTCCATCCAGGCAATTGCCTGGCTGCGGAGGGCCTCTTCGGTGGGCGGCGGGATGTCCTGGCCCTCTTGGATGTTGGGTCCGTTGTTGTCCTCTGACATGGACAATCCAGCTTTGGAGCTCGAAGCTTGAGAACAAAGTGAGGAAAGGGTAATTGTTCACTTGAACAGACTTACTCTCTTTGGACCTGTGCACCTCCGGCGGGTAGATGAACCTACTCGGATGGGGACGTTGAGGTGTCCGAGGTGTCTGAGGCGGAGTGGTGATGTCCGAAGGTTGCAACGAGTGTTCATCATCGGCGTCATTGACATGGTCCTGGAATGTAGATGATGCCGGTGCTCCCTGCTGATCGTCGCCATCTCCATTGCCCATGTCCTCGTAATTGGGCGAGTTGATAGTTGACTGCAGCTGGCCAACAGGGGAGGAGAAACGGTTGGTGTTCTCGTTTGAGTTGGGTCGATTCTCGGAGTCTAAAGCGACCGTGGAGGTTGGTTGGCTAGACATAATAGTGGGAAGACGGTTCTGTTGCAATTGTTAGATATATAAAAGTCTAAGAAGGCGAGGTGTGTATCGCGCAGGCTTGATGGGAAGGAAGAGAAGTTGGTTGCGAAAGGAAAACAACGTAATCGTTGAGAAAGTGTTGGAAGGAAAAAAGAATACTGTCAGACCAACTACCTGCGCTGGGTATCAGGTAGTTGAAGATATTGAAGATCGCTTCCAAAGGGGCTCACGGAATAACACACTCAAATACATGAAACGGAATAGGTATAGAAAACGCTTTAATGCCTTAACCCCTATGAGACTCGACTAGACCTCACATGGTTGATCAGGTTGCTATCGCCGGACTACTCTACCCACTGCTCCAACCCCAAGCCCATAATCCAGCTGGCTCACTCCGCCGGCTCGCCTCTGATCCTCCGCTGACGATTTGCCCAGCGCTCCCGTTCGGCACGGGACATGTCTGCGAGGCGGTCATTAACCAACCTTCTGGGGCGGACACGTCCCGTGAAAAAATCTTTTATCCAGACGCGTGGGCGATCTGGATGATCGAAGCGGCAGTACGCGAACCAGGGAGGAGGCTGGACAACCTCGCCGTTTAGTACGTGGGCATAGGTAGCCTCCATCCAGGCTATCGCCTGGCTACGCAGTGTCTCTTCAGAGGGAGCCGGGACATTAGGGACGTGGGGGTCGTCCTGGCCGGCCGGGATGCCTTCGGCGGCGTCTTGAATGGTTGAAGAAGCGCTGTCAAGGGAACCGGTGTTGGATGACAGGCCGTTTGAACCCGAAGCTTGCGAAAACTGGGTGTTGTCGACATGAGACGAGCTGGCTTGAAGGGAGTATTCCACTTCGCTGTCCTGGTGAGCCTGCTCATCGGGTTCTTGGCTGTCGGAAATGTTCTCGGATCCAGATCTGGTGGAATGACCAGGAGAGGCAGGGGACGAGGCCTCATCAGTGTTTTCGGGCCACTCTGGGATCAAGTCGACCCTGGCCTCCAGAGAGTCGGCCAGGGTGGGAAAGCCAGCTGTGGGAGACATGATGCTGACTGGGTTTTGGTGGTTTAGAGAACTGGTATATATACCTAGTTGTGGATGACGTAGTAAAGTGTATTTCCTTTCCGGTTGAGTGTGGTGATTTTTGTTGGAGGGGCAAATGTCTTGTGTGTGATGGACAAGTGCCTGGTAATGACAAGAAAGTCCCGGTCGTCAAAAGCGATAGTATATCTGCTCCAAGTCGCTGGGCTACAAGAAATGTATGCGACCAGACGACGCGTGTCTTGTAAAGGTCGAGGCGGTGGTATGTAAATAGTGTGTGGATGTGGTGCGTCTATAGGGAGAATTCGTCGAGCGTGGTTTGCAAGAGGGGAGAAAAAGCCCAGAGGGAGAAGGGTTGGAAAGCAAAATTTATGTGGGCAGCCCCTCCTTAGGGCATGACCTTCGGAGGCCGCCAGGCAATAACTGAGGGCGGTCAGGCCGTAGATACAAGTGAATGGTGGTTACAAGTGAAGGGTGGTTAGGTCCCGCCGTGGGGCGTCTGCCGTGTGCGGGACGTGTTCAGCCTCGCCCGGCAACCGGTCCGGCAACAAGTTCGGCAGCCCCTCCAAGTTTGGTAGAGGTAGTGAGTGGTGCTTGAAGTCCAAAGATCCCATGAAGTTTCATCTCGTCCTTGAGACTTTCTCCTGCCAGACATGAGCCCTTTTGTCCAAAGCAGAGGAAAAGCAACAGTGCAGAAATGGGATTTCGAGAGGAACTACCTCAACATAACGAGGAAAAGGGACGGCGAGAGGCCAGTGGTAGATAAGGTACTCTACCGGCCGGGGACTCACTCATCCTCCTGATCATCCTCCTCGCCGTCCTCCTCATCATCGTCGTCCTCCGAATCTCTGATGACGTCGACTGCTTTCTTCGATCTGAAGGAGACCTTTTTCGTCTTGCGACGCTTGGCTTGGGAACTGGTTTGGCTGGCGTGGTTGGTCTCTTGGCTCTCGCCGCCGCTGCCACCAACACGCGGGGATTTGCGTCTGTGAATGGGTACGAAAGCTACCAGTAAGTAGAAGGTACCTCTATTCATAAAAAGCGCTTGCCACATTGCAACAGTCCGAAACTAGAGGAAAAATCGAAAGACAAATGAACCCATGACTCCTGCGAAGGCCATATTGCCTTGCAATAGCCCTCAAGCCAGCAACGAGCACTACTCCCCGCGAGGAGAGAGTCGGCCGGAAGACGAGGCGTACATCGCTCCGGATGCGTTCGCATCTTCCGATCAGCTCCGCGAAGAACATGTCAGAAACCTCGCGGCTGTTGACATCTGGTCTCTGGGCGTCATCGCCTTAGAGCTCCTTAATGGAAGCCTGCCGACCATCGTCGACGAAACAGACCAGTATATGCAGCATCCGATTCTGGTCAGCGGCCAACAGTTCACCAAGGCTCTCATCGACCACAGATACGAGATGGCGAAGACCCCGGCCGCTGCCGCCAACGATGGCTTAGTTCCATTGATCATGGAGATGTTGCGACTGACATCCAATCCCAATGACTCGTCTTCACTTCCATCTCCCAGAAGCCTGTTCCCACTCCGCCTACTCCGCCGGTTCCGTCTAGGTCCCTTCGCCGTCCACCTTCTCTTCGGAGCCAGCAGCACCAAAAGTCGACGCTTGTTGTCGGATATCGGCGAAATCGGCAGCGATCGATTCGAAGAGCTTGACTATCGTTGTCGCGATGGCCCCGAATCGCGACTTCGACGTGGACGACATGGATCGCTGCGATCGAACCTAGAGAGAGCCCTTCTCTCCCTAGAGGTATTCAGGCTTCTCTCTCGCTCAGCCAGGGAAACCGTGAGGCACGGGAAGCGGACTCGAACAACCGCGAGGCATTGGGAGCCAATGCGGCTGGCGAGAACAATGACGGGGCTCAGGCGGGAACCGTGGCACAGGCATTGCCGCACCAGTCATCCGTCGTGGGCGTACGCGCCTGCCAGTGGTGAAATCTCTAATCCCGGCACGAACCTACTACGGCACCTCCTCCCTAATAACGTCGACGATGACTCGGATGATTCCGCATGCCACTGATACCACCATCGAAGTCGTGTCGCCCCCCCGACCACCCTTCCGCCGGTCCCCGACTCCTCGATCCTGGAACTCGAGCGCATGGCCGATTAGTTCTCGGCCGTGGCCACAGCTAACAGGACTGTAGCGGCGGAGAAAAGGAACCTTCAGCGTCAGTAAATCATGAGCAAGGAGTTTACGGCATATGGACAGACAGAGTTTTCCCCGAACACTAGTACTATCGCGGAGCAGGGTAGCGTCGCAACGGAGGACCTCTATAGCCGTGATGCCGGCGGGAGTATAGATGCCGAAAGACAAAACCGTATATGCCGACTCCTAAAAGGCGCGCACAAGGTTGTCCATGATCGGTGGGAAGTCGCAGAGGCGACCGTTCATCAGCCTTCCCCTTTTCCCTTTTGTGTAGTCTGAAGTCCAACGCAGAAATTGTAGTGATGGCTACTTGGTATATCACCGTGGTAATTCCCGTCTGTCGAAATACACGACCAGGGCATGCCAGAGCGGCTACGAGATTTTACACAAATAAAATCTTAATTTCGGCACCATGTGTCAGGTTAGGGGCAGTTCATCCGACCACCCAGGTTGACGGTTTGGTCCGAATCGGGAATATGCGTACCAAGTCGGAGAGCGACGCACGTAAAGAAATGACCGTAGAGGTAAGTTTCTTCTTCCAGTCCAACAAAAACACAACTGCCCGTGCTCATACGGTATCTAGCTGAGCGACATGCATTATGCCTGGGAGAGTACGACCAGTGTTGCAGAAGCCGCTAAGGCTATCAGACGCGGAAAGTCCTCTTTGACAGCGATACATTACTCCCATCCACTCGGTGGCTAGGTAGCGGAGACGGGAGAATCTATTCTCCACGCAGCCGACGAAATGCACCGAAACCAAATGATTGCGCTAGCTGAGGTAGCTCAGCGTCGCGTCACAACTCCCAACGACATTTTCCTGCTAGGGATCAGTTGTTGTAGCTGTCCTAGAGTGAAAGAACCAACTGCTTTGAGTAAACTACACCACCTTGATAGTTCCCTAAACCACCTCTTCGTCGTGAACCCAAGTCTGCTGGAGAAGACATTTCGCTGGGCTGGTTGTTTAGCCAAGTGTGGATGGTTCTTGCTTCTCCGGCGCTGACGAATTGCTGCGAAATGAAAGAACTGTTAACTGAACCAGCTTGTGTGCCCGAGATCGCGGTTTTTGGTTGCTTCGGATGATTTGCTCCGTTGTCTTCCTGGGATTTTATCTGGTCAAGTGACAAAAGAACGCTGTCATTTGGATCGGACGAGGTGTCGGCTGGAAATCGTTGCGCGTCCTGGCATCTATTTGATGTTTGCTGTTGGTTCGGACCAATTGCGATGTTGGTATGCTATGTCGCCGTCTGTGTACGCCCTCCTTCCGATCTGTTCCACTGCCGATGTATAACATTGGTTGTTCCTCTGGTTTCTCGAAAATGAGTAGGTAGAGGCAAAATGCGGTCTCATCCTCTTCTGCGTACTCAGTCAAGGGGTAGAACGAGGGTACCAACTATTGGAGCTGGAGATGTGGCATGGGCTGAATCAGGCACATCATCTTGCCCGCAGTGAAACCGACACATGTCCATATGGTTAGCGCCAATGTGCCGGCGAATTTCGGGTTCGATGCCCAGACCAGTCCACGTCCTTATCTTTTGTCGATGTTGTATCTCGGGCTGCCCATTCTTCAACCTTCTGTTTCAATTGGTCATTGGCCTTGATTATGGCCTTGAGAGCCTGGCCCTCCAGGGTGTCGTCAACTGGCTCATCATAGTCTGGTTGGTATTTGAACACCCATGCTGCGTATTCGATGGCGTAGTCAGCCTCGGGATCACGACGAACGAGGAGATCCTGTGCCTTGTCCGCGGTGGTGACGAAGTGCTGCATAGCTGAGTCAATATACACCTAGGATAGACGACTCGACCCCTTTGTGAGGCTCTGTTGCTCTGGGCGGCGTGCTGTGTGTGGTGCGATGGTCCAGCAGTTGCTTGATCGCCGTAAACTTGCTGATGACGTGCCTGGCTGGTGAGATGACCAGGCAGGAATAGACTCTTTGTTCCCACAGGTCGTCGTTAGGCGTAGATCCGGACACGCTGTTGGTAGTGGCATCCGACGTCGCCTTGCGCTTGGATCCTGATGTATCAGTGCTCCCTTTCTCTTTTTCTTTTCCCTCTTCTCTCTCTTTCATCTCATCATCATCTTTCTATTGTCCAAAACCACGATCGAGCAAAGTCATCAAGAATATCGACTCTTGACCATCATTGTTTGACTATAAACATGTCTGATCGCCACGAAACCAGAAAGTCGCCGCCGACGATGTTCAATACACCTTTGATCAGGCAAATCATCACCCAATCACTAGTCTATACAAGCCTCATTTAGGTCGTTTGGCTTGCGGCGGAGAATGATCTCCGTAGGTATTTACCTCTGTTCTCCTGTTGTGGTCGATGGAAGGTCGTCACGGAACCGGTGAGTCGTTCAATGTTGGGACCTGTAGTCCCTTCCGAATTTCTGCAATGGTAGTGATTCGATGATACGCTACCATTCCAGCCACCCCTTTGACATCCTTTTCCTTTACTTGCGTTAGGAGCTCTACCTCCGCTCTCCGTTTAGCTGATGCCCAAGCGAATTTGACAACCTCGTTGTCGTCGGTTGTGTTGTATGTGGTGCGATGGACTCCGAAGAAGCGCAAGGTTGATATCGTCGCAATTGGGGGCGCAATGTTGGTTCGAAGCGGTGAATGTATGCGTAGGTACTTGGTGTGGTGCACACGTATCGACAAATCGCTTGCCAGAGCGCGCAAGCCAAGATGGCTATCCAGATGACGAGGCCACAGGCGACAATAGTGACGGCGGAAATGCGGACAGCAAACACGTCGTTTAACTCGTGAAAAGAACGACGAATCGGGGGGAGGGGGGCGCAAGTGGTCGACCAGACATCCGAGGCTGGCTCTAATCAGACTCAAAATGACATTTTTGAGCGAAACCTCCGAAAGCTGGTAGTCGATTTGGACCTAAACGACAACAACCTACCGCTCGTGTAGGATACGTCGCTAGAGGAGGTGCTGGTAGGCGAATCAGCGACTAAGGAACAACTGGACGCTGAGGCCGCGGCGCTCACAAAAGCCCAGTGGTTTGTTTTGAGTATGCCAGTGTTGGAGAAGGGGGAAAGAGTGGTCCGTCCAGTCCGCATTCCCAGGCAAAAGTCCCCGAGTTACGCCAAGCCCAAATTACCGGTGAATGGTGTATTGAACTGGCATCTTCAACTGCTCGCCTTCCTTTGACCACCAAGATCCGACCACTCAACCGTTCGGGAGCCGACAACCAAGCAAAGCGTCGTTGTGCTGCCACTTCACCATCTCCCCTTCATTCACCAACTCTCGCTTCCCGCTATCGCACCCCGCACAGCGCCATCCTCTCCCAAAACCACTGGGAGGTCCGGGGCAGAGGGGATGTTGACTGGGCGAAAGGGGCGGGCTTCGGAAGCCGACTCCGTCCGCTCCTCAATAGCGGCAGCAGCGGCATCTCGGCGAGAAGGGATGTTAACCGGGCGGAAGAGGCTGGCTTCGGAAGCCGGGGGAATTCGGAACGGGTGAAAGGCTGGGTGGTGGTACTGTTCGACCAAGCTATTCGGGTCGCCGGACAGCAGGTAAAAACCGTATTTCAGAGATTCGGGCTCACGGTTTTGGAGCTAGACTCTGAGAGATGTATACGGGACCTTTGTCGTCGTATGGATAGCCATGGGCCGGAAAGCTCATGCGGAACAGTATGCAACGAGGCTCCTCCTAATGGATTACTTCGCGTATTGGAAGAGTGACTTTCGGTGCGTTTGGTAGACCCTTGTGCGTATGCCAGGTGGACTCAGAGGTAGATGGTTCCTCCGTTGTGGATTCCCGCTCCTGTCTTGCCCATCCCGTATTCCTCATTCAAAATCCGTCCCCTCTGAGATTGCCCATAGCCATTCTAACTCTTAACCAACTCCGCTGACCTGTAGGAGGCGGAGCAATGGCAGCTGGAGCCGGCTCGGGTGTTGGTTGGAACGGGCCCCGTCATGTTGGCCACTCCCTTCTCTTGGAGGTCCGAGACTGCAATGAGGTCCCAACGCCACTGCCGGTCACGAAAGTGCTGAGTGGCCCAGGAAGCCTCGAGTATACGGCGGGGGAAGAGGGAATTCATCATCCATGGTGCTTTCGCGGGTTGCTGTTGGTAACTGATATTGTGTCTCGGTATTGGGCTTTTGAGCATCAACTTCATACAACTGAACAGGCCCGCAGAAAAGAAGATGTGTGTGCGTGGTCATCTGAAAGCATGTATTGAACAAGTCGTGCCGCTGATTAGCTCGGGACTTGGACGTTCTTATAGGAAGGGATAGAAGAAAAAGCGCACCCGTTCAGTCATGATAATGCTGTGAGTCAGACTAGTCAAACAGCTCGATGTGACTCTTTTATCGCTGAGCTGGCCTATTTGTTATGACATGGTTATCATGTTTGTGTTGTCAGCTTTGGTCCTTTGTCCAAAGCCTCCAAACCGGGAATCTGGCCAAGCATACCTCTATGGGTGGATGTGGGAATCAAGGAGTGGATGATGCAAATAGATGCCCGTGAGGATCTCTGCTCCTACCCCAGCTGTTGTTGTTGAGTGCGATGTGTCAGAGCGCGTCAAAGGATGCCGTAAAAGTCTGCACCGTGGCAAGCTTCAGACCACCTGAACCCGCATGGAGGGTGCGCAACCGGTGGTGGGCAATAAGAAGCGCCTGCAAGATTGCCAGAGCTTCTGCATTTGGATGCCTGTGATCAAATTTCAACGCCAGGCCATCTGGGCTTGCTTGCTATGATCCTCGGTATTTGGTGGCATCTCGGTAAAACGACTGCGGGGATGGTTCTGTCTTTACTTCTTGGTTGTTGTTGGTAGTGGTACTTGTGCGACTCTTGGAATTATGCGCTCATGGAAGTCCTCGCCCGGGTAAACTTATGGCCAATTCCAGAGCAAGGTGGTCGCGCCGCCACCACTCTCGAGCCCAGCGAGGCATCTACCTCTACCGACGCAGCTCGCGTGCTGAACGGCATCGCCTATGTCAAGTTGTTCGACTGGCTTGGCGAGAAAAATGGAGACCTATGAGACTCTGTGGCCGACAACTGGGGCATCGAGCGATTCGGCCGCCTTTACCAGAAGAAGAGGGTGCATAACCTGTCATGTAAGAATGAGGAACAGGAGAGGAGTAGGTGCTAAAAGGAGGTTTGCTTCATGCTAACGGATGTCGAACATTTCATCTTTTGTCCTGTTGGGCCTTCAAAGAAGTAGAATGACAAATCTGGATAGGGCAAACAGGATATTTGAGAAGATGTATGACAGTTAGAGAGCTTTGTCTGATGATAAGACAAAGCACGCGAGAAGACCAGTAGGCCAAACGAACAGATAACTACAAGAAATAGAACAGGACGCTTGTCCATGGGTTGCTATCAAGACCTTGCTTGATAGTCATCGTAATGTCTGCCGGACCGTCTCGTAGCCTTGTTACTACGATCACTCGCGTTCATCCCTTCAGGACACCCCTCTTCTCTCACCATTTCCCCCTCCCCCCTCCCCCCCTCTCTGATTCACCATTCCCAGGCTCATCGCCCCTCCCTGGCACTTCTCCGTCTCCTACTCGGTGTCCTCATCGTCATACCCTCCCATTCCATGCTCTCTGGCCCACTTCTCCCTCTGGGCAACGGTCATCTCGGCCAGCCGGTCATTAACCAACTGACGCGGGCGAACTTTACCCGAGAAGAAGTCCTTGATCCATATCTTGGGACGAGGAGGATCGAAACGGGTAGCAATGTACCACGGCGGAGGGTAGACAACGGTGCCTTTGGGATCAGCGCGGGAGTTCTCCTCCATCCAGCGGATGGCTTCGCGTCGTAGCTCGGGCTCGGGCAGGGAGTTGTAGTAGTCGATGTCACACATGGCCGCGTAATATTCCTCTTCGTTTCTGCTGATCTTCCGGCGTGGAGATTCTTTGGTGACGGAGTTGAACTCTTCGTCTTCAGAGTCCAAGTCACACTCTGAATCCGAGAGTAGATCGTCGATGTCGCTTGTCGACAAGTCGGGTTCGACTGGGGCTAAAATGGGTCTGCGAGTGCTTCTGTGGAGAACGCGGTTAAGATCGTCGGCGATGTAAAGTTGATTGCCGGTTGTGCCTTCGGACTCGATGTCCATGGGGTCAGACACCGTTCTTTCAGCTTCCGACTCCTCGTCTTCGTGCTCTGACTCAACAATTTTCTCTGGCGACGTGGTGTGCTGGTTGGTAAAACGGTCGCTGGGCTTGTATGCGGGCTCTTCGCGCTCGACGGTCCTCTGACGCTTGTGGTTGCGGGGTTGCGGGAGGCCGGTGGTGTCAGAAGAGGGGGACTTTCTCTTCGACCGAGTGCGAGGAGTGGTAGGAGGGTCGACTTCCATTTTAACGGCGCGGAAAGTCGATGTCTACAGTGATTTTTAGCGGCAATCCAGCATGTTGAACGACTTTGAGGGATGCTTGTGGTACCTTGGAGCTCCAGCATGCAATGCCAGATGTTGTTCAACGGGAGAAAGGTCGCGTGAGAATGACGACGACACTAGACCAAGCGAGAAGAGCGCCGCCCAAAACGAGGTACTTCGAGAACTGAGAAGGCGCTGATAAAGAGGGCGCGAGCAAGTGCTTGCTAGTTTTGCTGCGTTCGTGGCGACAACTGGTAGAATGTGTTGTTGCAAGGAAGAAGAGAGGAGGGGTGAGAACGATTTCCGGCTAGCTCGACAAAGTACTGTAGCAGAAATGATTGTGCTGTAGGCGGGGCACAAGAAGTGAAGGGGGTTTTCAAGGTTGCCAGGCAACAAGGCGGTCAAGAAATTACCGTCAGTGAAGGGTGCCTTCCAGAATTGCAAACCTGACCTGGAAGAGGAAGGAACGGTAACTTTCGACACGTGCCCACTCGTAAACCAGAACCTTGGCCATGTTCTTGGTGACCTCGTCTGGGAGGCTCCAAGCGATTCCCAGAGCATTTGCTGCTCTAGCCGCAGCAACGAAGTCGAAGGTGACTATCTCTTAATTGAGCTTGTATTTGAGATGTGCATCTCTGATGGTGGAATCGTCAAAATTATTCGGCGCTCCCCTATATGGATCGGAGTACCGGCGTTTGGGCATCATGAAATGGCGTGGTGAGAGACTGGTGAGGGTGTCGAGGTTCTGGTCGGAGGAAGGGTATCTCCGACCATCACCGCCATTGGCTTAGTCATTCTCACTCTGCATCTTCGTGCTTGCCAGCGCTCCCACAAACAAGGTGACCGTCGGTCCATTTCTGACATCCTCCATCCCCTCCTTCAAGGAAGTGGCTAACTTCCCATAGAATCCGTCATATCGGGAACCATGTTTTTGTTCCCCCTTCTCTTCAGCGGTGAGATCAAGGACCAGCATGTATACATGCCCACTGCTGGCCTTCGCAGCCAGCCACCCTGAAGGTACCTATCGAGGCGCTCTTCACCTGGATCACCTTCGGCATTGTGAACCAAGTTGGCGGCCAGACGAGCGGCAGCAACTCA
Organism: Neurospora sp. CHS-2018c; assembly: GCA_009806235.1. Taxonomy (NCBI): domain Eukaryota; kingdom Fungi; phylum Ascomycota; class Sordariomycetes; order Sordariales; family Sordariaceae; genus Neurospora; species Neurospora sp. CHS-2018c. The sequence goes on along the minus strand of RAPC01000005.1, from coordinate 813,090 downwards.
GCAAATTTTCAAAGCACCTTCTATCCTGTGGGTACATCCTCGGTGTTCACACATGGGGTACTCGAGCCCTTGGAGCTTTCCTGCCCGTGGTCAGATGCAATCACAAACATTCAAACCTGGTCGTTTTCTAAGAGAACCAACACGAATGCAGCGAGGCCACCGATGAGGTGCGCCCAAGATCCCACCATCCCCAACAGACCACCGCAAAGACCAACATGGCCCATCGGGGATATCGCTGCCGCCCTTCCTTAACCGCATCTTTCCCAAATTGGGACTTCGCTGGAACCACCACGGAGACCGCAACATCCTGCAGCACGAGCCCGAAATTCTCGTGAACCGCCTGTTGGGGAGATGAATCCCAACCCGAGGATGACCTCGCACCCCGACCCGCTCAGCGGAAGGTTGAACATCTCCTTGTCGACGTTGTCGACACCTGAATGCACGCGCCTCGTGCGCAACCGAGCAGAAGCACGACTACCGGCACTCGACCCCGACCCCCAACAGCAACATTCACCATGCCTCTGCTCGATTCAAGCCTATGGATGTCGGGTCACACAACCCGCTTCTACCGTATTCAATTCAGGCGAAATGCCACAGGAGCTCTACAACATGATCTCAAAATTCCTCGACAAACCATCCAGAAAGGCCATGATTTCTACCGCTCGAACAATGCAGTTGCATTTCAATGAGTACAACTGGGAGGAAGTGCGCTTTTGTGAGAGAGCCAGGAGGATATATCGGCCCAACTCCACTACGACATATGCCACATGCACATTTCGACAGCATCGGGCCCATTCCATGTCGTGAACAGCATAGCGACCCCCTACCGCGGATCAACCTGGCATAGACAAGTCATGTCCGGACCAACCGGCCAAGGACAAAGAATATTGGAGGTACTCGTTACAAAGTGCAACCAATGCGGCGAGGCTTTCATGGGCGCGGAATGGTTGGCCAGCCATATAAAGCAAGTACATAGTGCTGAAAGGCCTTTCATGTGTTCAGAACCGAACTACGATGAGACCTTCAAGAGGTGGTACCCCGCCGCATAGACACCGACCATCCCGTTGGTGATGTTTAACATGAAACCTCCCTTTCCTATATGCTCCATGCATATAAGGAACCCAAGATTACCCATCCTATGTTTACCAGGTACCATTGGTCTGAGTCTATCACATATGGGGGGTGCGTTCGCCACGATGCCTGGTGCGAGGGATTGGCCCTTGGCATCGTGGAACTCCTTCCGAGGCGACCAACCCTTTTAGGTTTTGTAAGTTGACTTCCGTTCTCATTCCATTCATTGTTCGTTATACCCAGGCAAGACTCTGCAGGGTTTGGGGTTTTTCCAGGCCATGCTCTCAGGCTTAGAGCAGCGTTCCGTCCTACGGCTTTCATCGGTATCGCTCGCCAGGAGTGATACCGCCCACTGCTCCCCAGACCATCTCCCACCATGAAGTCGAAGCCGGTATCCGGCAAAGGGACCAGAGGATATTCTTTGTGTACACCAAGTTGCATGGCTGTCCAGATGGCTGCAAATGGTAGTGCTTGCCCGATCCTCAGAAAAGGAAAAGAACTTCCAACTCTCTTCGGTAATGTCGAGCTCAAGGGCCAGATTGACGAAATCCGACAGACACTAATCGCAAAACATCGGAACTTGATTGCTGCTTCCCGCACTTTGGAGAGAAATGGCCAGATATCCCTACATCTCCCCAAAGGATGCGAACGCTACTCGTTGGGTTTCCTACTCATCAGTTTGTTTTATCTTTGTGTGTGGCCATTCTTCTGGATGTTCCGGGCGTACAAATAACGAGAGTTGACATTGCCGACAAAGTCTCCGTGGCGGCGCCCGTACTAGGCGACTTCATGGCCGGTGGGCAACGACGACTTCAATATCTGAGACTGGGAGGACGACTGAGAAGCTCGTTGCCCGAGTCATATCATGCTCCTCTGGGGGTAGGGGTCTTGGAAAACGACAGCGTCCCCCCTCCCCCCCGTTTGCTCCGGACAACAGGAAGGAAGCGTAGCTGTTGTTGGAAACCGACCGCGTCAGGAGGATGGTTGGGGAATTTGTGGTTAACCCTCGTTGGGGTGTGTTGCGCGGCGTGGTGCTCGTCACGGAAGCCATTGACTCCTCCGGCTCTCTCCTTCATCTCCGTTGCCACCTGTCCACGCCGAGGAGCACTGGGGGGGCGCGACGCCGCGTAACGGGGGCCGGCGTTTGTGGGGGCGAAGTGATTGTACCTGGGCAAGTTAGTGGACATATTGACTTCAACCTCAACGAGGGTTAGCTGCTGGTGATACCGCGATGAGAATGAGATGGGTGGTGAGTTAGAGAATGAGGGCGAGAGAGAGGAGCGGAAAGGCAAGTTGTAGATGATGGAGCGGCAGGACGGGTTTACTCACAACTGGAGGTCTTGGATGAGTTGAAGGGGGAAAGAGGAGAGGGAAACAAAATTTGAGTGCGAGAAAGGGAGAAAGATATATGTGGGAGGGAGCTCGGTGAGGCTTGTCGTCTGATGTTTGGGGTGCACCTGGCCGCGCACGAGATGGTAGTTAGCGACTTGATTGGGGGGAGGGGGTGTGAAGGTGAGGATGGTATACGCTTCTTGCCCATCCGCCCTACAGCCCAAGAGGTCACTTGGACATCTTGGCCAACCAAATCCAAATATCACTTTAGGAACGTCGTCCCAAAGCTCTTATTCTGGATACACCGGAAGACTATCCAGTACGGAGTCTTCTGCGCTATCATGTTGTGATATGCAGAATCCTATGTCCGCTGTCGGTGGCTTTTGAAACAGAACGAGCCAACCAGGTACCAACCGATCGCCGCACAAAGCCGGCAGCATCAAGAGGCCTCGACCGCACTGGCCGCTACATTCGCACCTTTACGTACAACAGCTCCAAAATCTCGCTCATCACCTAGAGGCTCGCCAGGAGGCCGAGAACGCCCAGCGACAGAACATAAAAGAGCTGGAGAACCAGTGGGCCAAAAAGAAGCGGGCGATAAAGCGCGTTGCGCGCTACACGAGGCGCCCTCAGGACGAGAGATAGCCCCTCAGACAGGATCTCAAGGGTCATCTAGTGAACGAGGCTGCCATCCCCGCCGGCGAAATCGAATTTACCGCCAAGTCCGGGAAGATCATTCCGGCAATCATCATCGACGAATCACAGGATGTAAAGAGCGCCGAGAACGTCTTGTTAAAAGCCATCAAGTCCCTACAAAGGTGAGGGGGCAACCCGAGGAGCGTCCTTGACAAAAAGATTTTCCCATCTTGCGGTTAATTTGATCGTCGCGTAGCGTGGTCCAATAATGATATCTCCAACGAATGCTATAATGGCTTAAACGAATCGTCCATCAGCGGCGGAAAATCAGCGTCAACAGTTTACACAAACTGTTTTATGCAAAGACGCAGCACACGCACGCTTGGAAAAGAGAAGTTGTCGAATACATCTGATTCGACCGTCTGTGTCCCAACGGCAGGCCGCCAGCGGACCAGGATGAGGCAGGGAAGGAGATGAGCAAGCTCATCGAAGAGGAAGTGAGCTCAGGATCTACCCGCCTTGCCAGAAGCTGAAATCCATCAGCAAGTTCATGCCTTTTTCAGCCATATGATGGGACAAACGCAATAGACAAAGCGAATTACGAAGCTCTTGTCAGGCGTAAGGCGAATAGTCTTGTCTCGCTTCGCCAGAGCGAGACTTTCGGGTCATTGTTTGCTCCTAGTAGAGGGAATAATGTGCGTTGTTCGATATGATGGCGTCCTGGAGCAAGAGACAGAGGCTTGCTTGCTTGGTAGGAAGAGGCTGCCGATGATTTCGTGATCGCCTTCGAAAAGATTTGTTGTTTGAAGAAGAGAACGATACTAATCGAAGGTTTGCCCTTGCATTTGCAGTCATACTAATAACTCCTTTTCAATACTCTTCCATCTCTCCTTCCAAAATCCTCCATCCCTCCTATATTATTCTCCAACCACTCTTCCATCCTTTCTCCATCACTCCCCCCTAAATTCCCCTTCACTCCCTCGTAACTCCCCAAGCCGTCTTCCATCCCAAGGTAGCAGGCCTCCATCTCCATCACACACACCTCGTAACTCCCCAAGCCGTCTTCCATCCCAAGGTAGCGGGCCTCCATCTCCATCACACACAACATCGATATCCTTCCCCGACTCCTTACGGCCCAATTCCCACACCAATTCTACAGACATATGAAGGGCCACTTGACCGAAGCCCCTCCGGCTCCAAAAGTTACCAGGTACCATTGGACCGCCATCCTACGCGGACGCGACGAGATCAACGACGGAGGTTCACCTTGCCGTCAAACTCGCTACTAGCTGTCCTGAGGTCCAAACCTCTTGAACAGAATCACAAAGCCGAAGTCCTAAAGATCCTAATCCAACAGCACGCGACCTCCCTCTACAAGCTCCAGAGAGAGATCGATGAGGCCGTGCCTCGGATTGCACAGCTTGCCCTTGGGGCGAGCTGACGTGGGAAGCCTACTGCAATGGGACCATTCATGGCAGCCAACAACGTCCTAGAAAACTGGACGCAACAGGCTGCCGCAAGCAAAGCACACCAACATCATGTCTAACAACGCGACAAACACCACCGGCATGTCTGAACTCGAACTGACATTTTTTGTGGATGTGGAGTTTGATGTGTTGAGGGTGGCGGAGGAGAATTATAAGGTTCATAGGAGCCTTACATCAAGTACGAGGCGCTGACGACACGCCCTGCTGGGCTGCCTCCCATCGTCGTCCACGGACAGGGCCTGCCTAGTGAGGGTGTAACGACGACCTCTGTCAGCGTTTCTGTCGCTATGCTGTCAACAACGAGCTTTGCGTCTTCCAAGTCGTTTTCAAGAACCGCGACGCTCTGCGCAGGCACTATAAGGAGGGACATTCTTTGGTCCTAGTCATAAGCGCGCCGCCTACGCTCATTGCGATGCGATGTAGCGCCTTTAGCGCTTTGGCTTCATCGATCTCAGCTTGTGTCATATCAGAGAGATCTTGACCTCGCGGAATCTCTCCAAAGGGGGTATGAGTACGCAAAGGTCCCCACGGGACATCGGTACGCGGCCAGAGGCTCATATCAACCCATAGTTGATCCATCACGCTTGGACGGATAGCCGAGAACATAAAGCTGAATGTCGCTTCCATCGATGGCAACGAAACGGAGACGCTGGGAAGGGATATCGATGTCGGCAGGGCAAGGGGACCAGCCAAGCAATGCATCAAAAAGCGTCTCCGAGCTTTGGCACTTGTTTCCAGAGTTTGGTCATATCCAGTCAGCACAGCGAGCAATTATTTGCGGTATTTCCGATTAAGCAGCAGCTCTTTGACCGCGACCCAAGCGTTGAATTGGCCAGTCCTCTTTGATTTCAGCCGGCAGTGAATCCTACTGGTTGCGGGCAAGTATCAGGGAACGAGGCGCCGGGCTGCAGCGGTCGCCGGTAAAACGGCAATTCTTTCTGCTCGGTATAAAGCAGGCGGACGGAATGGAAGGGTTGTGCTAGACCACCAGGATATGGTTGCGGCTCGTGGATAGGAGGGTATCGCGACCATCGTCCGCCTGGTTCGACACAGCAGTTACAAGCCTGTCCCGTAGGACGTACTCGTCCTTGCTGCGAGCCAGCTCGCCCTTCCCGATCTTCGCTGAATGCTTTGTGGCCCAGCGTTTAATGACTGTGCAATGCGCTGCGATAACAACGACTTTAGCCGTATCGGGATGACTACGGCCCTGCACGCAGTCCTGCATGAGCTTGTCAAAGGTTGCCTGGACCAGCGTTTTCTCCCGTCGGTCGTCTGCTTCCTTAACCTGGGTGGGAGACTCAAACCAGACGCGAATGTCAAGGCCTGGGAAGAATGCCCGAAGCTCATTGAATGTTTGGACAACCAGACTGGGTGGCATGATGATCATGCTTGGGTATGCCCGGACAGGCTCACCCTCGGAGCCGTGGGCCCCTACCAAGGGCAAGTCCGTCAAGCCACGCTGCCAACGGTGTGTCATGAAGGAGAAGATTGCAGCAGATACACCGCCGCAAGTCCCACTTGCACCAAGTGCGTGCGGCCGCCGCGGCCGGCATTCTGCCGCCGTTGTGGGTTTTGTTGCCTCATCATATGTGGGCGATATATCGGAAGACGGCGTTGGGCCGGGATGCGGGTCCGGATGCGGATGCCTTTCTCAAGATGGCGACCTTGATCATCAGATGGCTAATAGGTGCCGTGATGGTGCCTTTCGCAAGGCAGTCATCGAGGTCCCCGTTGGCCGCGTGCATATCCTTAAGGGCTTTAGTAAAGTCGCGTGTAACCCTGTACGGATAGTTGTCCGATATGTTCGATCCGATGCCGTAAGCATAGAGGACTCTATGGAGATCCTCCTGTTCCGCGATGTCAGGAACGGCGGCCTCGATTGCTAATAGTCTCTTTGCAGTCGGGTTGGTCTTCTCTCTTAAACATGAGACAATAGACACCCCAAACTTTTCCACGGATATGTAAGGGAGCGGGAAGTGACTTCAACCAAGACAGTGTAGGCGGAACCGAGGACGCGAGAAGAGCTGCAAGGCCCGGACGGAAAGTAACCTCGAGACTGGCGAGGAGGCCGGGGATGATGGCCAAGGAAGGCAGGAGTTGCTGGAAGCGGGGGTTGATGCATTTTCCAGTGGCCGCGATATTCACTAGTGCCTAGAGCTGAGTGTTCAACTCGTCCACAAGTGCCTTGGTGGTGCTGGCCATCGTGCTGTCCGCCGTGTCGGTCATGATGCTGTCGGTCGCGTCTTCGTTCCTCGTAGTTGATAGCGACTGAAGAGCGAAGAAAGGGCCGACGACAGGGACCGCAGACGAACGCACTTATCAACGTCTTTAGCCGCTCCATTAATGAGAAGCGCATTGACCAGCGCGGCTGATGGCTTGTCCAATTTTTTTTCTCATGATAATGCCTCACGAAGGATTGCGCAAGCACCGGCAACGAGTGGTGTTGCCATACTTGTGCCAGAACTGAACATCCATAAGGGGTCAGTGTTATTATAGGAACCGAACTTGGACTTATCTTGTTGTGAGGCCCGCGTCGCGTGTTGCGGTACTTAGAATTAGGAAACGAGGCGCAAGATCATCTGGCTTAATGCGGCCCTCCAAAGTAGGCCCACGCGAGCTGAAGCTGGCGATAGTATCTGGGTTCCCAGAGCCGCAGACATCCTTGGTGATCTCATCCTTCTTCTCGGCGTACCTTTCACGATCGTATTGACGCTGGTATTCCTGCTTTGCCAGACGTCTGGTTTCTGCCACATCCTCTTCTGATAACCCTTGATGTAGCCATTCCATACGACGGACACCCTCAGTCCAGGAATCGCGGGTACATAATCCTTGATAGGATGGTGATGTACCGCACCATTGGGCATTCGCTAACATGGGATTGATCGCGCTTCTGTCGTGTTTCGCATAAAACCCATGCGTCAGAGAGGTTTCCAGGATCAAAAATAGAGCTCGAGCTGGCAAGATCGCTATTTGACCGTCCAGTGGGTCATGGAGCCTTTGGCCAACTCCGTTAAACGGTTGTGGCTGCAGAGGCCGGTCCACGGGAGGTTGTTGGTCGCCCAACGGCAATGGCGCATCAAGCTGTTGTAGGGCCGTTTGGGTTCCGTCAGCCTCGTACTCCATTTCGATCATCTTGTAGTAGTGGTCCTTCTGGCTGGAGAACTGACCCAGAACGGAGCCAGGATTCGGGGAGTCGTAACGGTTGCGATCGTATGCTGGAACCTTTGGAGCTCACTGAGAAACGCGGCGGCTGCATTTTCCCTGCTCTGGCCAAACTGCGGGAGCGAAAAGGCGACGTGAAGGGACGAAGAGAATGGAGTGTCTGCGATGGGTGGCGGCGAAGAGGCGATCGGGTTTTGGGTGCACGGCGGGGCAAAGTCTGGAAAAAACGGAAATCTTTAGCTTGGCTTTGACCAACAACTAATCGGATTCAAAGGAAAGGAGAGCGTATCTGGCAACAGTCTTTACCTGGCAACAGTCTTTACCTCGTCGAGTTGTGCAGACGCGTGGAAATGGAGAGTGTCCAAGAAAGGTGGAAGGGCCAAATTTGGCGCGGGGCAGTCCACCCGATTCTGGCAAGTGGGGACCCACGACACTGGGCTCCTGGATCGCGACTTCCCGCTTTCTGGTCGTCAATTGTCTCGGAGGAGAAAATTTGATTCTCTGGCAGAAACCGGAAGACAAATTGATGTCGGACGCAAAATGTTGCATACATGCATGTAGTTGTGCAGTTATGCACACCTACAGAAAACCGCATCAACAATCTCGGTTACCAATCTCAGGGAGACCAAGGGCTTGCGGCGCCGTCATCGCCTTCAGAAAGACGTTCCGTGACACAAGCACCACTGACAACCATCACTACCAACACTACCAACCATCAGCCGCCGCTCACCACACACACGCACACATTTGCAATCAACCTGGATGCACCTTCCCAGGCTCACGAACCAATCCTTTCACCATGATCACTTCTCAACAGCGTGTCTTGTGTCTTTTGTCCTTTCTTCATGTTCCTTTCCATCATCCAAGCGGGATTAAATCCTACCACAGAAGGTGTACGATTACCGCGCCCCTTCCATCGAAGAAGTGGATGTCTGTTACGCCCTTGTCGCCCAATCCGGCACCCTCTACTACCACAGTTGACTCTTGAGAGGGAGGCACTTCCAGCAAGCCTCCACCCAGAGACACCTACGCTAGCCATCAAATCCTCCACGGGAGCACGACCACAGCAGAAGACACAGGAAGACGACGCTCAACAACACCCTCAAAGTGCTCATCAAGTTCGCCCTCATCGAACGCATAACCGAGTCCGATGACAGCATTACACCCATAACTGGGCACATCACCGGCTTCTGGGAGCAGCGAAACGAGGCCACGAAGCTCTTCGGACCTTTTTACCAAGGTATGACCTCCAACAAACATCCAGTGCCAATTAGCTAAGCCCGCTCAGCACCACGGCTAACTTCTGTCTACCGGAATCAACGGCTCGACGCCCCATACCCTCGACTTGGAGAACACAAGCTTCTTCCATCACCCATTACCTCTGGGTCTGACGACCCCTCTTTATATTTCTTGCCCGGGCAAATGCCGGCAACAAACGCCAGCCGCTCTCATATAGGACAATGTCGAAAGCAAAAGGTTCTATTGTGAAACTTGCGACCTGTCCTACTAAGGAAGGTTACCGCATCACCCACTACGGCAAACTTGCGTCAATACCTCTGCCCTCAGAGAACACAGACATGTTCAGAGCGTTGATGGTAGCCATAGAAGCCGCCTTTCATTGCATACTATGGTCTCTCTTTGAGCAACTTCGAACAACATAAGTCAACCGAGGACCACATCGCCAAAGAGAATGGCACATATGTCCCGCCCAAGTCGAAAGATTGGCGGTTGGATGGTGGCGTATGGTTTGCCTCTATTGTAGAGGGCGACCGCCTCGGCGTCCATCAACTGCGCGATCTGGTCCATCTTGACGCCGACGAGCGGGTGGATGTCCTTGTCCCAGATTCCAACTATAACGGACTTGACTCCAGGATAATAGCGAGCTGGAGTGGTGGTGTGACTTGTGTAACGAGGGCTGGACGGATAAGAACTCCCTACGTGGTCCAACACCAACGGAGGTCATACGACCATGAAGTGAATGAAGCTCGCTGCCCGCGAGGAGGGCCGTCCTCCTCGCCCACGGGACGAGAGGCGTTTATGCCCGTACTGCGAAAAGGAATATACGCATGTGAGTCAGCCTAAGGGTCGAGCGAGATACAAGCCAGGCAGGATTGAGGAAAAGAAAAGCCAACAGCAAAAAAGGGAAGAGAAAAGGCAAAAAAAATAGTGAAGACAGCGACTTGCCCCGGTTTCGAACGCGGTAGCGGTAGAGTGGCCGGCTGGCCCCCGGTGGGGGCAACACTACTACCGCTGCGCCATAAGACTTGTTGAATGTGTCAAAGTCATATGTCTTGCACACGATACTTGGGACATACTTCATGCACTTCACTAAGCGACCCCTCGGGCTCGTCCGCCCCGTCTTCTATTGAGGCCTCAGTGTTGGAATTAGGTGCGCTTGAACTAATATATATACCTTGTAAGGTGTTGGCTGATTCGCTGTGCTGAAGGTCATGGGGGCAGGCCTTGGGACCGAGACGCGACTTGGGATGAAAGGGTTAGTGAGGGGCGGATATATATCTCAGTGGAAGGCACGGGAGGTATAGTCAGCTCCAAATTGTCCCTTGGGCTTGTGGTCACTGCCCCTTTACCACCTTCGACGAGCAGATGAAGCGCACCCCCCCCCCCCCCCTCAAGCTCCCTCTGCCGATGTTTCACAGGAGCCCAAGAAACGAGGCAGGCCCAGGAAGAACGCGGACGCGATCGCTGCTACTCCTGTTGAGGCAGTTTCACAGAACGGCAAAAAGAAGAGATACAACACACGCGAGGATGGCTTTTACCGCAAGCTAGAAGAAGAATTCGAGGCCGGCATCAAAGACATCAGAAACGGGCCTAGCCTACCTGCAGCAACAAGCCTCATCGCTATCGCAGGAGGATGGACGAGTACCAATGCTTTGCCTCCTAATAAAGAGGTTGCTTTGGAGTGGAACACTGCAAACGAACGCAGTCAAGTTCGACAGGACTTTGAGGACAGTCTGATCAAACCCACAGAGATGTGCATACCACAAGACTGCGACTGGACCGTCGCCGACGAGACCAATCTCCAGCAATTACTTTATCTGGCCAGTTGCCAATCAACGCCAGCTACCCGGAGGATGGCCATATGGTGACGCCGACCATTGAGAGAGGAAACTGAGCCAGCTCCTCCCGATCTCTCTGCCATGCTGGCTCCACCAATGCCACTTCAACTAAGCCATTCCATCCCACCGTCAAACATATCCGCTGGAAGTCCGTGCCGTGCCCACTGTGTGGTCATCCCACTCACCGACACTCCCTTCAAATTCTTCTAGTCTGCCTCAATTCTCCCTTTTTCCCTTTTCCGTTTTCACCGCCGAACCACAACGATTTCCATTTCGCCTTTCCACATCCAACGCCGCCGTATAAACGCATTATCGGATGCAGAAGCCACCTCGCCAGCACCGTCCTATTTCTCATCCAAATGGTCTCGGTGTACACCGGACCAAATGAGAAAAAGCACAAGGGCAAGCGGGTTTAATGTGAACGCGGGAATCAGGTAGATGATAGCAGCGAAACATACCTGTTTAACATCATAATAGCGAATATCATACAATAACAAGTCTTGTACCCCCCGTGAGTCCGGGGTCCAGACAGGCGCTTGCGCCAATTGCGCATACAACGGCCCGGCCCCGAAATGCCCATATCACGCCAACAACAGCAGCAATCCGCTGTCGTACCTCTTATCTCATCAACAACATCACAACCTACATCATTCAAACAGAGGGCGAAGAGTTCCTGGCGCTACCTGCCAGCGTTGCGAAGAGTCTGACCGCGCCGAGCAGTGCCGCCCTGCCCCTGCCTTTTTGCTAGCAGCCCGTCGCGCCTAGGATGCGCAGCCCGGCCGCAAACTGCGTACCAAGGAGCAGAAGAGAGCCTGGCGTGCCGCGAAGGCGGTTGCTCACGGCCTCCCCATTATGGCTAAAGAGGGATATATGCGCCCCTCTGCGTGAGTATTATATCCCTTGGATAGTGAATAATACGTTCTAACAAGAGTTTAGTAGTAACGTCTTTACTTACATGGCGACGGATGTCGCGCCCGGTGACGCTGCTGCCCTCCGCCGTGCGGAGAACGAGATTTCGTTCTATTCTATCTCCTTCTTCATTTCAACCGTCGTCTCCCCTCCGCGAAAGTCACTATCCCATCACCACAGTAGGTCGGTGGACAGTACCGTCGAACGTGGCTCTCATGAATCACATCATGGCGCTGGCCCCGGAACCCAAGAGGCCACAGCCAAGACTCCCTCTGAGCGGTTGGAGCGGCTGGAGCGGCGGAAGGAGGTGTAGTCAGTCGGGTGATTGGCAAAGACAAATGTGGGCACGGCGTCCCGTTGAGGAGCTTGAGCGGAAGCCGCACCGGCAACGGGCTGCGACGGCAGGAACTGGTTGAGCCGGGACTTAGGAACGTCCTAGGCTTGGACTTATCCCCCAATAGTGGTGGATGACACCCTTCACGGCAACCGGCGCCCACTCGCACCTTTCGATTGCGCTTCTCCCTGTCGGTGGGAACTCTATTGCGGTTCTCCTTGTCGGTGGGAACTCTCTTCTTTCCGAAGTTGGTGAACTTTCCATTCCGGCAATCAAACAGGAGAGTCCTTCTATGTTTCATTCGAAAATGATCTGAATCCGGAATGGTTTCGTCTTCATCGTCCTCTGAATCTGGAAAGATTTCATCCTGCTGGGCGTCCTCCGAATCTAGAATAATATGGGGCATATGGGTGGAAGCACTTGCGGTCGCCTTGGGGCAGGCTGGCTCGTCGCGTTGTAGTGCTTCTGATCCAAGCGAACCTCAAGCCGGGACCAGCCTTTCGTCCTCCCAACACTCGACAACATAGAAGCGAACAGAGCCATTTCAAGAAGGCGCTGATCAAGGCGTACGACGCGGGTAAACCCCGGCCGGGGAAGCCAAAGGTATTCGACATGATCTTCGACGTTGCAACAGGAGAGTTTCAAGACAAAGACCTCATGATTGCGGCACACATAGTGCCACATCGTCTCGGCACGAGACATCATGGCAACACTTGGCCGCAAGCGTTGGAAACGCGATGATGAGCGTCGCGTTGTACGAAGCAGGCAGGAGTCGTCAACTTCTGGCTGGAAGCGATGAAAAGGAATGCGAGTGAGCGACTACCACCACCACCAGTGGGCGAGCTCCATCAATGTGGTTGGCGCCGTGATCGCTCTCTGTCATGGCAGAGCGGTTCGTATGAGCGTGGGTAAGTCAACTTGGATCCGTTCTTCCATCACTTCTTCTTCCATCACTTCCATCACTTCCATCACTTCCATCACTTCCATCACTTCCATCACTTCCATGAAGTGGTGCTTGGACAAGAATGGGCTCAGGCCTTGGGCTGATGTCGCGGTGAACCGCCAACGCTATAGAACAGCCCCAGGCAATTCAGGTTTCGATAACCCTACTGTGCTTGAAATGGGTCATCTTGTGCATTTTATCTTGAACGCACCTTTCTGCCGTTCAACTGTACCTGCTTTCACTGTCATTAGGGACATCGCAGATGTCTTCCACCTTTTGGGGAGATATGAAGACCTGGAAATCATCTACCGCGCACTTTTGAAGCGGCAAACGTGCTTCGCAGAGCGGGATTGGGACATTTGGTACTCCAGGGAGACCTATCAATTTGATGCCAGTGATGTTCGGGGTATAGCTGGAACGCAAGACAGTCTTTGCCAAATATTGATACAGCAATGCAAGTACCAAGGAGCAGAGGACCTCGTGCGAATGACTTTGGCATCAAACCAAGGTATTGGCGAATTCCACATCACGCTCGGGATGTCATTGTTCAGTCAGAAGCGATTTCAAGAGGCCGAAACAGTGAGGCAAATGAAGAACCAGATTTCGAAGAGATCGGTATTTCTTATCAAAGAGACGGGGAGGCGGAAGCTAGCACATGGCTCAAATGCTTCGATTCTTTTACCCCTCTCGACGTCGCCTTGGTCTCTCAGGTCGAGGTTTTACCGTACAATACATGTTGCTTCCCCATCTCGCCGCCACGAACGCTCGCTCCACCATTTGGCCAAGATCCATCCGGTCACTCCCCGTTCCGCCCCTCGCAGAGATTTCAAATCTTCAACGCGCTCGAATTCGACTAAGGTGAATTCTTGGGGTCCTGTACTGAAAATTGTATTCACCGAGGAATTCGGGACTGATTGTAAGAACAGAACCACATCAACTGCAGTAGCAGCAACAACAACACGATGTCGGTTTACATGGGCCAGCAGGCCCAGCAAGAAGAGACAGGCGCACATTTCCAATTTGAGCCCGATGTCCGCGAAAAGACTTGGGAACTGAAAGTACTTTCCTTATCCTCACCCTGCCCTGGAGAACACACCGCTATCCGAACGTCTTCGGGCCCAATATCCCGAAGAGTTTTCGTCGGTTCCCGTTCCATCAGGACATCCCGAAGCGCCTCTGATCCCATCCGCCGAGTATCTGCTTTCTTATCCAGGGGAGCAATGGAAGGGTTCCACGTTCCTACCCCGATGCAAAACCCATCTCGCTCTATCCAGCTTTGACTCCTTGAGACATCATCAACGACGACAACAAAATGTTTCAATATATAATTCAGAGATCGGGAGTTGTTCCGCTGGATGAGACGACGTTCCTCGAAGCGATAACACACTACACTACATCAACGCCATGTCCTTTACATGGTGGACCCCGTTCCCAATTATTCCTCTCCTATAGCTCATAGGAGTCATATGGGTGTCCGGGAGTGCCGATTGACGAGATCTATGATCGGTATATCAACGACTGGACCATTTACCACTACCAGTAACCGCAAGTCGACTGGAGTGAACAAACAAAGAGCATCGACGCAGTTTCATATCATGACTATCGGATTCGTGTTTTGCTGGTGCATGTATAAACCCCGTTCGGCAATCCCAAAAATGGGTCATGCGAGGCCATCACATTGTCCTTTCTTCGCAAGCTGCTGCGGAAACGAGGAGACCACGACGATGGATAATGGGTGTGTGATGACACTTACATGTCCTGCAAAGTTGGCCTACAAATCCGATGACAACTGCCAGCCAACCTTGGTGCCAAGTATGGCCTGACCAGCGAGGACATCGAAGGCTTCAACAAGAACATCTATCTGGGCCTCAGTTATACCAAAAGGGCTCGCTATCAAATTACCAACGCACAAGAAGATTCTGATATCAGCACCATGCCCTTCATGGTAGCTCCACATCTTCTTCTTGCCTCTCAGCGTGTGTTCCAAACGATGGGCGAAGATGATCGGGAAGAGATGATCAACATGACACCGGCACGTTTGAACATGCCAATGTCGAAACCCGAAGATTGCGTGGTCGAAGACATGATGATGAATTTGATGCAGCCAATCAATGACAAGAATTGAACAAGTGATGATGATGATGATGAAAGAGGAGAAAAATTTCGAAGAATGAATGGTGGGGAGTTGAGGGGGATATTGCCCTACAACAACTCCTTCTTCTTCAATTTGATCTGCTCGTGGATTGTTCTTGTCCTCAAGCCATGAGTGAAGAGATACATATACGGGTACAGTGATGATTGCTCTTGCTGCCTGTTGCATGTTCATTGAATCCACATGCCTTCTAATGGATGGGATTTGGGTCCAGCCGGATGGGAACCGGAACTTCTTATACTTAGCAGCAGCCTTGTCAGCTGGTTGTTTACTTAGAGGTAAGAAGCCTTCGTGTTCTGCATCGAATAGCAGATTTAAGACCGGCTGCCGCCCAGCCCCCAGGGCAATAGTGGCTCGATGAGAGCCTCAATGTGATGGGCTTTGGTGCAAGGACGCCACAGAGGATCACAATGGGCCTCCAGCCTCTTCTTGGCCAGCTCCTTGCCCTTCTTGGGGCCTGACGGTTGGGTGGGTTTGGCACGGGATCTGCATATCTCCCTCCGTCTCCTAGCCTCATTCGGCCGGACTCAGTGCGGCCAGTACCAGTGCCGGACCGGTTGAGGCTTCCATGTCGCCGTCGTCAGCTTCGGGAGTTAACAATCTTAATGATGTTGGCATTGTTGGCTCATCCTACCACTCAGCCTCATCATCCTACTCATCCTTGATAAGGATGGTCACTCTTCCGCTCGCTTGCGAGCGGTTGGCCTTTCCAGGCGCACGATAGTACGTCTCATGCCCCTCGGGAGGCGGAAGTTGACGTTACAAATAACAACAACGACAACAACCACTATAAGGATGGTCCTCTTCTTCGCAAGCTCCTTACCCTTCTTGGGGCGCGAAGGGGGAGATCAATAGGACTGATTCAGGACCAGTCTCGGACTCGGTGCCGTCCTCGCCGAGAGGCGCGTCATTGTTATCACGCAACTCCAGTAGCTTTTTAGTGCCCACCCCCAACCCTTCGCACTATCGTGTGCGGCGAAGACTCGTTTTCCTTAAAATACTACCCGTTAGCAACGACCCAAAAAAAAGATACCCACCTTTTCGCGAAGACGGTCGCAAAGCCAAGGCGGCACCTTAACCGCCTCTAGCGGCTCTGGACCTTCTGGTCGTGTCCGTCCTGGTCCTGACCGTCATCGGTGACATCCGCATGGCGAAGGCGATTGGCAGCACTAACGAAGTTGGAAGCAATCTGGGTGAGAGCAGGACCTGGAGCAGGCCGCGCAGGATGCCTTCAACCGCGTTGAGCGCATGAAGCCCGAGAAGATGGGCGATACCATCATCAATGGCACCGACTTTCTGCACTGGTTTTCGATTAAATACAAAGGTGTCAACATCTCTGGCACTTGGAACCGATAAGGGAGCAGGGGGGCGGCGCTCACCAACGATTCAACCTGAAGTTTTTCGATTGTCCAAGGAATGCTACCATCACAAGGTTCGGAGGTGGAAGTACCAAAAACAGCGATTTGTATGGGAAGGCCGCCGACCAAAGGCAATCCCTTTAAAATCTCGAAATCCCCATACAAAAGGGTTGTTTCTGCAAAAGACATGGACGCTATCAACATTTGGTGGCATCAATCTGGCATCGAGATCGGAAACTGGGCTGAATCTGAGAAAAAGATTGAGCTGGTCAAAAGATTCAGGTATGCTACACTTGGAAAGATTCCTTCGCCAAGTCGTATCACGATCTGACAAAGACCGATTTGGTTGAGCATACGGTTAACTTAGTTGAAGGTTAAGGTAGAGTATTGCAAACACTAGAACAAACAGACTTTGATCAGCAAATCTCAGCACCAGACAGAAAATTCGGGAATCATATTGCCACGCTTGGGCTGTAGCTCTGCCACCCTTCGGATGAAATCTGATTCAGGAGAAAACATCATCCATATTAATTCCAAGATTATCGACAGGAGAAAAGATTTCGTCTGAGTAGGAAATTCATTTGTCAAAGAGAAATCAGATGGCGTATCTTGCGGATATCTCGCTATCAAACTTGATAATCATCTCCTCACGTCTTCTTCTCAAACTGGTCGGGTGTACCTAGAGGTACCGAAGCGGGAAACCCTGAGTCCCAACAATGGTTGTCTAGCAGACAACGCATGTTTAGAAAACAGTAATTGTTTTCCAGACATTAATTGTCTCCCAGGCCCCTAGAAGGCAAAAGTATAGGGTACAATCTTCTATACTTTAGTAGTGACTTCAGTAGTCACTACTAAATCTCTGGCTATAAGGCCGGTGCATTTTCATTGTCCAGGCCGTTGTCGGAATAGCTTCAAAAATTTTGGTCACGAACAGGAATCGAATAAGGGTTACGAGTACGAATGAAAATGAAGAACTACTTCAATAACCACTTGGCCACTGAGCCATTTGGTTGTTTCTTAGAAAAAAGGCTGGTTCTTTCCGTTGATAAGGGGACATTAGAGGTTAGGGGAAGGAGGGACTTTAAGACTTTGAAAAAATTTGGATTTCGGACCCGACCCAGCTCCAAATTGAAGGCCACTATAGTACAGCGCCTACCCCCTGTCAGAAAGATGCATTGGTTTCCAGACATTGATTGTGGTTATTGTCCAACAACTACAACGCATGTCTGGAAACAGATTTTCCCACTACGGTAACTTACCTTTCACACTGCCTTAGAGACAACCGCTGCAACCTAGAACCCGCCCCGCCCGGTGTAACTCCTTAATCATATTGCGGAGTGCCTTGACTTTGCTAAAGCATAACTCTCCGTTGCTTTGGTAGCATGGCGTTCCTTTGCCGGCATTCGTCTGCCCCCGTTACCAATATGGCCGGCCTCACCCTCGCTCAATTCCACACTTTACGCTCCATGCGCGATGCGTACAGCCCTGCCACCGTTGGGTATGCGACATCTTCACATCATCATGCTACAGTTGTCTTCCTAACTCCTTCGTCACTTTTTAGCCCTCTGCGCCGTCGCCCCTGTGCTGCCTCTTCCTGGGCCGCTGTCGACGAGATTGTTGCCCTCCCTCCAGACGCCGGCGCCCGCAGCGTGAAGCTTACCGCCGCTGCTAACATCTGTGTTCGTTTCCGTAAGATGCCCACCTCGTTAGTTTTGGTCATACAGTCTGCTAATGTTTATCGTTCACCCTGTAGCAAAACGGAGCAAAGGAGGCGTGGGGGGTGACAAGGGAGGGCGACATTCCGACGGAGCCAACAAAGTCGGAGAGTAGCTCCAAGGCGCCCTTAACTTGCATGCGGTTGAGCTTTGACGTTCCAACCACAACTGTTGAGCCAAGGATTTCCGAAACTCCCCCAGTTTTCGGCTTTTTGTTTTCTCCGTCATCGACGCTCCCCCCCCGTGCTGCACGAGAGCGTCCAGACGTTCTAGAACGACGTCGTAGCCCTCGCGCGCACCCCGGATAGTCCCGCCGCTGTCGAACGCCTCCGCGTGTCTGCGCGCCAGCTCTCCCGCGAGATTGTCGGCCTGTGTCGCATGCTGAGTCTCTACCCCTTCACCCCCTCCGAGGTTGAGGGCCGCCCCGTCGCGTGGATGTGTCGCTACGGCTTCCGGGAGCCCGCCGTTGCCCCCATCATGCGCTTCGACGATAGCGCTTGGGTGACTGGACCCCGAGTGGTGCCGGCCAGAACCCGCAGGACCCCGTTCCGCCCCATACCCGTGGTCTGGGTCTTGAAAGACACCTATACGGTGAACCCTTTGGTGAGGTCGGACACCTTGTATCCAAGCATCATGCGAACACAATCCCCCGTATGGCAACAATGATGCCAGTATTCGATCTCCCGTTCCGTCCAAACAAAGGCTCCAACGAACAAAACAAAAAGATGCAGACACAAACGGAGGGCACCCAGAAAGCTATATGCTGCCTCTCCCCCCGGCCCAACCTTTCGTCCGGATTTCTTTATCTTCAGCATCGTTAGTAACTTTAGCCACAACCAGAACAACGACACCACCACCAAAATGAGCACCAACACCAACACCACTGTCGTGCTCGGAAATGCGGCCGCGACGGCGATGTGGACCAAAGTAGGCACCGGGGTCATCTGGGCTCTGGTTTTCCTGCTGAACTGGTGTGCCGTCTGCCCTAGGGGTTGGAGCGGGTTGTGGCCGCTATAAATCTCTATTCCAAGTGGAATTCATTATTGTTTCTTCCTTTCTCTCCGTCCTCATCTCCTCAACAGTTTACCTTGTCCTTTCAGTCCTCTCTGTTCTTCGCTAGGCTAACCAGAACGCTGGCCAGGCCAACAGCAAGATCTTCATTTCCGAGAACGAATCGAGGCCGCAGTCACTACCAAACCAGCGCCCACCCCTCTCCCACCGACGGCCTCAGGCCCACGAACGCGAGATTGTATGAGATTTTGCCGTATGAGTCCAGCATTCAGTTGGAAAGATTGGTTGATGATCTACGGGCCTCATCGATGAAATCGCCCGTCTCTGTGAGCCAATCCCGATGGTAGATGCTGCTGTCTCGGCCCTTGTCACGGACGGGAGGTTAATGCGGATGCGCATTTGGACTTCACCCCTATCGTCGAGTAAGCGTTTACTCGTATGTTCGGAGCTAGAATTCTTGGGGATATACAACAACGTTGTTAGGATGGCCACGTTCGGAGCTAGAATTCTTGGAGTCGCACGACCACGTCCTTTACAATGGCGTTTCTTGGAGTTGCATGACCACGTCCTACAAAGGGTGGTATATACAACTGCCCAACAAGTCAGCCAACAAAACTCGACAAACAAAAGGAAGACATCAATGTCTTAAGGGGGCGAGCTCCATCAATGTGATTGGCGCCGTCATCGCTCTCTATCATGGCAGAGCGATTCGTATGAGCGTGAGCCAAACGGGCCCCAGAGTATTATCATAAAGGACAATCTCCGACAAGTCCTA
The DNA here is from genome assembly GCA_009806235.1 of Neurospora sp. CHS-2018c. Classification (NCBI taxonomy): domain Eukaryota; kingdom Fungi; phylum Ascomycota; class Sordariomycetes; order Sordariales; family Sordariaceae; genus Neurospora; species Neurospora sp. CHS-2018c. Next base: position 793,128 of record RAPC01000005.1, on the reverse strand, counting down.
AACGAATCCGTCAACTATATTATTAACGATGACGAAACCAAGGCGGCATTGGCAAACCAACGTCGCGAGCTCGAGAAGAAATCTGCCGTGAGCGCGTTAGGAAGGCACCAGGAGACCGACGACCATATAGCCAAAGAAAATGGCACATACGTCCCGCCGAAGACTCAAGATGGCGAATTAACGTGGTGGTGCGATTTGTGCGATATTGGGTGGGTAGATGAGTACAGCCTCACCAAGCATGAGCGCAGGTCGTATGGCCACAAGGTTAAATTTGCTGAGCGGCAAGGCCTTCCTCCTCCTCCAAAATCTAAGAGGTTGCAGTGTCCGCACTGTATAAAAGACTATGCTCACCCATCCAACTTGCAGCAGCATATTAAAGATAAACACCCAGACGCCGACGCTACGGAAGTCGTTAACGTGCAAGGATGAACGCTGCCGACTGAAGATCGTCGAACTGAATTTGGCGAAGCCAATTGCGATAAAAGGCACAGAGAAGTCAAAGAGCGCAGGAAAAGCTCTGGTTTACCAATAAAAACCGCGACAGCATCAATGTGAACCTCAAAAAAGGAGAACCAGGATTACGACAAGGGCAACCAACCACTTCTCTACATTATCAACAATAGCCGTACAACAAGGGTACCGCCTAACACATAAGATTTTTTTGTTATCGGCGCCGTGTCCCACGGATACTGCCCGTGCCGTGTTTCTGATCCTAGAAACTGTATTGACGTTCAGCTTCCACGCATATGTAAGGACGGGACGGAGAGCTGGGAGCACAGTTGAGGGGTGGGCGAGAACCCAAAAGGAAACAGAAGACCGAACCAGGACGAACACAGCCCAGAAGGTTGTGCCGGGCCTGAGGCGGCTGAGGCCCCGTGACGTGTTTAACAACGGAACTTAAACATTGACTTCTCAAGCCTCAGATCTCTCAGCCACAGGGCCCAGCTGAGCCCACCCGTCATTCGGCGCCTCGGGCTCGGCTGACGAGACGGCGCCGGGACGGCGGCCGACTCGCCTGTTTGGCTCTTTTGTTGTATCTATCGAAGCACGATTTGGAACCGCCGTTGTAGTCGCAAACGGGGCAGTAAAATGTCTTTTGCGGCTTTATTACTTTCAGCCTTCGACCTCTTCTACTTGGCCGCCTTAACGTTCGGAGTCATGACATCGGCTTCGACTCCAGAAACATTCTGTGTAGCAGCGGCTACGGTCTTGATGTGTGCCTGGGATTTGTTGTGCCTGTCGATTTGAGGTCTTTTTGGAAACCGGCGTTGTAGCCGCAAGCAATCGGTGCAATAGAAGGTCTTTGCTGCTTTGTTCTTTTCAGCCAGCGAGCGCCCTCTTCCGCTTGGCTCCCTCGGTCAACTCCTTGGTAACGCCAGCGAACTTTGTCAAGGTGCTGGCACTACCACCGGCCACTGTGTTGCAGGTGCTGGCGGTATTCATATTTATTGGTGATATTGGTCGCTGGTAGGTGGTATCCATGTTGAAGGAGAGAAAGAGAGCAGGACATCTATGAGATGAAACAAAGCTTGGGGAAGAGGATCTTCATAGCTGGGATGCCCTGCAAGGTCTCCAAAGGACGTCCTTCCGCTGCCAAAGTAGAAGCTCCGGAAAGAACAAATCGTTCGTTATAGTTTGGACAGCGGCATGGAGCATAATGGTGAGGGCGGCTTCCGTACGTAGCTACAAACCGCAGACGTTGTAAGGGCTTGTTGATATCGGGAGGGATCGGGGACCACTCAGCAGAGTAGGGACCGGTGGGTCACGGTCCAGCCTTACCGACGGCAGCCCGGACCTTGCCAGCCTTAGGACGTCCTCCAAGGTCCACCTTCATGTGGTTGTTCTCGTCCAGGATTCCGAGGGCAACCTGGTGATGGTCGCGGTAATGGCGACGCAGAGAGTCTCTGTCCTTCATGACATTGGAAAAGGGGCAGAGTTTGCCGGGCTTCTCTTCGAAGCGACAGAAGCGTTCGTATAAGAACGTCTCTGCAGTGCTTTCTTCATATGCAAGGTAGGTAGCCCTCTAGTCAAGTCTGTGGGCGAATGTAGCTTTGCGGGTAGCAACCACAGCAGCATCAACGCCATCGACATCAGCCAGCTCCCAATTGGCGAAGCTCACCTAGAGCTCAGCTCCAAGGGGGGCTAGGTCGACGGGCAGATTACAAATACAATAACCGGCGGTACCCGGCGCCGTGTCGGGGCAGGAGCACCTAGGGCGTCAGGGGCATCGGGGGAGCCGGGAACATCGTTGTGCTCGTCCATGTCCTCAAGAGGGGGGCAAACAAAAGGGTGCAATGCGCTTTGTGAAGGCGAGCGCGATGGGCGGGGGCGCGCCACTCCTCAGTCACCAACCAGCCTTTCAACATTCTTATATTAATCTTGTCGATAGGTACCCTTTGGCACCTCCCAGAAAGCGGAGTGGGTGCACAAAGGCGCCCACGGGAATGTGGCCTATAGCCAGGGCAAGGGACAATCTCGGAACCAAACGTCATCATTCAGTTTTCTGAGGACGGTTACAGGACGGCCGAGAAAGCGAAAGCAAGTGTCGGTGGCTTCGATTGCCACGAACCTGAGGCGCTGTAGAGGACGTTCATACTCGGAGGGGATAGGCGACCAACATAAGAGGCCGCGGTGGCTCTCAGTCCACCCTTCCTCCACAGCTTTACCCGGTAATGCTGGGAGTCCTCCTCTGTTGGGGGAGAGGGTTGTCCGAGAGTTCAGGGTGGTTTTTATGGTACAGAGTCGGAGTAGGTCTTCCTCGTGCGTGACGTCCATAGCAAAAATGCTGAGGCATTCGGATACCTGGTTGAACGATTCCGAAGAGGCCATGGTCTCTTCCATTCGAGTAAGACGAGTGTCCATTTGAGTAAGACGAGTGTCCACTTTCCCTTCTATTCGAGTAAGAAGCGCAACAATATGCAACGAAACGGGATCAGCCGCATCGGAGGAGTCGGAGATTTCGGAGGCGTTGCCGGTGTTGGTCATGTCGGAGGCTTCGTTCGGGGCCTCCACGTCCATATCCTCGTCGATGGGGGGTAGGGCTTCTGCTTTGTCAAAGACGGCAGCTTTCCCTTCACCGGCGCGCCAACCCTTGGTGACCAGCAGATTATTTTTCAACTTTATCACCGCACCAGGGTGGGGCTTGTCCGATAGATCACGGTCGCTTTTGTGGTAGTGGCAGTAGGCTGTCCACAATGCGGTGGCCGCCTGCACGACGGTGCTCTTTTCTCCATCGGAGAACGCCCAAGAAGCGTAGCTGTCCTAGAGCTGCTGTCCGAGGGGTTTCATTTCGGTGGGCAAGTCGCACATGCGGGAGTTGCGGGTTCGAACTGATGTTTGGGCTAAACGTATCGGACTCCCACGGCAGTGGTGCTGGTTGACATGGTGGTGATTGAGAGCGACTTATTTCCGCCGTAATCTCATTGACATATTGAAGATGAACCGCTGGCGGCAATAAGGTCGCATCATCTTCAACACCGTCAACCAGGAAGATGTTCCTCCGTTGTAGGCGAGCCCTGTTTGCGATAATATCGGCTTGGTGGTTTTGCGGGAAGCCGATATGGGCTTTGATCCAGCGGAGCTCAAGGTCGACATCATCCCCGGGATTCTGTCGGCCAAACTCATGCCGTTTGCCGCCCTGTAACCGGTACTTAATAATTCGAAGCACCTGGTATGCATCTGAGAGGAGGTATAGCCTTGCTCTCCGGCGGCGCTTAGTCGGCGGCGCTCAGTCGGCGGGATAGCTCGAAGGTGACCACCGACGGGCACCTAGAACACGGCCACGCTGTGGTGCAAATATGTCGGGGTGGAAGTCTCAGAGACGGCTCTTCTCGGTCTGCGCACAGCTCGAGTGGTTGCTTGTAGCCCTTCTCCGAGACACATTATGTAGCAAGCGATGCGTATGGAGGTGCGGCGGCCGTAGCGGTTGCTGAGGATAGGGACGAAGGGGATCGAACAGAGGCCGCCCAGGGAGCACATGGCGTATTCCTCGTCCTCCTCGTACCTCCCTCTGTTGTAAAGAGGCTCTTGGCCCTTTGCAACATATTGTTGATATCACCTGGGAAGCACGTTAAAAAACAAAACGTCTTGGGAGGGGTTGGGACGCGTCCCTTGTTTGGTTTGGGGGTTTGAACTTACGTTTTTGGCTGAAGAAGGGGAGGACGGAACCTTATCAACAAGCTCGGCACTGACAGTAGGGGAAATAATTTTCCGCTTCTCTCTGGGCTGCGGCAGCTTTGCCTTTGCGATGGCAAATACGTCCTGGGAATCCGGATTCTTCGAGAGGCTCTCCTCCGCGAGCACGTCGAGGGAGTTGGATRGTGTGGCCGAGGATGTAGAGCGAGGTARTCTCKTACGGTGTTTCCRTTRKATTCGGGAGTTGGATAGTGTGGCCGAGGATGTAGAGCGAGGTAATCTCGTACGGTGTTTCCGTTGGATTCGGGAGTTGGATAGTGTGGCCGAGGATGTAGAGCGAGGTAATCTCGTACGGTGTTTCCGTTGGATTCGGGAGGGGGATGGTGTGGCCGAGGATGTAGAGTTCGATTATAGGGCCTTCGAGGTAGTTCGGTGGGACGTTGAGCGGGATGTTGAGCGAGCGTGTGGTAGGATCCATCTTGGCTATGACGGAGGTTAGCTGCTGCTAGCAACGCGATAAGAATTAGAGGGACGGGTCGGTCAGAGGGGTACACTCACAACTGGAAGTCTTGGATATGTTGAAGGAGGGGAGAGGGGAGAGCTGATGTGCCTAGGTATATTTCCTACTGTAGCGTCTTCAGTCCTCGTCGCCTTGTATTCGGCGTGTGCCATTGACGGGATCCTTCTTCAGCTTGTCCATAGGGAATGGGAATGTCCTGGTTGAGGTTCCCTGCTGCACCGTCTCGGCCTGCTGGAATGCGGCGTGCTGGAATGGGAATGTCTTGGTTGAGGTTCCCTGCTGTACCGTCTCGACCTGCTGCACCGTCTCCTTGTTCGGGTATTGGGTGCAAGGGAATGGGAATGTTTCGGTTGAGGTTCCGTGCAGGTGTGAACAAGTGGTGAAAGAGCAGCGAGCCGGCAGTCGTGAGCGGCCAGACCAATGCGCCGTGAAAAGAGTAGATGGCCCAGATCCATATGCCTTGAGAGTTAAGTCGTCTTGGCTAATCGGATGTTGGAGTTGTGACTTATTATCGTTGTACAACTCTAGCGCCTGGTTAACGATAAAGTCTACGATTTGCTTTATTTTCGGGCTGACCGGACGCTGTTCAAGTTGGTGTAACTTGGGCTCTTCGTAGGTCCCTGCTACCTTTTGCTGGTGGTCGACGGAGAGGTAGTGGTCGTCCAAATTTGACCGCGCTTCAAAATTGAACCGACAAATCATACCTGGTATGCCGTCGTCCCAGTGGGACACAAATCGATAACCGATGCGAGGCCAACGTAATACCTCATAGACGACGGCAGGAGCACATCCCTGAGATGAGACCGTTGAAGAGTTTGTTCCCAATTGATATGTTCCGGTGGCCTCCCTGTTCCGCAACGGTCTTTTTCCTGCCTTGAAGAGACTGGTCAATGATCTTAACCCTTGGACCGGCATCCACCCCGCTGGACTTAACCTCCAGGACCAGAGCATTCTCCGATCCAACCAAGAAGCAATCGTTCAAGCCATTTCGGTCGGATCCCCCGCTCCGATCCCAGAGAAATTCTCCCTTTCACACCGGTACCGCGCGACACATATCTCAGTTGACGAACAAGGCTTCTTCCGGATGCCAATCTTCAAGATCCAGCTTGATCGGGTGCCCAAAGATGCCTTGGAGATCCTGGCAAAATTCATCCTGGAAGGACACTCTTTACAGCCGTGGTTGTCCTTACGGCGTACCAGGCGGCTTTCGCTGTATAATGGCTCATTGGAGTTGAAATAGACTTGCTGATGATGAAGGTGTGAATATCTTTGCTGCGTGGCGTCGGCATGGGGAACGGTAGCTGAGTTGCTGCGAAGTAGGCGCTGCACAGCTCTTGGACCGAGAGCATCAACTCCAAGTCCGGTCCGCTGGTGGTGAGCGTTTGGAGGTGTCTGCCGAAGTTCGCGATCCATGCCTCTCGGGCTATGGCGTCTGGGTCTTGCTAGGACGGCATGTTGTGATGATGAGCCAAAGGATTGTGCCGGTAGCCAGGCAATGGTCGAGATCGTAACCGTCCCGTGATAATGCACCGACAAATTTGTTAAACTGCTTGTAATATTCGTTTTGGGATAAGCCGGTCTTGATGGTTGCTGTGATCACTGAACTGATTTCGCGGTGGGAGTTGACCAAGGTTCTGTTTGATTCGTTGCGCGAAGCTGGGAGAATGGAACACTCGGGAAAGAAAGATAGAGGAGGGGCAAGCCTCGACAAAATTTTAGGCAGCAAGTTCAGACGGAAAAGACGGAAGGTCCAAACGCGCTCAGATGCTGACGCGTGAGGAAGGAGCACAAGACGCGAGTGAATGGTGGTTTGGGGTCGCCGGCATCGAGCTGTCTCCGCAGCTCGCGGCGGCCTTCTCCTCTCGATCTTCTTCCCGATGGCCTCCTGGGAGATGTTTTCATTAGGCGCTTGGTAGCGCTTTCCTGGAGTTTCTCTTCTCCCTGACTCTCTGAGATGCGGCGGCAGAGCTGGTGCCGCGGGCCGGGGGCTGGGACGCAAGGGTAGTTGGGCGGGATGGAGCCGTGCCTTCCATCTTCTAATACACCAAAGGGCCACTCGTGACGTCTATCACAACCATGAATGGCACAACCATCAATAGAACAACCATAAATGGTTGATTCGGTCTTATCCAGACACAGACCTTTGGCTCACGAAGGTAGGCATCCGGAACCCAGCTAACGGCCCCCAGCATGACGGCGCAATATCACCCGCTTCCAGCATGCGCTCGTTGTCGGGCCACAACGGCGAGGTTGCTTTTAAAACAGCGGCTATCCACGGAAATGCACCTGACCTTTGCTATTACAAAGGTCGGCAAGATAGCCCGGCTCATGGCTACCCTGGAAGCCGACATCAGTTTACTGGTTCGCAGCATGGGCCCGTAACACCCTGCGGCGTCTCCCAAAAGGCGGATTGAGTGCATAATGGTGCCCATGCAGGTACGCAATGGGAAAGACCAAGGATACCGGTGCCAAAGCACCCCGCGCACCGAACATGACAGTCGGCATTGCCAACAAAGTGACCAAGCCACCAAAGGCCCCCAGGACTCCCAAGCCGTCAAAGAAGGACGTTGATGGTTACGCGACCCGCAACAGTGGCTTCTACCGTACCATCGTGGAGACGGTCACGACGGTCACGGCATACCATCGTGGAGACGGTCACGACAGTCACGGCATACCATCCTGGAGACGGTCACGACAGTCACGGCATACCATCCTGGAGACGGTCACGACAGTCACGGCATACCATCCTGGAGACCGTCACGACAGTCACGGCATACCATCCTGGAGACCGTCACGACAGTCACGGCATACCATCCTGGAGACCGTCACGACAGTCACGGCATACCATCCTGGAGACCGTCACGGTATACCGCCGTAAAACTTTCGGCCGTGTCACGCTTACCACGGCAAAGATGTACCCTGATACATTTGGCGGGTAATTCTGGCCAACCTTCGATCTCGTAGGCATCGCTGGCGTAGGTATTCCTTTGGTGTTGTCCGGTACAAGCCTATCCTCCAGGATATCTGCCCCTGGCCGATGATCGAAAAGGAAGGTCCACGCAGACCTCGTAGTTCCAGCGGAACTACCAAGCTGGTTGGAGACAATGATACCTAAGTAATCTCCTCTCCCCGCTGCCAACTCGTTTTCCTGGTCTTTTTTCTGATCTCCAACCACACACACACTGACTAGACTATAGGCACGAGACCACAACAACAACAACCACAACAACAACACCAACAACAACACCAACACCAACACCAACACCAACCACCACCAAAAATGTCTCCCATCCCCGCCACTGCCGCCATCACCGCCGCCACTGCCGCCAACCCCTGGCCAGTGGTCACGCAGATCTCCGGGACGGTTGTTACCATCCTCGGCTGCGTGTGGACGGGCGGGGATTTTCTTGTGTCCGCGGGAAATCTGTGGATCAAGTACACCAAGAACAGAGATCGAATGGAAGACAGGGCGAGGGCGATGGAGGAGGCGAGGGAGAAGAAGGCAATCCAAGCCAGGACGTCCCTTCACTCCAGGATCTCGTTGTGGCCGTCCACAGGAATTCCGTTCCCTCCACGACTTCCAAGCTACCGGACGACGGCACTACCAGAAAGTGAAACATGGAGAGTTCAGCCGTACTGTTCCCGCCAGACTCCGACGGTCCCGTACCTTGGTACTCTTTCAAGACGAACAACAACCCTCGACACTGCAATGAGCGTCCAGACGGTAAAACGCAGCTCCTCTCCACTCTAGAGTTTATATCGACTTGATGAACAGGACTACCGTTCCCGAGGACAGCCTCCAAGGTACCGTAGGTACTTCAGCTTCAGCTATATCCAACATTCCGGCCCTACCCTCATCTCATCTTCAGCCAACAAACGGATGAAAGGGTGACGAACATATTCTACCTGGATTACGCCTTCCAGATGAAGGTACCTTACACTTGGTGACCAGTTCTACGTCCCCCCCACTCCTGAACTTATCACAAGCTGGAGAAAGAAGTTCAGTGACCCTGGAGACGATCTTCAGGAGTTTCTGGCCAGAACAAGAAAGGAAAGACCAAGGCCACACCGAGGACCAGGACTCCCCAGGGTCTCTCGGTCGAAAACTCTGCAGAACCGACACCGTATACCACGACCGAAAACACAAAAGTAGGGGACCTTTAGCCACTGTACCACCTAGACCTAGAATGGTTCAAAGACCCGGAGGCATAGAACAGCCAGAATGCTAAGCTAGGTGGTTCGACGCTGTGTAACGGCAATTACCCACCCAATGCAGGGTATTACAACCTCCGGAAAGTCAGCCAAACTGTAGCTGGTATCCCTCTCCTTCCGAGAGATACCAGTTTCGACTTCCTTACGCGCGACCCCGAAGACTTCCCGGGGATCAAAGGGTTAAGCCTCACCGACGCGCTAAATCTGCACCTGATAAGAGTCGCATGGAGGCGATCCGCACCGCCTGTTTCGCATTTTCGAAGATATGGTATGGGTACTACGACGCAGAGCATCAGCAAAAGGACTTGAGCAACCGAATTCAATAGTTCGACGTTCCGTTTCCTGTTTAACAGTTGTCCTGGACCTGTGGCTTGTTGGTTCTGGAGGCAGCCCGGACGTTTTTCATCGAGACGCGGCGCACCACTCCTACTAATTCCAATCTAAAACCACTTAACCATATCTACTGCTTACGTCTTTGCAACTCGTTGATCGAAGTCTTCATCATCTCGCGAACCTCGTCATTGGACATCGACTTCAACTTGGTATCCGTCACGCCTTTCCACTCGCCCATCTTCTTTCCCAACTCCTCCTTGGCACGATCTTGCGCCGCTTTGCTACTATTAGTACATATCCTATACATATAGCGCAATACAAGCTCAACGTACCTTTGCGATGCGTGCATTCGTTACCACGTCCGTGGTAAACGCAATTGACGCATGCGCCCGACAAATGCGTCGAAGCCGGCAGGAAGCACATGTCTAGGGGACCGATGCTGCGTTTGTTGGCACATCTCGTGCAAGTGTCGCCGGTCTCCTTGGGAAAGAACAAGAAGTTCAAGCGCAAATCGGAACCACCGCACGTTCAATCCTCCTGCTGTCTTTTCCGGTCAATTCGGAAGAGGGAAAGTGCTTCCATCCTTTAATGCGACAATAAGGAGAGGGTTGCAACATCTCCATGATCAACGGAACTAGGTCACTATTGGCGGCAGCGGTCGGGGTCTTCGCCATCTCGTCTCTGTGGTCGACGAGAGCGTTGGTAAACTGTTGGCCGCTGACCAGAATCGGATGCTGCGTATCCTAGGCTGTTTCATAGACGATGGTCGGCAAGCATCCGGTAAGGAGCTCCAAAAAAATTAAAGAGAAGAGCTTAAGCGCGACAAAGCTCCAACCGAGGAGAAGCTGAGGGAAAAGCTGCGCGTAAGTACATTCGTTGTATTAAATGTGTTGCCAAATACATCCAGAGTCTAACATAGATTCAGCGTTGAACGATCTGGAACGGGATCGTTTGAACCGGAAGGTTGACGAGAAAATCGTGGTCCACAGTGGTGGAGTGGAATAATGACCACACCCAAACCAGGGCACCTGGCACGAACGTTTGGGAGCCAGTCGAGATCCCGAAGAAGGTAGAAATCAGGAAGAAGTCAACTATCAAGCTGATGCCGCGCAAGCCACCCGTGTACATCGTGAGACGCGACGGGACAGTGACGGTTAGGCAGGATTTGCTGGGGGGTATAGAGTTTTCCGCAACAATCAACGAGTGTTACCACTGCCCCGACCGTATTCAACTAAACGAAGACGGCAACACGGTGTATCGCGGTCCGGAGCGCACTCGGCCAGTCTGAGCAGAGAAATCAGCCAATCGTCGACTATAAGAAAGAGCTCCAAGAGTTCCAGAAGAAATGGGAGGAGGCGCCCACTAAAGCCGAAGTGGAGAGGATGTTCGAGGAGAGCATCGAAGAGATTGAGGCCGCCCCCGCTGCCGCCCAGACCGAGCCCGCTGCCGAGCCCGAGCCCCGAGGCCGCCGACGACGCCGCCGGCAGCCCCGCCGCCATCATCCCCGCCAAAAAGAGGGAGAGGGAGAGGGATTCTGCCTTGGGCAGTTCCCTAGACTCCTTGGAAGAGGAGTGATCTACGAGGAGACCGTCATAACCCCGCGGCCCCAGCTCTGCCGCCTCATCTCTTTGGAGACGTCAAAGAACTGGACCCAAAGCTTTGCATGTGACATTTGCGAGACATAAAGATCGTAAGGTATCTTCCCTTTTTTATCTCGTTTTTTTTTCTTCTCTTTAGTTTTCATCCGAAGTTACCGTTTTTTCGTCTCATTGAATCCATCCACAATGGCCGGCCGCAAGAACACCGCCACCAAGGCCGCCCAGTGCCAACAACACCGAGCCCGTCACCACGGGCAGAGTTAAGAAGGGGGGAGGCCGAATGGGGGGAAGGGGTGGACGAATGGGGCGAAGAGGGTCCGCCGCTGCCGCTGCCAAGGGCGCCCCCGCTCCCAAGCACCAGAAGGCAGAGAGTGTTGGCCGCTCCATCGGGAGCTACTTTCCGGCTCCGGCTCCGGCTCCGGCTCCGGCTCCTCCCACTTTTAAGTACGTGGCCGGTGGGCCGTCGTTTGCAAAGGTCGCGGTGTCCCCGCCTCGCCGGGTTACCACCTACTCCTCGGCCGGCTCTTCACCCTCCGCCACTGCCACCGCCACCGCCGCCGCTGCTAAGGGCGCCCCCGCTGCCAAGCAGCAACCGCTGACCGGCTTCGGCTTTACCGGTGCCACCCGCCCCCCGACGACGGCCCTGGCCCGTGCCCCGAAGGCTAAGAAGCCTGCCCCCTCTCGTCCGGCCCGCGAAGAGGGGGGGTGGGGGGGAAGAAAGTGGAAGTCTGCGGCCGAGAAAAAACTCATGGAAAACTCGAAGGAGAACGTCGGCAAGAAGATCGCCGCCTCAAACCAAAGGATGATTGACAAGGCGGCCAAATACATCCAGATTCTAACATAGATTCAGAGAATCATAGCCGACGCCGCAAATTACCTTAGTTTCGGCGCTGCCGCCCCCGCCCCCGGCGCCGACGGTCCCGACCCCGACAGTCCCGACCCCGGCAGCCCCCGATCGCCCGTTCACAAAGGTTAGCATTGTCTGGACCAACACGTCCGTTCGTATCTCTGAGGCTCTGGATTTAACCCAAGTGTCAGTCTTTCGCTCGAGAATGCCGACCCCGACGGCCCCGCCCCCGCCGACGACCCTGGAAACGCTCTTCAACCACTCCTCACAATCACCAGCACTCAGCACACTGAAGTTATTGGTCGATTAGAAACCGACGGATAAGGATGTGTGTGTCTGGGCTATTTATCTCTTAATCCTAGAGAAGCCCAACGAGGTGCCGCCCTCTGAGAGTCCTCTAAGAGCGGCCATGCTGGCCAACGATGTCGGCACCGGCAAAACGATCACGTACACGACAGCGATCTTAATGTACGCAGCGGAGATGGAGCGCAATGCCCAAAATGGCCAATACTCCGCCTATCCTTCGCTGGTTCTAATGCCGTGTTCTTCACTTGTTGCCCAGACCTTTTACGAATGCAGGGCGACGACATTCGGCGATTCACTTGTACGTATTCAAGTGTTTCTACGGTTACCGCGACATAATAAACCAGCGGGATAGCCGCACACACCTCGTTCCTACAGAACCGCCAGAATGAATCCACACCCCGACACCAACCTGAAGGACCTCAGGCCACACTGACCCAGCAAGAGTTCAATAAACTCATAATGAGCGATTGTGTCCTGAACCGCCACACAGCCGGAGACGGCGCGGATCGTCATTATACATACGCTCCTTATATCAATACAAGTGGAAGTATATCATGATAAGTCCTGGGGGTGCTATGTGCACACCACGATCTACGATTCCGCTGTAAAGGGCGCCTTGGCAAAATATAGCTATGTCTACTTTGGAGAGGACATATCGCCTCGCCTAGACTACCGGTCGCTAATGGATTTCTTGGACGGTCTGTGGGATCGTTTCGGGAAAGCGACAGTCACCAAACCAATCATCGACATTGCTTCATTCCCCTTATTTTACAAGAACAGCGTTCAGACCGCCACGTACCTGTCTGAGGCGAATCACATGGTCGACCGCATCGCTCAGCTGACTGGGGAAACCGGGCCTGCCTAGGAGGCTACCCGGGACATGTTGAAGAAGCCGGCAGGACTCTTCAACGATAGGATGCGCTCGGTAGGGGTCGATGAAGTTAGTAATCGGGGCTTTGATGGGCGCAATCTTGGAAGAGATTACCTCCGAGGCGATGAAAGAGGTAAGAGAAATGCCCATTTCCAGCGGCATGGTCGAGAGCGAAGCGCCGCGGATGGACGAAGGGTCGGTGGATGTATTCGCCAACCTAAAAATCGGACTCGAATACAACACCTTCATCTTCTTCCTTTGCTCTTCAAGGACAGACTGTGGATCTTTCGTTTCAGTATTCTTCTCCTTCCCACCCTTCGTCGCATCCTTCTTCTTCTTCTTTTTCTCGTCGTCCTTTTCTGAACCGTCAGAGTTGACGCCTGAGCAACGAGGACCTTTGCCCTTGGCCAAAGGACAGTTACGAGTATATTGGGATTAACAAATCCAACCCCTTGCAGTGCAGCACGCTCATCATTCTCGAAGGCTCCCATCCGCACCTCGCTTTCAGATTCGACTCTGATCTCGGTCATGCCCTCCGTCTCGCGCAGTCAACAGGCCAGTGGCTAGCGGTAGTGGTAGTGGTAGTGGCAGCGGTGGTCATTATGGTGCTCAGGGACGGCTCTCAAAGGTGCGTATAGGTATGTTCTTTGAGTCCATCCTATCTCAAGAATTATCTGATACTGACATGGTCAATTCTCAGTGATATCACTCATGTCGAAACCTGTTATCTCACCGTCGTGAAAACTGTCACTTGAAATATTGAAGAGATATAACCTTGCTCGACGTCGTATGGGACGAATACACTGTTCCTAGGTCCAGGGAGTCTCCGGACTTTTCGCCACGACTAGTTGCAAGAACAGTGGCGGGCTCGGCGGGGTTAGCGGCGTCGTCGTCGGGGTTGGCGGGTGTAACGAGAGACCTAGGCGCTTGGAGATCGTCGTGATTTGGGGCCGATGCTATGGTCTAACTACAGAGAAGTTTTCCCTTTCCTTTCCTCCTTGACCTCACCGAAGATGCTGACGTATCGACGACAACCAAAGACAGCGACGGCGGCGTGATATATCGGTATGGGAGTCGAACCCATCATCTCAGAAGTCAGAACTTCCGCGCGCTACCGTTACTCCAACCGAAATGCGTGTTGCCAAAGTTCCTTGTCCTCGTGGGTTTCCTCCTCGACCGGCACAGCGTTCTACGCGTTGCGGACACGGGTGAGGAACTCGGGCGCGGATCGGCAAGTCAGGCTGTCGTCGTAACAGCGGGCGCACGCGGCGTTCGCCCAGTAATGGCGGCAGTCACTCAGCTGAATGACAGCCAGGTGAACAGTTGCTTCTGGTCTCTTGAGCGACAATAATAAGAAAACCTGGAAGACTTGCTCTCCCTATACAGGGACGAAGACCAAAACACCAACAGGAATATTCAACAACTATCCTTGATTGGAGTGACGACCAGCCGTATTCCGAAGACATCACGGACCGCCACTATGCCTACACCCCTTGCAAACGTGGCAGGTACATCTATTCAGGTTCATCTTTTCGAGAGATGACCGGTTCGGCTATTCAAACCGGATATACCATCACACACAAGATTCTGGTGTCGGCTCCGTGCCCCTCAGATGATTCCCAGGCACATTTGGTCTGCCCAGGCCGCGCCCTTTTCCTCATATTGGAAACGGCTTTGACCTACAAACTTCGAGCGTATAGCTTTAGGGCTATAAACGCTACCATCAGTAAGAACCAATGGACTACGCCATCACAGTGGAAAGGCCTCTGTAGCCACGCCGCTTGGCGCGAAGGCATACGCTACAACAAAGGGTTCACCTCGGGCCTGTCTCTAGAAGAGATAGAAGAAGCTAAACGCCAAAGGAGGGCAGAGTCCAAACGGGAATTGTAGCGTCAAAAGAAGGCTGCTGAAACTCAACCCCGTCACAGCATTGGCCCAATACATCACTGTCACTATCCGAAATCTGGAAACCATCCAATTCTACCCGTCCCCTAGGTATCACAGAATTTGGTCTCTCCACCTTAGAGTACGACCGCCCCAATCCCCCCACCAACGATCATCGGGGTCGAGGTCGATCTCTTCAGACGCGCTATCGTCTGTGCTGTGGTGGCAATCCTAACGGGCACCCTCTGGAACATGTTCAGGGAAGAGAATCCCTTCTGGAGCCTGTAAGTTGACTTAGCATCGTTGCACCTTTTGGCAACGTCACATCCCTTTGCGTATACTCGCAACGCAAAGTCGGTGACAGCCGTGTGTTCCCCAGACCACCCGTTCGGCCAGTCACCTTCAAGCCTTTCTGGCAGGACCGGCAGATCAATTGTTGGGTGCCGCCATTCAATCGCCGCGAGAATTACATCGGCCTCGCCCACTACTTGTTCACCACACCACATGGTCTTCCACTCCGATCAGAGTGGACTGTGAGCTGACCACTGCGCCATGCCGCCTAAAGCCAAGGCAACGCCCAAGCCCAGGGCCAAGGCTGCGGGCAAGGCCAACTCCGCAGTACTGAGCGAGAACATGATTCCCAACAAGGCCGAGCCCACCCCATGCCGGATATCACAACCTCGACAAGGTACACGAGGTTATTGGGGACATTCCGAACCAACCGGCCGACGCCACGTGAATACAACATTAAGATGGTCCAAGAGACCCTTCACCGGGCATGCCGACCTCAGCATAGAGAAGGCCATTGACCACAGATATACATCCTGCGACGCCCAGAACAAAATAGAGGCGATTACTACAGCGAATGAAATCATAGCAGCCTCGAGACGCTCGACGGCAAACGACTTCACCATCGCCATGTTTACAGACGCCCCACCAGACGGACCTAACCCAGCGGACCCCGGGGGGTAGCACGCAGTGGTATTCGACAATTTCTCCCTGGTAGTTCAATTTTACACCATTTTCACGTTCTGGAAGAGAAGCCACACCATTCGTGGTTGTGCCATTGCTTTTCGTCGCGGGCGTAATATGGCTCGCAGGGAGCGCCGACGAGATCCATACCTGTGACATCATTTTCACCGTGGACGATGACCACAAGTTCTCGGTCAACATCGCGATCATGAATATGATCGAGAAGCCAGACTTTGAGATCATTACCATGCTTGATCTGAAGACCCGTTGGGCAGCCATCAACCTGGTGATCACAGACGACGGTCTCAACCTTTTCGAGGGAGACCAGGACCTGGGTCCGGCCCAGGACCTAAGCTACAGAAACGGGCACTGGTTCGCCACTGTTGCGAGCGGATTCTTCACTGGCTGGGAGTGGCACTGCGGCCACGATGACATGCTCGGCCCTCTACAGACTATTTCGGCTCACAGCTCCCCTTACCAGTCACGTCAAACCTCCGAGACAGGCGCAAACTACCTCTACTGACAGCAATGTACCTCACCAATACTTGTTTTGTATTTTGCTGGTGCTGTTACAAGCCCTTGAAGTACTGCATCAGTGTTGTGGAACGCAGCGCTGGGAAAGGGTTAGATATAGTCCCCTATGGCCGAATTTGACGACCAGGGTAGGGGGTGAGACCCAAAGGATCGGACGGACCGTTCAAACCGATTAGGCCAGTCGAGGCCCTGGCCCTTATATGAGGGAAATGGTATTCCTCAATCATTCTTGACCAACACAAAGGGCCATCGGGTAGCTTTTTGTTGTTCAAATTCTTGATGGCCCTTAAAAGGATAAGGACAAACCAACGGTCAAGCTGGGAGCAGGCCTGGGCTCGATATACATCGGTCAAACCATTCCCTACACCGGACCGCTACCTTCGGCAAGACGATGGCCTGTTAATGGGCCTAGCTGCCTACAGCCACATCATTACTCCCCAAGAGATCAATTGCATTCGTCCCAACGCCTTCAACGACATTTGGTCCATTTCTTGTGTTTGGCTCTCTTGTTCATCATCGCCAGGCCTATTTCGTTGAATTCTTTCGAGATCATCGATAGACATGGCATCCAACTCCAAGTCACAAGTGGTTCAACGACTGGACCGCCAGGTCGGTTTCGTCCAGTGGTCACCTCTCCGACGATGCTGTTCAGCATGTCTTCGTTGTATGTTCCACGCCATTTCGATGCGGTCCCAACCTCAAGCTCTGTCATTCCAGCCTCAAGTCCCGGTCTTCCAACCTCAAAAACAACAATAACAAGGCGAATTCGGACCTGATGCAGTAACCAGGCAAGAGTTTGAGGTAAGAAAACGGGAGCAACAACAACAAGCTCCCCAGCCTCAACAGGCAGTTCCACCCCAGCCAGCGTTAATCGTCTACCAACACGGTGGACAAAAAGCCTATATCAATCCGGACGGGGTCATCGACCTTTGGGAATCGGATCCCATTGGCAGCACAACACTCACGACGTTAGTACCAAGCTGGCCAACGGCCACCACGGAAGCCCGAGATGACCAGTACAGTACGATCGACCACATTATGGTCGTACTGGACTGGATCTGCACGCAGACCGGACAGCCATCGCCGTTTAATGATAAACTGTTGGCAAATCTAGTAAAAATCGCCGCCGACGTACCATTCACACGCATTATAACGTGTGATCAATTGGTCGAAAACGTGTGGAATAGGCCGCCGTTTATGATATCCTTGCCGCTAGCGTTGTCCTGGGTATGGCGTGTGCGGACAATGATTCTTAAACACAACTGCATAGCCGCCGGGAGTACGGAAGGCATCCGAAAGGATACATAGTACTACGGTTTTGACTGGGGTGCCCTGGGTCCTTGGGATAGCGCGCAATTGATGTGCTGCTACCTGGAAAGCTTGAGCGAAAGCGAGAGCTTCCCCAACGCTACTATTTATAACGTCTTTTATATTCCATCCCATTTCGATCCATTGGTTTTGGTGCGGTGTGTTTGGATAATGGTTTTCGAATGCGATGGCATATCCGCCGGGAGGATGGCCGTGTTCGTGTGTAGCGGATACGTCGGTGTTGAACATAGCGAGCATGAAGTCCTCGTCTATTAATATTCGGGCATTGATTGTCGTCTCGCGGGCTCTTCTGAGCCTTGGCCGCCCTCTCCTCGGCGACTCTTCTGTTATGAAGTTGTTCTCCCTATTGTTGTTGTTGTAGCTGCTGCTCTCGGCCTTTTTCTTGGCCCTCTTCATTTTCCACATCTTCCACGTACAAAAAGCTATGGCGCCCGGCTTGTGCAATGGCACTTATCCAGTCGGAAAAGATTTTCGACCAGTCGGAACCTGTCCAGTCATCATGTTCGATAATGCCATAGCGTGCTGCGAATATACGGACGACTTTTCGGTCCGCAAATACGCCGACCCGGGGTTTACGCGACAAGTCTTCCAACTTTGGTCTGCGTTTCGGCAAAATACCATGTTTCAGAACGAGAAAGGCCGTTTCCAGCAAAGTTTTCGGGAACATTGGCTGCCCAACATACCTTAACGATCTTCCTCCGGAAAAGCCTTTTCCACGTGCCCGCTGTCGAAGCGGCGCTACATGTTGGACGTCCCCGCCGGAGTCCGCGACCTGCGCAATGCCATGTAGAACGTGGCCGGCGAGATCGTTTCCCTTCGTGCGCGTGGCGGCTCCCTTCCTGCTCGCGACCTCGGTCGCCTCCGCCAGAGTGCGGCCTCCTTCTTGGAGGTCATGCGCGAGCGGCTGGCTTCCGATGGCATCGCTACGACCCTTCCCGGCATGCTTCGTTCCGGCAATCTCTCGGTCGACGCTTACGAACGCCTGGGGTACCGCACCATCGCAGACACGGACGCGGACGGTAGTCCAGCTGGCTCGCCTATGGATGTGTCTGCCCCCAACTCTCCTGCGGTCCCGCGCTCCCCGGTGCCCCCGCGCTCTCCTGAAGAACCGCCACGTCCGCCTCGTAGACGCTATTAACCCCACCCCCCGCCCCCGCGGACAGCAGAAGCAACACAACGACCCCTAACACCCGTTCCACGTCCAGGCCCTACAGCTCCGTCCGCTTAGACAACATCAGGGACATCTATACCACCGGTGCAGGTGGTGTAGTACTGCCAATTCTAGGGGAAGTGGTTCGGACAATGGGAATGATACAACGATTCCAGATTTTCATCGCCCCTCTCGGCTATACAATTATATCAACATCGACGACGTCTTTCCCACTGGCCTAGAAGGTCCTGCTGCCAGTCGCAGGCGTCCTCCAGGAGCCACACAACAAACTCCCTTTGTCGTGCCGGACTCTCCCACGGATGACAGCTTCGCGGCCAGCGAAAAACAAGGAGAGAGACGAGAAGGAGAGCTGGAGAGGGCGGAGATTTTTAAGGAGTTGTAGGAAAAAAGGAGCAACTTACCTTACGGTCAATGAAGGAGGCGTGGGCACGCTCATTCGCCGGGTTGCGCGAAGGAATAGGTGGGAAGGAATCATGTCGAAGTCTCGTGTGCCGAAAGGAGAGGAGGCTTGAGTTGAACCGAGAGTGGGTTAAAAAGGGTCATTTGGAGGATCGTGGGCCTTCCCGATATCCTCACGCTTTTTATCTGAAGTCTTGAGAATTGCAAAAGATCCGACGCGTCTCTTTGATTATATTAGGGGATTTCTTAGGAAAAGGGATGTGTCCTTTCATCTTGTCACTCTGCCAGGTGATCCCTGTCATCCCAAGTCATCGATATGGCTAGTGCAGAGGAAAAAGGCTCCTTGGACAGTCTCCGGTTCAAGGGCGCCGCAAAGCCCACCCGCCTTTCCTAGGATAGCATCTACATCTATATCGACAAACCCCAGCGACATTGCACTGACGTGGGATCTATATGAGCACCCAACTACCTCTACGATCCGCGGCCGCCAAGAGCATTTAGGTACCTAGGTACGGTAACTATGCTGAAGAATCCGTCTTCTATCCCGACAACCGTGAGAAGGTTCAGCCTAGTGATTTTGCGGACGGTGGAAAATACCTCTCGGGACTTCCAGAGACAGTCGCCAAGTTTCTCCACAGCTTCCCCGAAGGCCACGAACGCGAAGATGTCTCCAGCGAGCGCAACCGCAGCGTAGAACCGCACAACAACTCCTACTATCGAGGAACTCCATGCTTTCGCCCAGAGTGACGAGATGGTTGAAAGAGAGAAGGACATAACCATAGGCAATACCGCTAGGCCATTGGCAAGACTACAGCGTCGACCAGCTGGCGAACATAGTCCATTCCCACTTGACTCTATTCCCACTTCAAGTGACTCCATTCCCACTTGACTCTATTCCCACTTGACTCCATTCCCACTTGAGAGTCGGGTGGGAATGTATGTTGAATCTCGTCTCTGCAAACCACAACGCACATACTACAGCTATGGTGCAGAGACCATAAGCAAGACCTGGTGCTTGGTTGCCTGATGAGGGACGGAACAGTCAACATCTACGACGACACTACGGCCGCCACTACGGCCGCCACAGGTATTGTGTGGATCTACAGTTCAAATAACGGGCAGGCAACGGCGGACGGATATACCGACCACTACGAAGCTCTCCGCAGACCGACAGTCCCAGGCTCTCCAAATAGCAAAACCTCTTCGTCCTCATAGAGGTAGTCATCAAGGTCATTGCGGGCGAAACTGGCTGGGGTTAATATCAGAAAGGGCGCTGCAACCAATTTAACCCGACTACAACCACCACCACCGACCACGCAACAACTTAATATCAGAGTCGCCGAATTACGTCGGAAAAACGCTCGCCTCCAAGAGCAAATCTCAACACTCCAGCAACAAATTATCACTCTCTCCGTCAATCTTGCCATGGCCCGCAAGGAGGCGCCACCATTCGGCATAGCGACCCGACGCAGCAAAGACATGCACGACTTCATTATCAGCAAAGTGAAAGAGCTGACAACAATGATCAATGTAGAGGTATCTTCTCCTCCTCCCATCGACCAGCGCCTCTTACTCACAGCGCCCCTGTCTGCGTGCTTCCATCAGAGTAAAATCAGCTCCTTGATCAACTTCCAACCTCGAGATCTCCTCGAACTTCATCAACTTCGGGAAGCCCAGCCGGTACTCCACCTGCCGCCAGACTGGCGCCGGTGGCCACCTCTGCGAGCTCCCGCCGGTCCTCCATGACATCGAGACGGCCTTCTAGGTGGCGGTCGCCGATGCTCATATCACAGCACAGGTGCGAACGACATCATACAGAGGGCTATCTGATCCGGCTTGTTGGGCAACCAAAAGCTCCAGATCAACAACGAAAGGGTCAATTTCTTTACTTACCGTGAAGGCAAAGGACGGGAAGCCGTAGACCATCCAAGAACTGGATCCAAAGCTTGCATGCGACATTTAAAACCTTTCATCACAACCTTTTTTTTTTTTCGTTGATCTGGAACTTTCCACTTTCATCTGATCACAACAACTGCATTTCGTCCCAAGAACCACCGCAATGCCCTCTCGCCAGAAATCCTCAAAGCCCCCGGCCTCTGGCCCGAGCCGTGCCGCTGCTTCGGTATGTGCATTTTTTACCTCTTTTTTTTCACCCTTTTTCATTTATTCCACCTTCCTAGCACAAGATGGATAACATTACTACTCGCATTCTTACCATCCGCGAAGGCGTCCGCAAAGCCAAGGCGGACCTTAACCGCCTCTGGCCCGGCGGGTCCTTTAAGGTTCTGACGGGCGTCCTGGCGGTACCAGTTCACTTCCCAGTTCCCACGCACGACGACGCACAGGGGCAGACAACAGGACGGAGCGTTGCTCCAAACCTCTAAACATCGATGGGAAGTCAAACGGTGGAGACTTGGGGATGGTAAGGGCAGTATGATGAAGCCCTTGAGTGGCCCATCAGGAACTGTCTGTTTTCGGTGGTGGTGTGTTGAGAAAGTGTGTAGGCCACCCCACGACGAAGGCAGTACCCAACGAGGCGGGATAGTTCGCATTGTACCTAAAAACCCCACACCTTGTCGGATTTCATCGACCATAACACACAGTGCATCGTGGCTTCGATTGCGATGAGCAAAGCCCGGATTTTTCGTCGGTGTTCTGGCTTGGTAACGGGACTTTGGCCAGTTGTCCCATATGGGTAATAGTATACCCTTTTTCGAGGGCTTTGCCACACGGTCATCACCCACCACATTCACATACTGGCTTCACCAAAATGGAGGGAATAGACGCAGACAATTACCCCTTTCAGGAACAAGACCACAACCACGACGATGACTTGATACCCGGCAACGTGGGAAGACCAGTTGTGCACGCCGGGAGCCCGCACGTAAACTGGGACACCATCCCGGCTCGCGGAGAGCTGGCCTTGGTGAAGATCCCAGGCAAAGGAGAACTATATGTTCATCGCCGTTTGTTGTTGTTGACTGCACCAGAAAGGAGTGTGATTGGTTGAAGTTCTATCTAACGGGGAGTCAGCCGGAGAGCCTTAACAACCTTTGACATCATCACCAACGGATACGCGCTCTGCTGATGTTTCTACAAACCTGTCCGAAGTTTTCAAAACTGGGTTATGCAAGGCCATATGCCTTTGTGCAAGTCGTGTTGCGGACGTGACGAGGAGATTACGACTCCGGCCTCTTTAGAAGGAATACCTCAGTGCTCTAGTCGACGTACAACCGCAACCCACGCCCCGCCCAACCGCTGTACGAGCAGAACGTACACCCCATTACATTGCGCTCCTCCATTAGATCCTCCTCCTCGACTGTCTCTTCAGTGCTCAATGCTCACTATGGCTTCAATTTCTCGCTACCCGAAACATTCGTCAATTGAGGCCGAGTCCTTGACTGGGCTTGGTCTGCTCCTGCACCAACGACACCAGCCTCTTCCGTCTCGGATGTCCCGGGCCGAGATCGCGCCACCACATTGGCTTGCTTGTTCGTACCTGGAAATGGGATGATGGCTGACACCATGTCGGCCGGATGGCTGACACTATCGGAGGCGGCTCTGAGGTGTAGGGCTCGGGGTTTGCTGGGGAGGGAGGGAGGGCTCGGGGGAGGGCTCAATGGAGTCCTAGACCTCGAGGTCTGAGTCGTAATAATCTTCGGGGGAGGAGGTGGTGGTCCCGAGTACGGCTTGTTTTTTTTTTTTTTTTTTCGAGAAACACCAACAGCTATAGAGCACAAGTTGACGGCCTGGCCACGGCTCGGCTCGGTGGGCAGGTCTTTAGGGTTAATGCTATGATGCTGTGATGCTGTGATGCTGTGATGTAAGAAACAGCATACTTTGATCCGACTAGACGCCGTAAGGTCCGAAGGGACTCGGTGGCCGCACGCGGTGCATTGGCCGCGGGAGGAGCGATACTGATGTTGGTGGTACTCCCGCTCCTGTATAAGCCGTTGCTATTAGTCCCATGAGTCATTCACGGGATCTCGGGCAGAGCAGGGAGAGTGTCAGAAGACGGACGGGCGATATGAGAATAGGCAGTAAGTAAGCTATGTATCCTTGAGGGGGCCTATGATGTCCGGAGGAAGTCATCTCCTGAGGTAGTACGGGAATGGCCCGCCAAGGCAAAGACCAGCATTTGATCAAGCTTCGGTTTTCTCTCCTCCCAAAGAAAGAGCCACGAGATCATCATTCCACTACTTCATCAGAGCCTTGACTTGCTCCAGAACAGGCTCGGAAGCTGTGCGTTGCTCCAGAACAGCTCGAAAGCTGACATACCCTCACTCAACAAGGAGATCCTCACCAATCGCCAGTCCTGAGGACCAGGGGCAATTACTTCGCCCTTCACTTCATTTGGTTTCTTCTAAGCATGTAATCGAGCTCCTTTAGCCAGCTCCTTTGGCCAGCGGCCCCAGGTCCCGTCGGCTTCCTCCTTTCCAACCGTCAGAGTCTAAGCAGAGGTAGGCGTCGATGACGGCCAGCTTCCTGCTTCCACGACAAGCCTGGAAGTTTGTCGCAGTCTCAGTCCGCCGCCGGGCAGATTCTCAGGTCGGGAAGAGCCGGCTTGTGGGCGTTGTAGCCCATCCACTCTCGTTTGATAGGGACGTATTTGTTGTGGGGAGGGTGACGGGGGCGAGGGAGAAAGACGGGGGAGGGTGTGGATGTTGAAGCGGTCGGTCATGTCGTGGACACGGTCATCGGTCTGTCTCTCGACGGTATGATAGATCGTGGTATTGGATGTGGCGTATATATGGGAACGATGTCATTAACAATCTACTCTTTGATCAGCGCCATTGGTACAAAAGAATACCTATGTATGTTGGAGGACGAGCTTGTCCTGATGGACAATGGTGGCCTGGTATTTGTCAGAGTTTCCGACTGCTTCTGGATTATGTTAAGAACTAACTGTTTGGCTAAACCGACTGGACCCATGTCGCAAAACCTTCAGTCGGTCTCCCTGTCCAGGTAGGTGATGGAGTGGGGAGGATCATCGTGTGGTAGGTCGTCGGCCGTTATCCCTATCCCTCATGGCCATGAAGCAAGACACATTAGCAGGGCATGGGTCATTTCGCTGTTGAGGCATGACGGGTTTCTTCTCCCTGGCGTCAATCATCAAATCGGGCATTGCTGCCGCAAACAGAAGGAACAAGAAGTAGAGGAGGGAAAGACCTGACTCCTATCGAGTCAGGCCGTATCATTTGGTTTATTGTATATCCATCTTTGTAGTATGTTCAAATATCTTTCCACACCAATTTTGGTCTCCATTGGAACCAGTTGATGGCCAACGCACCGGACGCACCTGTTTCTCGCACATTTTTATCATCATCATCACCCTTTCTCTTTCATATCTTGGCAGGTTTTTGACATTGTTCGTCCGGTGCTTTCTTTCACGCACCAGTATAACAATCACCATATGCCGTTCGTTGAGAGCGGAGGCTACGCTTGACAATGGGCCTGTTTGACTATCACCATCAAACTTGACTATGCGCGTACGTAACCCGGCGATGTACAATTTTCCTGTTGACACAAGTTGAGTCAGCACTTGTTTGTCTGGAGGTGGGAACACAAGGGAGGACCTACGTCATGCCCACATGCCCAACCTTTCGGTCGGGCACGGCGATCCCCAAGACTGAGTCAACAGCTCAGGGATCACCTTCGTTTGCAGATTTTGTTTGTTTGCTCGGATTTAGAGCTCCTTCTTGCCGGTACCGGCAGCCTTGGCCCTCTCGCGCTCGCGCTTGGCATAGATTTCGGCAGTGAAGGGGTTCTCGAACTGGATAGCGACGATGTAGACGAAGAGAACCCAGGCAGTCAGAAGAAGACCAGCGGGCTTGCCGTACAGAAGGGCGGTGCCGAGGAAGCTCATGGTGGAGCCGTAGTACATGGGGGCGCTGGTGACATTGAAGGGGAAACCGGTGACGATGTCATCCATCAGGATGCCAAAGTAGTCACCAAGGAAGGTGCCGGTGATACCCAGGCGCAGTGTAGAGGTGATGACCAAGAGGTTGCCGAGACCGAGGAGAGCATAGGCGGCGTACTTGACGGTGGTGCCCTCGAGGAGCGGGTGGGAGGGCTGGTCACGGAGAGCGCGCTCGTAGAGGAAGTCGCGGACGAGCCCGAGGCCGAAGATGGTGGCGGCCAGGAAGTAGCAGGCTGCCTGGGCATTGCCGCCGAAAGCGCGGGTGAGGAACTTGGTGCGATACTCTGTGGAGATGTGTTAGGAGGTTTCGTTATCGAGCGTTGGGCCGTTGGGCTGGTTGGGTTTGCGCGAACGAACCTCTGCGGGCAACGATACTAGGGAGGGGTTAGCTGATGTCGCGATCAGGTCGAGGACACAAGATACTCACTTCCAGAAGAGAGGGTTGAAGGCAATGGCAGCAGCAGAGACTGGCGCAAGGAAGTTAGCAAGATGGGTCGCGAACAGAAAATGACATGTGAATGTTGGTGGAGTCGCATACGGGCGAGGCTCTGCTTGCTGTAGTCAACAAAGTTGAACAGGTCGGCGACACCTTGGGCGACGAGAGGCATGTTGGCGATGATTTGGGGGACGTGTTCGAAACAGGTGCGTCTGGTTCGTGGGTTCGGTGGTGGTTGGGCTGTCAAGAGATCGAGAGGGAGAGGAAAGTTGGAGGAGGACAGACTTGGTGGCCTTTAAAAAAGTGTTGGGGAATCGGGGCTCCTCCGCATGGAAAGCATCGGATGGATGGGACGCTGGAATGGAAGTTTCCATGGACAAGTCGACTTTCACGTGTCAATTCCAATGACGCTATGCCCAACATTTCTCCAGCTCGCTGTAGGCTACCCCGGGTGTCGCGCCTTAGTGGCCGTTTTAGCGCACAATTATGGGTCCGTCGCTTACCCACAGCGCCAGTTGGCCAGTAAGAGCGCTCCAAACCCCGGCCGTAGGGCCAATGGGATCCACTCCTTCGGAAGCTACCCCTCCTCTTCGTCTTTTTCCCTTTTCGTCCTTCGTCTGTTTTCTCATGAAACGCGATGCAACCACCAAGACGAGACCGGGATTATTGAGACCACATTGCAGCTGGCTGCTTTATTCGGGATAGACTTTTATCAATTGTTCTTTTTTTATCTTTTGCTCACGATTCCTCATCATGAGTGCTTCATGATCCCATCTTCACTCCTCCATTGATGACACCTTGGCAACCCCCTTTCTCATGACCTTTGACATCTGATACCCGACCCCCTTCCTCATCTCACATCATGCCCCCCAAAGCATCAAAAAGGGGCAAGGCCTCCTCCAAGGCCACCCCCGCCCCCAAAGAAACAACAACAACAGCAACATCCGCCCCCGACTTCCTCACCAAATCCAAAGAAGCCTACGAGCAAGAACTCAAAGACCTCGCCAAAAAGGCCCGCACGCAAAAGGGCTACTGGGCCGGCCAACTCGCCATCTACATCCACTCCATCATCCTGCTCGGCCTCATCGCCATCGCCTCCAACGTCTCGCAGCTCGTCCTCTCGCCCGTCTACGGCTCCATCCCCGCCTCGATATGGCACTCCAAGCTGGTCATGGCCGCCTGCTTCACGGGTTGGGCCTCCAACATCTTTTTGGATCGCGCTTTGCCCATTGAGCCTGTGGAGCTGCTGCCTCTGATCGCTATCTACATCCCGCCTGTTCAGTACCTCCTTTTCAGGGCCAGCGGGTATCTGGGTGCTTACTATGGGCCGTTGGTCACGGAGTTGTTGACGCTGTTCCCGTTGATCACCATCTCCTCGGCGTGTGTCGCGACGAATTTGGAGTACGCCGACTTCGGACCGCTGCCCAAGTTCATTGCTGATGCTGTGCCTGGTCTGGGGTCGTTCGGCTTCTTCAAGGTGGCGGAGAAGTTGAGCGGGAACTTCATTGCGCAGAATATTGGCAAGAACTTTTACATGACTAGGATTGGACTGGAGGGGTTGCTGGCTGCTTCGTACACGACCATTGCGCCGTCCAAGTTCTTGCTGTTTGGACTGCCTGCGCTGTTGCACACTACGCTTTTGAACCCGCATCTGGCCTCGCCTATGGCGCTTTCTAGGTTGAACAGCGGGCTGGAGAAGGAGGGATGGATGGTGCTGGACCGCCGGGATTCTATCACGGGATATGTCTCGGTGGTGGATAGTTTGAATGATGGGTTTAGGGTGTTGAGGTGTGACCACAGCCTGCTTGGTGGCGAGTGGGTGAAGTTCAAGGACACGGGCCGGTTCAAGGGGAACCAAGTTGCTGAGCCTATTTATGGTGTCTTTGCCATGTTGGAGGCTGTGAGGTTGGTCGAGGTGCCTAACCCTGTTCCTGACAATGAGGCGAAGGCGCTTGTTATGTGAGTCCTCCCATCTCATCATCCCAAGATAACCACTTAACACCTCCCAGCGGCCTCGGCATCGGCACCACCCCCGCCGCCCTCGTCGCTCACGGCATTAACACCACCGTCGTCGAAATCGATCCCGTCGTCCACGAGTTCGCCACCAAGTACTTCCAGCTTCCGTCCAACCACACCGCCGTGATCGAAGACGCCGTCAGCTACACCGACCGCCTCGTCAACGAGACTCAGGGCGTCGGTCAATTCGACTACATCATCCACGACGTCTTCACGGGCGGTGCTGAGCCCGTCGCGCTGTTTACTTATGAGTTCCTCCAGAACTTGAACTCCCTTCTCAAGCCGGACGGCGTCGTCGCCATCGTACGTTATCCTCACCCTCGCTCCGTTGTCGACCCTGTGGCTAACAGCAAGCAGAACTACGCCGGCGACTTCTCCCTCCCCCCACCCCTCCTCATAACCAACACAATCCGCTCCGTTTTCGGCCCTTCCTCCTGCCGCATCTTCCGCGAACACCCTCGCGACGACGCCCAAGCCGAGTTGCACAACGGTCGGGACTTTACCAACATGGTCATCTTCTGCACCAAGTCTTCTGTTTCTGAAATCACCTTCCGCAACCCCACCTCCCGCGACCTTCTCAACAGCCCCAGCCGGGAAGCGTTCTTGCTGCCCAAGTGGGAAGTCACGGATGAGGATCTCCTGAGGGGTGTCAATGGCAGTGTGGCAGAGGCGGAAAAGTTGGGTGTTTTGAGGAGAAATGATACGACCGCGTTGGAGAAGTGGCAGGAGGTAAGCGCACTTGGGCATTGGGAGATTATGAGGGGGGTGTTGCCGGAGGTTGTGTGGGTTAATTGGTAGATAGATGTTTCTGTTTCGAGTGAGGGGTGGTGCGCTCGAAAGAAGGGATCTGGGATTGGGTGTGTGAATGGAGGCGGGGAGGAAAAAGGAATGTGTTGTGTTTGGTAAAATTTGTCATTTCGTGTACTAGATATCGTGTCGCGATTGCGTAATTGAGAGGTTTCCTGTTGGTAGTGTCTTTATTTTTATTTGCCTTCTTCCATTCACTTTTTCACGAATGTCCACAAATTCTAAATATTTGCATCAACCAAAAGCGATCAACACCCACAATCACATTCGTCATTCGCGCAAGTCCAAAACTTCAACAACAAAAAAGCAATACGAGTGAGAAGGAAGTGAGAAAGAAAAACGCTGCATGCCAAAAGCAAAAAAAAGCAACAAAAAAACATACAACACCTGGGATTCGCTGGTCGTCACCGACCCAACTACTAGTCAGGCGATTGGTAGCTTATCTATGGGAGAGCGGACGGGATCCCGAGTTTTCTACTATCTATGGTCGTATGTGGTAGATTTGGCCTCTTTTGCTCACCTATAAGGCCACTCGTTCACATTTTATCTACCGACCATCATCAACATGAGACATCCTTTCCTTCAAACCCCAGCACCCCTTTCTGTCTTTCAACTGAACTGTGTTGGATATCATGCGAACCGGGCCTGTGGTTCACCATTATGTCGTCGATACTGCACGAAAAGAGTGTAGACGATATCGTGTCGACGAAAGCAGCGTGGTCGGAATGATGGTGATAGGATGTAAAGGAGGAGAACATTTGGTCTTCATCTGTACTATCATTTCAACGTTGAAACCTTCGAGTCGGCCACTTCGAATCATGAATTCACCTAGGCATTAGATACCTAGTATATGATAATAGACCCAACCTTGAAAAGGGGCCGTGAAGGTTACAATCGATCCACTAGAAATGAGTGGAAGAGTGAGTGGTCCGAAGTAAGAGTAGGTAGGTAGGACGAGGTAAGCCCTGCTGTAGAGACTGGATGAGCAACGAACCTTCTTGGATCATGTTGCTGTTAATGTGCTAAACGAAAGGAGTAAGTGAAGAGGATATCGTCGACACAACCGGCGAGTCGGGAACGAACGGTGATGAACGAAAAAAGGGGAGAGAACCTTTCATCTTCCGTTTGTATCATGTAGAAGTTTTGAAACCTTCGAGTTGTCCGCTCTCAAAACGCCAATTCACATAGACACCCAATCGAGTCATATCCCTCGGGCAGCAACCAGATGAGATAGTACGTGAAGTGTAGATCCAACCTTGAAAACACACATGCCTAGTGAAGAGCGCTCCTAGTGAAGGTGATCGATTCACTGGGAAAAAATCTCAACTTGAACGTGCAATGACATTCACCGGCCCTTTGTAAAATATTGTAAATCCAAATATCGAGTATATAAACTCTCTCCGGCAAATGATCCCCAACGAGTGGTAGTTTCAGTATCGAAAACAACAAGAACAAGAAGCCTCCAAGCCCCCCATCTTAAAACCAAGAAAACCAAGACTCACAGGTCACAAACGTCACCAAAAACCAAGACTCACAGGTCACAAAAGTCACCAAAATGTGCGTCGAACACGTCTACCGCACCCTCTGCTGGCACTGCGACGCCCAGCACGGAGCCGTCCAGACGCAACAGGAGAGGTGCGAATACGCCCGGGAACGTGCCCTCCGCGCGGGCGGTTGCGGACGCTTGGATACGATCGACCATGTCCGTCACTACCCCTGTAACTCGTGCCAAAACCGCCGCTGGAGAGGATACCAAGACCTCGGCTTCATGAAGTGAGTGGGAAAGAGTACCTTTAGTCAAAGAGGAGGTTAGGAGAAGGAGGAGGAGGAGGAGTAAAGAAGGGAAAGAAAGAACGACGAGGGAAGTGCACGATATCTCTAGGTAACGACATGGACACGGCGTCGTGATGGGAAATTTGAGGGAGGAAAGGAAGGAAAAGAAAGGGCTGAGGCGAGCAGTGGATGGAATGGCGATGGGAATTGATGGGAAACGAAAGGGAAAGAAAGATGGAAAAATAAAGAAAGTAAAGTCCAACTATGGTCCCGTATATGCTTTGGTAATCGATGCGTACAGGTAAGTTGTGTTTATCAAGTGGAAGCTCCGAAGAACATTGTGGTCGATGTGGGGTTGTGAAGTTGAAATTGGAAAGTGTCCTCCAATTTCACAGTCCCGTCACCACCTTCCTCTTCTCCTCCTCCAACGCTGGACTCCCGCTCTCCTCACTCGCCAATCAAATAGCGCGTGTCCCTCTCTACCAAATGTTTTCCGCCAGGGAAAAACATACGATGCCACTACCACATGATGCTGTCCGAAATTGCCCACCATCCTCGATGATGGATCTTTGCGACGGGTCGCGAGTGCCTGCTATCCATTGGCCATTTCGCGAAGAGGTTTAGTTTCTGGACATGTGCGACGAATCCTTCATTGCTGCCTACCGTACTGGGAGTATGAGGAGGGTTTCTAGCCTAGAGGTCCCCCCTCTAGCCTAGGTTCAGAATCTATACCAGATAGTGGGCCTAGCGTAGGCGTGAGACCTAGCCTAGTCGTTGAACGGAGGGCTCTGATTGGTCGGATTTGGGTGCAAAAAGGCAAAAGCCAAAGACCCCTATAAGTACCTTCTAAAGGTCTTTATAAGGGTCTTTGGTTTGGGTCTTCCTAGTAGTCTTCTTAGTGGTTCTTTTAGTAGTTGAGGTGGTCGGAGGACTTCGACTTCGAAGTCCGGAGTTCCGGATGAAGGCATTCATACTTCCCGGACTGCGCGAAACTTTTCGCGCGACGGAAAAAAAGCTGTCACTACTTGGGATCGAACTGGCGATCACAAGAATGAAAGCGACGGCGAGAACCATTAAGCCACTGGCCCAATTGATTGATGGCGAGGTTCGTGACTTCTGCTTATGTATGTGGTTGGAGTTTGGGAAAGAGCGGTTGGAGTTTAGGAAAGAACCATCGTCACTTCGCTAAGAAGAAGCGCTGAAAATTTTCAATTTTAGCGAATGGCTATAGGGGACCAAAAATCCGACCAATTAAAGGCTTTCCCTAACCAATTAGGCTAGGTATATCGACTTGCCTAGGTGTGAAGTCTAGGCTAGGCAAAAAGGCTACTTAGGCTAGAAACCCCTTTACTACGCTAGATGACTTGGGGGATTTCCCGCTATGGTAATTTCTCACTCCTTCCACTTTTTACCACTGAACTACTACGTGCCATTCCCGTTCTGAAGAGAAACAACCAGCGTCTTTCTACTTGGACACTTTCCACAGCAACGGCAGCGATTGACCACAATGGACGGCAAACCTCTTGAGGAGTCATCATCCGGAGACGATGGTTCGCCTCGACAGTCTAAACATATTCTCGAGAGCAGTGACATGGAACCCAACCGCTTATGCAAACGCTGTTCCCGCGCTCTCACAGCATCCAAGACACTCTGGCAACCGAGACCGGCGGGCGACCCTGACTGGGCAGGCGAGAGATTCTTCCACAGCAAGAACACAAAACAGATGTTGAGGGACTTGGTAATTGCCGCCGGTTGCCATCTGTGCACACAAGTGCATCAAGAGCGCAACTTTTCGCGCGCCAGGGATGACCAGAGAGTCATGGTCGAATGTAGCCGATCGAGGGCTTTCGAGGCCGATGAAGGGAACATTCCGATTGTTTCATTTTCCGCCATTTCCTGCGCCGAGTGGGACGACAATTGGGCTTCATTGCCAGACCCTTTTAAAGATGAAGAGCCTCAACCTCAAGGTGATTCGGATATGACCCCATTGGCGAAATTCAAGCTCGAACGGACCGATGGTAGCGCAGGAGCGAAATCTCTTCTACCCCAAAGACTACCAGATGGTTCGATGTTCGTGTTGCCTTGCTCAACCAACTCGCCTGAAGCCTTTGGCCTTGTGCGACACTGGCTAGATGACTGTCTCAATAACCATCCGGAATGCAAGGGGTCCAACTTCAAGAGACTCCCGACAAGGCTTGTCGATGTAGGTGCTCCGGACAACAATGGAAAGGAGAGGCTTACACGACCGCGCATCTTCATCCCAAATGCGACTTCCCAAACACCGGTCACGATCCCATATCTCACTCTCAGTCACTCTATAACAAACAAACCAGTATTGAATTGTAGGATGTACAGGAGGAGAACCTTTGGTCTTCATCTGTATCATTTCAACGTTGAAACCTTCGAGTCGGCGGCCACTTCGAATCATGAATTCACCTGGGCATTACCTCTAGTGAAGGTGATGCCTAGTGAAGGTGATGCGATTCACTGGGAAAAATCTCAAACTTGAACGTGCAATTCACATACCGGCCCTTCACTTGGTAAAATATTGTAAATCCAAATATCGAGTATATAAAATAACCGTTTTGGAACTCACTCCGGCTTAGTTTCCAGTTCAGTATCGAAAACAACAAGAACAAGAAGCCTCCAAGCCTCCAAGCCCCCCCCATCTTGAAAACCAAGAAAACCAAGACTTCACAGGTCACAAACGTCACCACCAAAATGTGCATCCAACACGTCTACGTCACCGTCTGCTGGCACTGCAACGCCGAGCACGGAGCCATCAGGACGGAGCTCGAGAGGTGCGAACGCGCCCGCCGCCCGGGCGGTTGCGGAAGCTTGTCCACGGTCGACCGTGTCCGTCACTACCCCTGCAACTCATGCCAGAGGCGCCACCAGAGAGGACACCACTGAAGAAGAAGTGAGTGGGAAAGAGTAGTTAAAGATTATTATTGGTCTTATACACGCTAACTAACTATGTAGTCCACCCAGAATGGGTATGCGGTGCTGCTTCCGTTCTTAGTCGGTGGGAAAACCCGTGCCGCACCTGGCAGTAGTCAAAGAGGAGGTCAGGAGAAGGAGGAGGAGGAGGAGGAGTAAAGAACCTGAAGGGAAAGAAAGAACGACGAGGGAAGTGATACCTCTAGGTACCACTAACGACATGGACACGGCGTCGTGATGGGAAATTTGATGGAGGAAAGGAAGGAAAAGGGCTGAGGCGAGGAGTGGATGGATGGATGGATGGCGATGGGAAATGATGGGAAATGGAGGGAGGTTGCCGGACCTGCTCTTGGAACTCACTCAACTCGGCTTACAAGGGCTGGTTAGGTAGTTCTAGTGACGCGAAAGGGAAAGAAAGATGGGAAAATAAAATAAAGTAAAGTCCAACTATGGTCCCGTATATGATTTGGTAATCGATGCGCAAGTTGTGTTTATCAGGTGGAAGCTCCGAAGAACTGGTTCACTTACATGGAAATGCCAGGTCGATGTTTTCGGCAGGACGACCAACACCGGTATGCCGCAAGAAAGTGGGATCCTGGCCCTGAAAACGTACAAAAAGCAGTTGTACGACATGCCGCCCATCGACTTGGGCTTGATGTGGGACGACGACGAAAGTTTCTATTCGAAAGATGAGGTATGCTGCTTGTTGGTATTCGATCATTTCGCAGGGGGTGGGCGACGAGCTCTTCAGCGGGGGTTGATGGTTGCCCAAGTCCAAATGGCCGAGAATTTTCCGTCGAGTGAAGTCCCCGACGACACCGGAACGATAGCGGGAATGATGCGGTTCTACTGTCGCCGGGTAGGAAGACTGTGTTTGTTCACGTACTCTTTCGTTACAGAAGGATCTGTCGTATATTCTTATACGGCGCGCACGGGCCTCATGGCAAAATCCGTCGTACAGCCTTCTGCAACCCCCCTCATACTGCTGTGTTGGAAAAGTCGTTCATTTGGTTCAATTGAAAAGTGCGACGACAGGGCCGATCTTATAGGGGGTTACAGGTCTTTGAGCGCTGGGCGAATACGCTGCAGAGAGGTGCATCGGGGTGGGTGTACACGCATAACCGGATTTTGAGCATGTTTATATTTTGGCCGTTTTATACGCACATTAACAATATGTACGATTTTGCAGTCACATATAACCCTAACCCGGGCGAGGCTATGCAAGGCTGTCATGAGGGGGTCGCACATTGCCTTTTTGTACGAAAACCAGCCAAACACGAGCATTTCTGTACGGTTGGCGTATAAAGAAGGATGTATAAACCCTTCTGTAACGAAAAAGTACGTGAACAAACACAGTCGAAAGTGGGAAAATACTTGGGGCCCGCCTGTTATCAACAGGAGGAAGGACGAAGAGACGGTGGTCTATTTGTGTTGAGTTTCTCGGGCGTGCGGCTTGAACGTTGCGGTAGGGAAGGCGTTGATCGACGCGGTTTCTGGCATCCTCGTCGGACAATTGACGGGATGCATGGCTTGACGAGAGGTCGAAAAAAGTCACAGTTCCGTGGAGGTGCAAGGTTGATGAAATGGGTGCGCGACATGATTTCATCAATAGAGGCACACCATGTTTGAAGTTTGAAAAGTGCAGCGCTTATTGTAGACGATGGCGTAAAAAGATCGTCCGTGATCCGTACGCAAGTTGGAAAACACCAAAAGCATGGCTCACATATGCGACGAATCACGAAAGTTATCCGCGTCCAATCGGGTAAACCCCGGGGCAAATCCCAAAGCGGTTTGGTTTCTGGACCTGGATAACGTTCTGGATCGAAAACGGTATCCAGGTCCAGAAATCCAGCATTTAACATCGAACCCTTTTTTTTTCCCCCAATCTTTTCCCGAAGAACAACAACAACAACGCCACCACACCACTAACCAACACCACCATGACGGACCACAACACGGATCCGCGCCCTTCCAAGCGCATGCGAACCGAACCCGAAACTGTCGACCTCACCTCACCATCTGCAAAGGAATCCATCCAACCTCCCCCGGACTTCGACCTCGCCGCCCTCGCTGGCCCCGAATCTTCCAACCCCTACCTCCCTCTCCTCTCCCGCCTTCCCAGCTCCTTCCACACCACTCTCCTCGCCTACGCCGCCACCCGCGACCCTCTTATAGCCTCTATTCTAACCAATGAACACGCCACACATGTAGCGCGTGAACGCGCCCGCGTCGTATCCTTCGAACATCACTCCCGACGCGCCTGGCA
The DNA here is from genome assembly GCA_009806235.1 of Neurospora sp. CHS-2018c. Taxonomy (NCBI): domain Eukaryota; kingdom Fungi; phylum Ascomycota; class Sordariomycetes; order Sordariales; family Sordariaceae; genus Neurospora; species Neurospora sp. CHS-2018c. The sequence goes on along the minus strand of RAPC01000005.1, from coordinate 757,860 downwards.
CCTCCTCAACGAAAGATACTCCCTTTTTTCCAGCGCGAAGCAATCCAAATTAGCTTTCGGCGTTTGCTCAGAAATTGATGGGATGTTCAAGAAGATCGCCCAAGCGGTTAAATACACGAGCTCGTTTGGTACGAAAAAGAACGCGGTGGAGACGATGAGGCAGATATTGGATAACGTATGCGTGGCTCCCGATACGCTAGGGGAGGAGGTTCAAAATTCGTATCAGGCAAGGAACGAGTGGGATGACCGATTAGTAGCCGTTTTGAGGAGGTTTCAGCAGGTGGAGCTAGAAAGGTTAGCGAGAGAAAATGAGGGAGAATGGTTTAGGGATCTTTGCTCGTTGAGGGATTCGGGTGCCAGTTATGGGATCTTGAAGGGGTTGGAGGAGGCGGTGACGATGCTGAGCGGTTATGTGACGGATATAAAAGGACATGGTGATGAAGAGGAGGACATATGAGGGGGGTGTTGCAGCCGGTGGATTCCATCTTTCCTATTTTTAGAAGCAAGTGCTGACATCACCCATCCGATCTTCCGAACTTAAATATCAACAACACCAGATGTCAGACACACAAGAAGAACCACCGACTTCATTTTCACAACGACATCGACAATAACACACGGAAAATCAACCCCCAAAATGACCACCCAACACATCCCCTACACCATCGGGCACGCGCCTTCCCAAACCAAGCACCACGAATGGCGCACCGCCTCCAACAGCGCCGCCCACCTCCTCCCGCATCTCCAAAAGGCGCTCACCTCCAACCCCAACCTCAAACTCCTCGACATCGGCTGCGGGCCCGGCACCATCTCCGCCTCCCTCGCCCAACACCTCCTTCCCTCCGGCCACGTCCTCGCCACCGACATTGCCGATGACGTCCTCTCACGAGCCAAGGAGCACGCCATTTCGCAGGGGCTAGCGGTACCGGAGAACATCTCCTTCCAAAAGGCCTCCGTTTACGAGTTGCCCTTTTCCGACAACGAATTCGACATTGTCCACGCCCACCAAGTCCTCTGTCACCTCGATGACCCCGTCGCTGCTATCAAGGAGACGCTCAGGGTTTGCAAACCCGGCGGACTGATCTCGCTGCGCGAGTCCGATATGAGGATGATGTGGTGTTTCTGGCCTGAACTTCCCTCTCTACTCAAATTCCACGACTTCATGGTTCATGTAATGTTGGCGAATGGTGGGCAAGATAAGGCCGGGAGGAAGTTGGTGTCGTGGGTTATGGATGCTGGGGTTACGGACCGAAAAGATATTGAGGCTGGGTTCGGGACTTGGTGTTATAGTGAGCCGGGGGATAGAAAGGCGTGGGGGGAGGCGATGATTGCGAGGTTGAGGACGGGGCAGATGAGGCAGCGGGGAATTGAGTTGGGGTTGACGACGGAGGAAGGGGTGGAGGAGATGGTTAAGGGGTGGGAGGAGTGGATTGAGAGGGCGGATGCGACGTTGGGGATTGTTAATGGGGAGGTTATTGTGAGGAAGGCGCCTTCTTTGGGTTGAGAGGTCCAGAATTATCGATCTTGTTGGGGAGGACGGAGAGGAGACGGGACCCGACAGAGTCCAACGTGTGCCCTAGGAAGAAAGAGCCACACATCAAGTGGGTACAGAATGACAAAGAATGTATGGAGGTTGCCGGGAACAATGGAAAGTGCGTTGGGAGCGGTCAATTTCCTTGCATCAACAGTTCATGGAAGGCACTGCCAACCTCATTCGATGATAATAAACACCTGCCGCCGCCAGCAAACCTGGAAGCCGCCCTTGTGAAGCGTACCCATGCAACCCCGCGTCTTGCATTACCAAGTTCCATCTTCCCTTCTTCCCTTTCTCCCTTCTTCCTCTGCTCCTTCTTCTCCGCCATCACACCCAGCCAGCACGCCATGGAGGAATCATCCGAAATCACCATCACCACATCGAGTCCTAACGCGACAAGGAACTATCCCGTCAATTCCGAAATCCAGGATTTCTTCACCAAGACTTCTGCAACCCGCGAAGCCTGCGACGCAAGAGCAGGAGACCTTGTCGGCGGTGGCGAGGTCGTCCCAGTCGACATCCAGGGCGTGTGCAGCTACACCGTCTACGCGGGACCCGAGCTAGGATACGTCGTCCAGTTCCGCCTCGAGTCCCTGGCAACCAGGACCGAAATCAGCTCCTTAGCGCTCGAGATCTACGGATCACTGGTGCCAAAGGTGTCTTTCGAGGGCAAATTAGGGTGGATGGAGAAAAGGAGCTCCTCTGCGCCTACTTGATGACCCGAATGCGTGGAATGACGCATCTGGATTTCATCTTGGCTCATGGCCTCCCTGAAAAGTCCCCTGACAATCTCCTCTGGCGAAAAGCTTGATGGGAGACATCGCGCAGTAGGTCTCAACCGTCGAAGTCAGTCTAGCCGTGGTGCTAACCCAATGCTTGCAGCTTCATGGTCCTTTCCTGGAAAGCTCCCCAGCCCATTTGTCCAGAGTACCGCAGTTGGTTACGAGAAAACCTACGTTACCGACCTCGAGCTCTTGTACACTTCGCTCCCGTCTCGATTCCGACCCATTTTCCAGACCTGCATCCACGCAATAGACAACAACCTCTCTCTGCCCATGGTCCTTCTCCATCGGGACTTCGGCGCCTGCAACATCATAGTGGACGAAACGACCTGTCACCTCGTCGGCGTCATTGACTGGGCGGCGGAAGCCGAAGTGTGTCCATTCGGGCTCAACCTGCATTCACTCCGGTTTCTGCCCGGGAAGCTTCATCTGCACAACGGATGGACGCGGTACGAAGACTACCATAGTTTGCAGGACACCTTCTGGGAGAGTTTCAAAGAGGAAGTCGGCGGCTTATCAGACGATCACCTCCGGACGATCAAACTGGCAAGGGCCTTGGGTCTCTTGCTGCCGTCTGGATTTACCAGTCGTCTTGCCAATGAGCCAAAGCCGATGCCTATCAGCGATGATGAGCATGGGCGTTACAATATGATGTCCTTGGATGGGCTTCTTCCGTCTCAATCCGGAGACAAAGTTCGACTTTGATTGACCTTTAAAAGATAGTCCGTACAGGTATGTTTACTCGACAATCACTCTTAGACCCTGATACTGATATCGTCTTTCCCTGCTAGTACCTGCGCCCCTCCGGGAAGGCAGATGGATGCCCGAATGGCATATTATACTGGTTTCCGACAGCATTGTTGTTCGTCTGAGACCCTGACCCTGTGTTGAAGCACATAAACCCGGCTCCGGAGTTGTGAAATGTCTCCCGCCCCCGTCCATTTCCCCATGCAGAATTCCCATTCCTTTCATCGGAACCAGATGACTCCGTCGACGCCCTTCTACCTGACGGGAGCAACAAAAGAACCTCCTTTGCGTATGCCGCCGCCGTTGCCGCAGCATATTCCTGCCACTTCTTGTTCTTGTGTGAGTCCGCATAGTCGCAGATTCCCCGGATCACCAACCCCTGAGAGTGGATCATCACGCCGGCGGCTTCCATCTCAAGACAGAGGATGTTGTGCCTCGCGCGGAGTTCGTTCCTCTTTGCGCTCGACTTGACGACCGCATTAGCCGAGCCGATGTTGCCATAATGGATATGGGGTTGGTCCCTCAGCCGCTCGGCCCACCTGCCTCGATCCTTGCGCCGCTTTGCTCGCGCCGCGTCACAAAGAACTTTACATGACCCCTCCCTATGTTTCGGATGAAGATAGTCGTCCTCAAAGAGATAGTCATTTTCGTCTCCGGGATCCTCATAATCCTGCTGCCACTTATCAATCAGGCCACTGCGCAACTCGTCCAAGTAATCCCGGATCTTGCTTCCTCCCACCCGCATATGCATGGTTCGCAGGTTGTTCACCGCGGTGAGCAGAGCAGCAGACGGATGAAGCGTGTGCTCCTTGACAGTCAATTCGTTTTGACCCTCCCACGCGCCAAACTCATAGTGCGTCACTCCGCCCCTTCCCTGGTGGGGAACTCCGACGACAACATCGCCCAGGACGATCTGCTCCTGCAGGTCTGGGCCGTAGCAGGGCATTCCTCCAGCTATGCCGACTACCAGAATATGTTTGATGTTGCGGAACGATCGGCGCATATTGGTGAGCGCCATGGCGGCTGAATGGATGCCGATAGATGGACAGACGACCATCACGACGAAATGCGGGCCTATACGCCCTACGTGGTATCTGGCATCGTCGTCGGGCACTTCCATTGTTGTGTGGTCTTTCAGCATCCCGACCGCGGCGGTGAGCTCCAAGGACATGGGGGCGATCCAGCCAACTGTGTACAGAGCGGCATTGCGGGAAGAAGCCATTGTGGGCGAGTGTTTGACTGTCATTATCCGGTGATCACGAATCTCTGATCTCGAGGGCTATGAGGCAATCTCAAAACGAGGTGTAAGTGTCAGGCGAGCAGTACGATAAACGACACCGGTTTGACTTGCGAAGACACGACCGGGACAAAAGAAGGTGCTTGAGATTAGACTTCGACGTCTGAATACTCGGTCTTTTTCTTTTACCCCAAGAGGTAAGAACCAAGGTGGAGGGGGGTAGCTTAAGGTCTCATCTTCTGCACTCATCACTCGAAGAGGGAGCAATGTGGCTCGGCGTCGTCGGATTGGTGGCTTTACGTACCACTACCGTCGTATCCTACCCGCACTCGGAAGGAGATCTAGACCCGATGATCCTTTCCAGTCCAGTCGGCGACTTACACAGTATGAAGCCCATTTGCTTCATATGCAGGTATCCAACCGAACAACGAAGGTCGCTAATTGGTGGGATTCTTCTAGTGCCTAGGCATACACGCCTCTCCGTCTACCATATTTTCGTAAGGCATCAAGAACTAATGCCAATAATGCGCCCATCCGTCTATAGTTCGGACCCCGCATCGAGCGCCCCCTCTTGCACATCCGATCCCCGGGCCGCCCCGTTCCGCAGCCTTGGATTGTTTTCTCCTTGAGCATCGATTCTGCCTCGAAGGAAATTAAACCGTCCCGTTGACCGGATCCCGTACTCAATCACTACAGACTATCCAAAAGCCCACCCGCTCCAGCGCGAGACGATAGCCCAACCGCTCCAGCACGGAGGATATTGCTGGCAATGTCTGTCCTCAATTCTGGTCAAGGCTTCCTCAGCGCCAATATCGGCCCAGGCGCTCAGTATAACAACAACGCCGCCGGGACGCAATACAACTACAACTACTATCCAGGTAAGTCCCCATCAGGAGTCATGAAGTGTATGGGCTGTTGCTGACGTACACCAGGTACTTCCGATATAGACCGCGGTCCCTCAAAAAGTGAAAAGGAAGGTTAGTATACTGATTCCTCACCACGTTTCTGCCAAAACTGACGAGGATAGAATGTCTACGATCCCTCATCTTCTCTTCCCTCCATGCACGCCGACACAGCATCGTTGTGGCTTATCCTAACACCGGTGATTGGATTTTTGAGACCCCCGACTTTCGACAATGGCGCGATCGCACCCATTTATCAAGACACAATGGAGTGCTTTGGATCAAAGGCCATCCCGGGTCGGGAAAGTCGACGCTAATGAAGCATATCTGGAGCCACTGTCAACAGGAGCTTAAGGACCGTACCATTGCTGCCTACTTCTTTCATGCTCGAGGTGACTCGCTAGAGAAGACACCTCTCGGCATGCTACGTTCCCTAGTTTACCAACTTCTCGATAAGGATGAGGCAATCTACCAACGCTTTCTTCCTCTCTTCCGCGAAAAGAATCGACTCGTCGGCAAGGAATCGGATTGGCGAGAGCCTGAACTAAAGGACTTCCTTCTCTCTGAGATGCGGGTTCAGCAGAGGAAGCCAATCGTCCTTCTTGTCGACGCCTTGGACGAATGCAGAGAGTCAGACGTTCGAGAAGTTGTGAGGTTCTTCGAGGAACTGAGTCTGAAATACATACATCATAAGGTGGATGTCAGCATATGTTTATCTAGCCGCCATTATCCAAACATCAGCATGCCAACATCTCAGAACCTGGTGGTAGAAAAAATGGACGGGCACCGAGCCGATATTGCCACATACATCCAGAATTCCCTGGCTTTTCGAAACCGAGACATAGAAACGGGCCTCCTCAAAAAAGCCTCCGGCAGCTTTTTCTGGGCTTCTCTCGTCGTCACCATGCTGAATGAAGCATATGACAAGGGTAGTACGGTCGAGGCCATGCAACGGAAGTTGCGCGAGGTCCCCAAAGACCTTGACGAGCTGTTCTCAAAGATCCTCAGCGAAGACAATCCGGATAGGCAAGAGACAATGTTAATGTTGTTATGGGTCTTGCTCTCAGTACGAATGCTTTCACCGGAAGAGCTATACTTTGGCACGCTGGCTGGAACCAATGTCAAAGAGATAGGGCCTTGGGATCGGTCACAGGAGACGGCTGACAACATTGAGCGGCGGATAATCCACTCTTCGAAGGGTCTCATCCAGATACGTCAACTGAATAAATACTACCGTTCAGTTGAGTTTATCCACGAATCTGTCTCAGACTTCCTCTTTGGAAAGGGACGGCTTCAGAGCCTGGACCCGACACTCGGGTTGCGTCCCATCGACGAGGGTCATGGTCGTTTAACGCTGTCCTGTATCGCATACATGGAAATGATCATTTCCGCATGTAAAGCCGAAGGGACGGATGTCAATGATATCAGGAAGAGTTTGAAGGCTCGGTACCCCTTTCTATTCTATGCAACACAGCACTGGTGGACTCACCATTGTCAGGGATGGGAGCACCCCGTGGGCTTCGTCTCAAAACACAAATTGCAGCGTGAGCTCCTAGACAACCATCCTGACCTCCCGGAAATGCTCTTCTGGGTTCAGCCCCTCTTTGACTGGAAAAGAGAACCCAATGAGATGTCGTGCGAGGGAATGCCGGGGCACACTGTCATACGTCAACACCAAGTGGACATGTGGGGACAGGAAAAGCCGACAACAAAAAAGGGATGGTGGCTTCGGTAGTGCTAATGGAAGAAGAGGTGAAAAATGGAAACCAGGGCGGAGTGCCGGCCGGTGAATGGGCGGCCCAGGGCACGGACTTCCAACAGAGACAAGACAGAACCAGGACGGGTAGTAACGAGAATTAATATCATCCGCTGAAGGGAAAGACCAGTGACTTGGGGAATCTTGGAATCAAGATCGATTGTTTTACAAGAAGGGGGGGAGGGAGAGACTGTAGCAGAAGTCGGAGGAACATTGAGTCCAATCTCCTAGAAGCTACGCTGGCCTTCGGGAGGTTTCAGGGGTGGAGCTCAACCGGTTCTTTGTGAGGGAGAACTGTTTGAAACAAGTGGAAGGCTTGGGGACGTACAAAGAGTGGCGGGTGTCTTTTTGAGCCCACGCGCATATCTGGGAGGGACGGAGGAAGGGGCGAGTATCATATACGAGCGGATGTAATATGGTCATTTGGTTCCTGTTTGCAAGTTTCGTACAATGTCTTCTTTCATGCATCCTTGGCTTAGGTTACTTCATGATATTCGTGTGTCTTCTTTAACAGTATCCCTTTCATGCAATAGCCTATTTCAAGAGGAATACCTCTAACATCGTGGCAGTTGAGTGTCGGCTGGGCGTGCAATGGACGCCGGAACACCAATGCGTGGAACCCTTCAACACCTCAACCGTCTCCCTCAATCCGGGCACCATCACCCATACCAGGGTAATGGTATCTTCTGGTTTCGTCCTGGATTCGTCATTGAGGAGTGTCCGCGTCCCTATTCACTGTGCTTCCAGGGGCATTCAGTTCACTAGCACTCCCGTCCTGGGTATTTACGCTGGCCTGGTTTTCAGTTTTCCTTTTCTCCTTCGTTACTACTACAGAATGACAAAAGCCACATTTCCGTCGTCCAAGTCCAACACCACTGCATCCGGGAAATCCGTGGGGCATGGTGTTGTTTCGTGTCCGGGGTTCATCTTGGCGACGGCATTCGATATGAAACTTGGCACCTTGTACGATAATGATGTGGGTAGACTTCTCGGGAGGTTGCGTATCCGAACGACAGAAAGGTACGTACCACCCTTCTCGGTCCGGCCCCGAAATGATGTTGGTAGACTTCTCGGTCCGGTCCGGAACTCGGGGCCGGGAGCGGAGGAAACGACTTCCGGTAGTCGGTCACTCAACCATCCCTCTTCCGGAAGTCGGTTCCTGAATGTCATCACTTGACAGCGGGAATACCCGTTTATAAGACGGATAGCGCATCCTTATGCTGATCCCTGATACCTTGGCTCCCGCAAGGGGTCTCCTCGGTGTGATTGGACGGATCATTTATCTCGGACATGGATTTTGTGGTGTTTTGCCGTTCAAGGACAAAGCAAAACGTATATGCACCCGTGACGCCTTCCGATATGTAGTCGTCTGTCACTGCAAAAGAAAATGTTAGCAGATACCGAACTACTTGGTCTTACCATAACTGATAAAAAGAAATGCGAATCAATGAAGGAGCGTCCAGGAAGCTTTGAGAACCGCTCATCATGATTCTTCAACCTTTTGGACGCGAGTGACCATGGTGTCATGTCTTTTGGGCGCTTCATTTGGTAGTACAACAACGGATGTCATACACCATACCTAGGTAAGGACGCCCTGCACCGTGACACGCTCCGCGTGCTACCTTCTCTCTTTTTCTCCTCGGAGAACCTTAATTTACTCTCTTAGACCAGCACCTGCATTCCGTTCTGCTGCACCCTTACATTCGGGCCTTCTAGGGAGCGGAACATGACTGTCCCGAGAGGAAAGTTTGGCCTGGGCATGGGGCCTATATGTTTTGCTGAATATTTCCAAATTACCTAGGCTTCCGGTTAATCCCGATCTACTACTATGCTGTTTGGTAGGAGCCTACCGGTGCGGGGCCGGTGCGGGGCCGGGGGGAGCCATCACCGGAGCCGCCGGGGCCCGGGGTCCCGGGGTGTCTGTCAGACTTGTCACCGCTCTAAAATCATCATCGGATGAAGGAGGGGGCCTCAGCTTCACTCCTTGAACCCGACCATCCCGTCTTTGATTGCAAAAGCAGCTGTTCTCCGTCTGTGCTCATGTCAAAGCTCCAACAAACATCAGATGGCCCTCACAACCAACCAGCAGGGCCGGGGAGTATTTCAAATGCCGGGTAGAACCCGGTAGCCGTAGTCGGACGATCGCCACCTACAAGCAACCAGATGACGGGAAGGCGAGAATCCGGGCGGTCGGCCGAAGTCGGGAATACTCCAAGTGCAGTTGCTTTCCGGAGATGCCATGCCAGGCCGTAGCTCCCAGCTCTCAGCGTTTTTTGAGCCTCATCCACAGCTCGGGTACTTCCGGAGCACTGGGGTTATGTCTAGACGGGCCTACCCATCGAAGGAAACGGAAACAGAACATTCCGAAGCAGCTAGAATTGCGCGAGGTATCAGACCAGAAACTTGGGACGGGCTCTGAACATTCCGAAGCAGCTAGAATTGCGCGAGGTATCAGACCCATCACGACGTCATCTACCGGTAGAGCCGATGGATGATATCTTTGCAGCCGTGTATCGAATGAGGGCAGCACCAGGTATATAAGGCGGCGCATTTCCGCAAGAGGTTCAATCATCATCGGTCACACATCCTCAGGTCCTCACTCACTAACATCCATCTCGCCAATACAACTCCTCCGTCAATCCTCCAACATGGTCCTTACCAAGTACAAGGCCGCAGCGGTATGTCAAAGAAAGAATGCCTCAGTCGACTATCTATCTGACGCCAAAATAGGTCACCTCTGAGCCGTGCTGGTTCGATCTCGAGGGAGGCGTTCGAAAGACGATCGACTTCATTAACGAAGCGGGTCAGGCCGGCTGTAAGCTCGTTGCCTTTCCCGAAGTATGGATCCCGGGCTATCCATACTGGATGTGGAAGGTCAACTACCAGCAGTCGTTGCCTATGCTGAAGAAATACCGCGAGAATTCGATGGCCGTCGACTCGGAGGAGTTTCGGCGCATTAGAAGGGCTGCTAGGGACAACAAAATGTATGTATCCGGTCACCGGCCCCAACCTCGATGATGATCCGTTATGAAGCTCACACAACACTTTTCACCTGGGCAGTTATGTGTCGCTCGGCTTCTCGGAAATCGACCACGCCACACTTTACCTAGCGCAAGCTCTCATCGATCCCACTGGCGACGTCATCAACCTCCGTCGCAAGATCAAGCCCACCCATGTCGAGAAGCTCGTCTACGGAGACGGCGCGGGCGACACGTTCATCTCGGTCACGCCGACCGAGCTGGGCCGGCTCGGTCAGCTCAACTGCTGGGAGAACATGAACCCGTTCCTCAAGTCGCTCAACGTCTCGATGGGCGAGCAGATCCACATCGCCGCGTGGCCTGTCTATCCCGGCAAGGAAACGCTACAGTACCCCGACCCGGCGACCAACGTGGCCGACGCGGCGTCCGATCTCGTGACGCCTGCCTATGCGATCGAGACGGGGACCTGGACGCTGGCACCCTTCCAGCGGCTGAGCAAAGAGGGCCTGAAGATCAACACGCCCGAGGGTGTCGAGCCCGAGACGGACCCGTCGACGTATAACGGCCATGCGCGCATCTACAACCCGGACGGGGCTCTTGTCGTCAAGCCGGACAAGGACTTTGACGGATTGTTGTTTGTCGATGTACGTTTTTGTGGCACACTTTATTCTATTTTGCTTAGCTGAAGTAAAGAAATACTAATAAGATCCCAATTCACTACAGGTTGACCTCAACGAATGCCACTTAACGAAAGTGCTGGCCGACTTTGCTGGACACTATATGCGGCCGGATCTGATTCGTCTTCTAGTTGACACCCGCCGTAAGGAGCTTGTCACCGAGACAGACCCCAAGGGAGGCATTGCGGAATACTCGACACGGGAGCGCTTGGGGTTGCACACGCCGCTCGACGACGGCAAGGACGGGAAGAGTTTGAGGTGAGGACTATGTAGCGCGTCGGTCTTGTAGCCCTCCACAATCTTGGCCTTGAACTCTGGAGTCAACACGGGCACACGGCAGAGTGGAAGTCTGGTGCCGCTGAGTCAGCCCAATTGGCCCCCAAACATCTTCCAGCTGGTCAACGTCGTCACGATCGGTGTACCGGTCAAAGTTCCATGGGGAGAGCCTGTGAGAGGGCGTCTGGAACGACGTTCAGTGGACGACCAGGGATGTGGAATGAAGACGTTCAATCGAAATTGTGAGGCCCCAATTGGATCAGGCCTGAAGAAAAGACTGTGCTCGGGTCGCTCATCTTTTGAATATTTTGGCTACAGGTAGACTTGTTCTCTAATCTCCTCTCCATTTTTCTATATCATATAATGTGGCACGTAGTACTCGTAGGATACGACAGCGGGATCCTTGTTCAGGCCCGAATCATGCTTGATCATGGTGATCATGGCTAACGCGAAACGCTGGTCCATCTTACACAACTCCCGAAAAGAAGAATTAGGATGTTGGTTCTCCTTTTCGGGAATTGTGTAAAATGGACCAGCGTTTCGTATTAGCTATAATCACTATAATCAAGCATGACTCAGGCCTGAACAAGGATCTCGCTGTCGTATCCTATAAAGGAAGCGCGACGGCTGATGAATCCGAAGAGGCTAACCGAGTTGTCCTACTTATACTGGAGAAAGTGTTCAGACAAACGCTATGAGCTTCACTGAGCCACCAGACTGATCAGATGCCACAAACTGATCAGGTGTTGCCCCACCCCTCGCTTTTCCGAGGAAACAGAAGGTACCTTCTAAAAGCCAAGTACACTTTCCAAAAGCCAAGTACACTTTCCAAAAGCCAACTACACTTTCTAGTTAAATGTACTAAATATATAGAGTAGAGTACCGTAGCGGGAAAACCTGCCGGGGAACAAGCCTTCTTATGCTTAGTAGGCCTTTAAGGCCTTGTGATTCTAATAGGCCTTATTAATTCTACAAGGCTTGTTGCGCGAGGGAGATCTCTAATTGGCTAGTCTAGGTGTGTTCTATAGAGGGCGCTAAAAGTCTTGGAATTCAGCGCACTAGTTCAGTACTCTTAAAAGTGCCTAGTCTAAAGTAACGATACTTCTTTCCCAAAGTTTATTTCCACCCTAGAAACCCCCCTACCCTATATTAAAGGAAAGAACGGGCGTCGTATTTAATTAATTGGGCTAGTAGCTCAATAGTTCTTATCGTCGCTCTTATTCTTGTAGTTGCCGGTTCAATTCCAATTAGTGACAGCTTTTTTTCCGTCGCGCGAAAAGTTTCGCGCGGAAGAATTTCGAAGTGTAAATACCCTCATCCGGACTTTAAAGTTAAAGTCTAAGACCTTTAAGCAAATTACTATAGTAACTACTATAAAGACTACTAAGTAATAACTCTTATAGTAACTATCACAGGGTTAACCCTGTAACGGTTTATAGCAGCGATAGTATTAGGTCTAAGCTAGAGATTAGCTTATAGTTTAGACTATTATATAAAATTATTATAGCGTTCGTAATAGCTTTAATTATTATCGCTATATAATAGTTGTACTAGCTTTACAGCGCTTATAAGACTATTGTAGAGCTATTAATTAAGACTAGCCTATAAAGGTTAGTTTTAGAATATACTTTTAGACCTTCCCTTTTCTTCTCTTTATACAATTATAATTATTTTTACTTACTTTATACCTTTGTACTATAATAGTTAATTGTACTTTTAAATTATTATATTTTACATATATTTTTTTCGACCCTTAGAGTTGTACGGTATTTAATTATACAATCTATCCCCTATATCGAGGTCGCCGTTAATCGTAGACCTTAATATATAGAATTACTTTATTAAGCCGCGGATTTACTAGAATTGTAATTTAAATACGGGCTAATTATTACGATTACGCCTTCTTATTATTATAGTTTTTCTATATCGTTATAGAATTATATAGTAGAAGATAGTAATTACAATTACAATTACTATTTTATTAGTAGTAATAGTAGTAATATTTATTTACTTAATTATATTATATTTAATTTAGGGTCCGGATTTAAATTTAACGTCTATAATTTGGGTATATTTTTTTAGTTTTTCAACGACGAATTAATTAACGATATAATTAGTATAGGAGTAGCGCTATCTATTTTAGACGTTATTCTTAATATTTAGAACTTTATTAACGGTATTATATTCGATTTCTATTTTTCTCTTATATTTAAAGAATATTAGGAAATTATTATTAATATCGGTTAATAGCCGGCGTTTCAATTTATTATTAATACACTTAACCGAATACTTACCCGAATTTTTATTAATTATAATACTATTATTATAAAATATTAATAAGTTTAATAGTAGTATTAAGAGGTTTAATAGGTTATTATTACCCTACGCGAATAGATTACTACTATATTTTTTAATACCCTTTTAATAATCTTTATTACTTCTAATAAGGGCGTTTTAGTTACGCTTATAGTAGTTTCGATAGCCCTTACCGCTCGCCTTTTTAAATATATTATTAAAGACTTTCCCGTTTTTATTAATAAAGAGAAGGATAATATTAAATATTATAATATTTTCCGCTTATAGTACTATTAAATTAAAATTGCTTAAGAATTCGATATAATTTATTTTTTTGACGAGCGGATTAAAATTATAAGGGTTATATTCTATTTAGGATTAGATCTATACGTAGTACTTAAGGATAGCTTTACTAAAATTAAAGAATTCCTTATTAATTTTAATTAATAATTATAGAAAATAGGCGAAATCTTTTTTTAATATTTAGTAAATTAGTATAATAATGTAAATATTAAATTAAATACCTATAAATACTTAATCGACTTCTATTAGGGCAGTATACCGTTCCTATACTTCGAAATCGAATTTATTAAATTTATAAATAAATATAGTTTTATTAATATTATAAAGGTTTATTACCTTTATAATAAAATTAATAAAAAGTTCTATTAAGCTTTAGTCTCTTAGGATTTCCCGGGTAACAACTAATATATTAAGTAGTTGTAATTAATTAAAAAGGTTAATAAGAAGATCGAAGACGCCGAATATTATAATAAGGTTATAACCGGCTTTTCAGTTAATTTTATTAATAAAGGCGGCGGTAGTAGTTCTAGTAGTAATAATAATAGTAGTAATAGATTTACCCCTCCTATTTCGGCCGATAATAGAATAATAAATTAAGGAGGAAATTAAATAGATTTAAATATAGTAAATCTATTTACTATATTTAATTTAGAAGTTTTTAAAGAGTATAAGGAGAAGGGATTCTACTATTATTATAATTAATAGGGATATATAGTTTGTAATTACTTTAATTCGATTAATTAGGGTGGTAAACTTCGTATTAATAGGGTTTTTACTAATAAGGAAAAGAAGAAGAATAAGGATAAAGGATAAGGGGGTCGGGGTAGTAGAGGAAATGGTAGGAATAGATTAGGAAGTAGAGGAGGAAATATAATAAAAATCCGAATTATTAGAATTATTAGTATTGAAAACTTTAATAAGCTTATTATAAGCGGCGAATATTATAACAGTTAGGGAAATCAATAGCCTCTATACCTAATTATATATAAAGGTTTAACCGGTTGGCTATATTATAAAGAAAATAAAATCCTTTTATTAATTTAGAAGAGGTATAAATTTAATTATTAAATAGTATTATTCCTCTAAATACAATTCTATTATTTACGTATATAATTATTAGTACGCGTAAAGACTATTATATTACCTTCGTTAATAGTAAATACTCTATATATATTTTTATCGACTATTTTTTCGTTTAAAAATATAATTTCCTTCGTTTTCCGTTATTTTATCTTAAAAAACTAGTAGTCGCGGACAATAACATTAAGGGTATTATTAAAATAATAGTAAAGGGAAGGTTGCAAATCGGTTATTACGAAGAGATTATTATTTTCTTAATATATGACTTCTATAAAAAATATTTTATTATTTTAGGCTATCTTTGGATAGTAATTTATAAATTGTATATTAATTACGAGAATAGCGGTATATAGTTTAATTATCTTAATTATTATAACCGTTATTTATTAATAGGTCTTTCTAGCGATTAAATAGAAGTATTTCGGGTATTTTCTAGCCCTATTTCTATTGCTATTGCCCGTATTTATAAAAAGGTACTTCTCCCCCCCGCTTTTATTAAAAAGGGTATTATACTATTTATATTTTATAAGAGGGGTAATACCCTTTTTAAAAATAGTATTAATATTATCCTTAAGGGTTATTTTTATAAGGAGGAGATTTTAGGGGCGGAGGGTAAAAGTTTATTCGTTAGGCGATTTTAATTTAAAGATAAAGGATTTGAGGAGTAGATTTTTGCATTTGAAAATAAAGGGGAAATTTCATTATTATTAATTTCGTACTACGTCTTTATTAGTTATTAGGCGGGGGCGAAAGTTAAATTTATTATTAATATTATTGTAGTACTAATTAAAACTAAAAGGGATACGCTATATTAATTTTATATTAAACCGGGTAGGAGGCGCGTATTAATAAGGGATAATTAAATATTAATCCAGTTTAAGAAATCGGTTAATAATAAAATTAACCCTACGGATATTTGCAAATTAAATACTACTACTTTTAATTTTATTTGTAAAAGAGATTAATTCTAATTATATATAATTAATTATATATAATTAGAATAGCTAGTAGTATTTGTAGAATTTAGCAAAATAGATTTAATATATAAAGTAATATAAAATATTATTAAAAGGAGAGGAGAGTAATATAAAAAGGATTTTTTACTATCCTTTTATAATTTTATTAATAATATAGCGGGGAAATACAGATTTAATATTAAATAGGAAGTAATAATTATTATACGAGTAGTTGTATTAATAGGAGACTTCGCAAAGGATACTTCGTTTTACGAAGTAACGATTTGATATATATATTTCGCTAAAATTTTAGAGGAGGATATATAGAAGTTTATAAATAAAGCGGATAAGCCGTAGAAGATTAAAGAGGAGATTAATATAATATTATTATTTTATTACTAGTTTTATATTGATGCCTTTTTACTAATATTAGTAAATTAGCTCTCCTTTTACCGATTTTATAATTATAAAATCGAATTTTAATTAGGAGAGTAGGTATTATACGCTAAACCTAGGCCTATATTGCCTATTAAAACTACTATTATTAAGAAGTAGATTAATAAGAATTTTAGGAAGAAGTTTATCCGGCTTTTTTAATCCGCTTTTATAGCGCTTATTTTATTAGTAAAGAAATTAGGCGGCGGAATTTATATTTACGTAGATTACCGGGGCGTTAATAATATAATATTTAAAATACAATATTTATTATTATTAATTAAAGAAATATTAGACGTAATTTATAAGGCGAATATTTTTATTAAATTTAATATAATTTCTATATTTAATTATATATGGGTAAAGGAGGGCTACGAGTGGTTTATAGTTTTTATTATTCGCTTTAGGCTCTTTAAATTATTAGTTTATCTATTTAGATTATAGGGAGTACTAAGGATTTTTTAGAATTATATTAACGACGTCTTATATAAAATAGTATTCCCTTGGGCGGAGCCGGATATGCCCGAGGGAGACAGTGAAACGCCCATTTTCCTTCTCCTAAATTTCTTCTTTTTTTCTCTTTTTTTTTCTTTTGTTTTTCTTTTTATTCTTTTTATTCTTTTTTTTTTTTTTTTTTTTTTTTTTTTTTTTTTTTTTTTTTTTCTTTTTTTTTCTTTTTTTTCCTTTTTTATTATCTTTTTTTATATCTTTTTTTTTCTTTTTTTAAATTTTAAATCTAAAGGACCCATTCGTTAAAATTTTGAAAATCGGATTTCCTCCTCAACCAGAGGGCGGATTAACTTATACCCGGGACCAAAATGTTCGTCGTCTCCTTCTGATCATTTTGGTACCCTTTTTTAGGGTTAGGGTTATTGGTTATTGAAAAGACTTAGCCATTTTGGATTTTCTTTCCAAATTCTTATCGCCTCCAAATTCCTTATCTCCTTAATAATTTCCTTATCGTCTCTTTTCTTATCATCTAGACCTTAACAATTTAACTTGGTCATTTTCAACCTTTTTACATCTACGGTCGCATTCCAATAAGAAACCACTCTTTTCAATTTTTCTCAATAACCACACGGTCGCACAGGCTGCAAAAAGTGTCAAAATGACCGCAAAATTGAGGCGAACAATCTGTAATTGAGTGCACTCTGATGCATCCCTTGGTTGAAGAATGGTGTTGATGCAAAGGCAAATCCTTTGTCGCTGCTATTGATACCATGTCTTGCTTGGCAGAATTTCCTTTTTGGGCTAAGGTGGGCCCTGCGCATGGGTCAATAGGTGGTCCGTGTTTCTGCACATTGGGCCCGGATAGACAGAAATCGCCGCACCTTCCACTTTCGTTCCGGCGCTTCGGTGGGCCCACGGACCACGACCTTTGGTATGGATTTCCATGGCACCTTTGGTGGGCCCGACCTCAGCGCCTCCACAGTGGAAGGATGGGCGTTTCAATAATATTTTTAACGTTTATATTACCGCTTATTTAAATAATATTTTCATTTATTTAGAAAACGAAGAGGAATATATTAAGTATATTAATAAAGTATTAAAACGGATAATCGATATAGGTCTATAAATCGATATCGATAAATACGAATTTTATATTAAACGTATTAAATACTTAGGGTTAATTATTACCCCGGGAAGTATTAAAATAGATTTAGAAAAAGTAGCGGTTATAACTTCTTAAGAGGCTCTAAATACTAAGAGAGCGTTATAATATTTCTTAGGGTTCGCTAATTTCTATTATTAATTTATTAAATATTTCTCTATATTAGTTAGTCTATTATACGAATTAATAAAGAAGGATATTAAGGATTAGGAATAAAAAGATTATTATTAGCGGTCTTTCGAAGTATTAAAGAAGGCTTTTACGAATAGATCCGTTTTATATATTTTCGATTAGTCAAAATAGACGGTTATAGAAATGGATATATTAAATTAGGTTTATAGAGGGACGCTTTTATAGTACGATAAAGATAGGGAATTAAAATTAATTACTTATTTTAATTAGTAGTATTTATTAGTAGAATATAATTATAATATTTATAATAAAGAATTCTTCGCTATTATTAAGGCTTTAAAGGAATAGAAATTAGAATTGGAGGGAGTATAGAAATTAATAAAGATTATTATTAATTATAATAGTTTAAAATCTTTTATAATTAATAAGTAATTAACCTTAAAGTATATATAATAATTTTAATTCCTATTATATTTCAATTTTATTATTTAGTACCGGCCGGGCTCCTTATAAATCTATTTAAATATATTAAGCCGTAAGTTAGAAGACGTCCCGAAGGATATAGGAAATAAGAAGTTATTAGCGTATAATAAGGTATTATTAGATAAGAACGTTTTTATTAATAGGGTATTCGTATTAGAGGAGGAGATTTCTACGTTGGGAGAGGAGATTTCTATAATCTTTATCGGTATTAAATATATTTACAATTTCGAAACTATAGATAAAATATTAGTAGACGACTTTATTATAGATTATTATAAGAAATTAACTTTTTTATAAAATGCGTAGGCCTATATATTAAATTTAATTAAGAAGGCGTAATCGAAGGAGGTAAAGGATAATTTTAAAAATTTTTTATTCGCGGAGTATTATATTATTTAGGGGCGGATTTATTACTACAATTCTATCCTCTTTAACTTTAATAATATAGATATTTACTATTAATTAATTTACTACGCTTAAAATATATTAAGTATAGGGCACTTAAGGAGGGAGAAGACGTATAGCCTCTTCTTATAATTTTTTTCTTAATTAAAGATATATAACGCTATTAAAATTTATTATAAGAATTATTTAACGTACGTAAAGATAAAATTAGTATAGTATACGCTATATAGACTATTTAAATTATTAATAGTACTATTTATACTATAGAAAAACATTTTAGTTAATTATATTATACTATTAATATTATATAAATAGCGAGGGTAAATATTTAAATATATTACTATAATTATAGACTAATTAATAAAAATATAGTATTTTATTCTTATAATCGGTTTAATAGTAGAGGAATTAGCTAATCGATTTATTAAATAAATCTATAATATTTATAATTTACTTAATACTATTATATTAAATAGGGGTTTTTAATTTATTTTATAATTCTAAAGAGTATTATTAATGAAATTAGAGATTAAATTAATTCCCTCCTCTACTTTCTATCTAATTATTAACGGATAAATAGAGCGGATTAATATTAAAATAAAAAAATATTTACGAACCTTTATTAATTAGATATAAGACGATTAGGTAAATTAATTCCCTATAGCGGAATTTGCCGTTAATAATCTCGTATTAGAAACGATAGGAGTATTACCCTTCTTCGCTAATTATAATTTTTATTTATAGATAAGCGTAGAATTAATTAAACCGTCCCTTCTAAATATATTATAAATTTAGTAAGATAAATATTTTAAGGCTTTAAAAATCGTTAATCGCTTTAAAGTAATCCTAGATTTCGTTACAACTAAAGTAAAAGAAGTTTAACGACGGTATAAGGATAATACTAATACGAATAGATTAAATACCCTATAATATAAGGTTAGGGATAAAGTTTTATTAAATATAAAGAATTTCGAAATAGAGAAGCCGTATATAAAATTAATATTATTCTATAAAGGGCCTTTCGAAGTTATTAAAGTCTATAGCTATATTATTATATTCCGCTTACTAGTTAATATAAAGTATAATCCTATTTTTTATATTAATAAAATTAAACTTTAAATAGGAAGGATAAAAGGGAATATTAGGGCGAATTACGGGTAGATTATAAAACGGATAAATAATAAAAAGGATTTTAAAGAATAGAAGTTTAAGACTATTAATAATTACCGGAAGAATTTAAATAATAGACAATAGGAATACTATATTATATAGACGCCGCTATACGTACTTAATTAGTAATTATATAAGAACGTAGAGATATATTTAGAGGAGATTAGGAGGTTCTATAATAATAACCCGGATGCTCTAGTACTATCGACTTAGATTGCCGTTAAAAAACGGAGGGATTGCGAAACGGAAATTAGAATAGATTAATAGGGCGGAGGAGCGGATTAATTATTAGAGGTTAGGGAGAACGGATAGTATAAAGGGCGGAGGAAGTCGCCGTATAGGGTAGCGGCGGTTATAAAAGCTTTTATAGTATAGGCTAAACAATTATTAAGTATTTTTAATATTTTATATATTATTAATTAATTATATAGCTTCTTTTAGCCTAGGGTAATATTATAAGGTTAACCCTATAACGGTTTATAGTAGCGATAGTACTAGGTTTGAATTAGAGATTAGTTTATAGTTTAGATTATTATATAAAGCTATTATAGCGTTTGTAATAGCTTTAATCGTTATTGCTATATAACGGTTGTATTAGCTTTATAGCGCTTATAAGACTATTGTAGAATTATTAATTAGGACTAGCTTATAAAGGTTAATCCTAAAGCATACCCTTGGACCTTCCCCTTTCCTCTCCTTATACAATTACAATTATTCTTACCTACTTTGTACCTTTGTACTATAATAGTAACCTTCTAAAGGGTCTTTAGAGGTCTTTAGCTTTTACTATTTTATACCCAAATTTGACCAATCAAAGGCCTCCCTCAGACCAATAAGGCCTAGAGATCCAACATGCCTTGTTGTATAAGTATGCAACAAATATACACCAGGGCATATTGCGCTCCCTATATTCCCGCTGCGGTAGGTATTAGGGGTAAATAGCAAGGGTAAGTACCTTGTGTCGTGTATGCCTAGGCGAAGGCAATAAAAACAGTTCTAAAAACGGCGGCGGCGTTTTTGGCCAAATCATCCAAACCCCTGTTAAAAACTACTCCCATAGATAATCTTCCTAATACTGCACGCGAAGCCCAGAGGCCACCACGCGTATCACAACTACTTCAAGCATGGCTTCCTTCTTCTGCCTGCATTAGCCCACCTCTTCCCGTCCATCATAGCATGCCATTCCCAAGCTCAAACGTCTTCGTTGGCAGTCTGTGTAACTTCCCGAGAATTGACGGAGTTGACTGTATCTGCCCATTTGGTGGAGAGACAGGCAGATGAAGTTTTGTTCGTTTTGTCTCGAAGGTCCGTTTGCCACCAAGGTGTCGGAAGGGAAGCTCAACTCGGGAAGTTGCATTCGGCTGGACTGTCAGGACGTTTGAGCTCGGGAACATACCTGTAAACATGGTGGTTGGCTTGCAACACACTGTCGGCGCAGCCGCCAACACCTTCGTTTGTAGACGAGTCGATTGGCCGAGAGAGCTCTATGCCAGAGGCCCAGAGCTGCGAAACAGGGTGACGGCAGCGTTGAGAGCGACAAGCCAACCACAGCTCTAAGGATCAGATGCCAGCAGCCTCCAACTCTACTCAAAGTATGCTTGAGGCCCGACTTGTACTTGTCTGCCTTGACTTAAGTAGATGATGTGACCCAAACCAGTTCGATTTTAACACCATGCATTTGAGTCTGAAGAAAAGTTTGGCAACAAAATTGCCCTTCGGACAGAATAAGACACGCAAACTCCACAATAAGTTGCGTTCTGGGACAGCAGAAAACTCCCTTCGACATATCAAACCATCGGCAAGGCGCACCCTTCCCAAGTCGTCAAGTATGGCGACCCCAACCTTGATCTCATCCCTTCCAGACCTCCAGGTCTTCCTCTCTTTGATCCCTCCGTCCAGCACGTTTTATCTGGACCTTGAGGGCAAAAGTCTCAGCCGCAATGGGACCCTCACGCTCTTGACAATTCTCGTCCTTCCCACGCGGGCAACAAGCATTGTCGATGTCCAAACCCTCGGCGACTCTGCTTTCACCACTCCCAGCACAGACGGAAACACCACCCTCAAAGCCATCCTCGAGGATCCGCACACTTCCAAATGCTTCTGGGACGTACGCAACGACGCGGACGCCCTCTGGGCGCACCACAAGGTCCGCCTCGCGGGCGTCACAGACGTCCAGCTCCTCGAAAACGGATCCCGCGTCGGCGTGGACAAGACGTACCTCTACGGGCTCGACAGGTGTGTCGAGAGAGATCTTGGGCTGAAATACGTGGAGAAGCAGGGCTGGGTCAGAACCAAGCAGGAGGTGCGGGCTCTGATGAACATGCCCAACAACAACGACATCTTCTCCCGCCGCCCTCTGGACGCCAAAACGCTGCAGTACTGCGTCAACGATGTCGTTTACCTGCCTGCGCTCCACAACCTCTACGCCAAGCGCATCACCAAGTCTAGCGGATGGCTGGGAAAAGCTATGGATGAGAGCGCGCGTCGCGTGGTCGAAGCTTGCGGCCCTGGGTACGTGCCTCAATCGGACCAGAAGAAGTTCGGACCTTGGGGCTCGGGGTTGAGCAGAAACTTCTGGTACTGACGATGAAGGAATGGCTTGACAAGATGGAAGAGGACGCTATGGACGCAAGGGAAAGGGATAGGTACCTTCGGATGGAGATGACTATGACGACTGGGACGACTGGGACGGCGGTCCTATGAGCTCGAACGACGCCGTGTGGGACGACACATTTGATAGTTGCTGGGAGAAGTGAACTGTTGGGAGGAGGCACGGCAACAGAATGGATTGATGGGGGGAAGGTTGCAAACGTGGGCGGTCTGGAAGTGCCCAGGCGGTGGTCCACCTGCAACACACCCATAGACTGCCTGCCACCCCCCCGAATACTAAGTACAAGTTCCATGGTGTTGGCCTTCCTCTGTTGTTCCTTGCGTCTGATTCTCTTCGTTGAGGCGTCATCTCCATTCAGGGGTTGGTGGTGGAATGAGACGGTTGCGGGGACGCGGCGGGCCGCTGCGGGGCGCCACGCGGACTTGAGCCCACCCCGCTCGGGCCCGCTCCTTTTTCGGTGAATTTTGTCTCCACTGTATTCGTCCCCCACCTTCTTCTTCGACTTTGGGGTATTTTAGCTGGAGGACTGGCAGACCTTGGGATTTTCCCTTTCTTCCTCAGCCCAATCAAAACCATCAACTTCTCCAATTGGTGCCATCCTTGATCTCAATTTCCCTCGTGACTCTCGGCACATGCATGGTCAGATCGGCCTCCAACAGACGACCCCATCATCACCCTTCTTTCGTATCAAATCCTCATTACAAGTCGGTGACGACCAGCGAATCCCAGGTGCTGTATGTTTTTTTTTGTGATCTCTTTTTTTGGCCATTCTCACCCATCGGTCATTCTTTGGTCCCCTATTGTCCTATATCAACGGCAGTGAATAATAACAAGCAGTCAGAGCCCAGATAAGGACCGTTTTCGGGAAGACAAACTCATCACCAACCATGACGCCCCCAATGGCCAACCCCACCACGTTTACCGAGCCCTTCCTCCAGACCGCCGAAGACTGGCCCAACTGGGAAAATGCACTCCTACACAAAGCCGGTGAACTCCATCGCTACGTTCTGTACGAGGAGCTGGTCGTCGAGGAAGTCATAGTCCCACAACCAGCTGACTACACCCTGACAGCTGAAGCAAAGGTGCGGGTCTTAAAGGCTACACGAGAGCTTCAACATCTTAATAAGGGGAATGAGTTCTTCGTGGACTTGGTCGATGTCGAAGACGGGTCCCTTAAGACGGTCGAAAAACCCCACCGCCCTCGCAACGAGATCCTCGACGACCTGGTCGTCTCAACTCATGATCTCACCCGTGGCGGAAAGGCCGCGTGGGAGAATGATCTGGCTACCTTCGACGCGAGATATACGATTTGGAAAGATTTCGAGAAAGCCAACACCGCCCTGAGAAACTGGATGCTTGATTCAGTTTGCCCAAACTATTCCAGGGTTGCCTTCAGGCCTGGGTGGCCTACGCCTGCTTGGTACGAAAAGCTCGAGGAGGTGGTGGACTATCGGGGTCCTAGTCAGAAAGCATTGAGACGGCAGGCTCGTAAGGAGTTGAGTATACTGACCCTTCCGTTGGTTGATTTGCATGCTCTGCGGTGCTGTGTTGCTGATTCGTGTGCATACGAAACTCAGGTTGAGAAATAAACGGGAATCCTCCTCACCTTAACGAGGCTGTCTGGGCACACACATGAGCAGGATTGGGTGAGTTCTTTTAACTAAGGACTCTTCCCCATCTCGCCCCTCCGCTCGAACTGCCACTATTTTCAACTCGCAACCTTAATCAAGACATATGTACATCTCACATCCTCCAATACGGCAGGAGGACGGCATGTGAAGTACTGCTGAGCTAGGCCTACCGGTTGCTTATATGCATGGCCCTTGGGAGGACTCTCCAATCGTCGGTATTGGGGTGTAAATGGCGGATTACCTGACCCGAGCCGTTGGAATAAGGTACCGGTAACTCACAGGGACTTGAAATCCATCCTAGAAGTCATCATGTCTTTTGAATTCATGCCCCTGGTAATAGGAAGCTGAATGCATCCACTAGAATAAAGCCATTTATCATCAGGCTAGTCTACAAGCTGATGACCCGAGTTCCTACAAGTGGTCAAGCCTGTAGGTTGGTCAAGCGCAAATAATGTGGATTCCTCCACACGAGGATTATCACCATGATCACCCACAAATGGAAAGCCAAGCGAGACAAGTTGTTGATTTTTGCATGTGTGAGATCTTTCCTCTCTCGCCCCGCTTGCCATCTCAGAAGCCCAAACTGACTGGTACCATGTAAGGGAATGATGCGTTCGCGGTTTGCTCGGAATCTAGTACTGCGCAATGAGATTCTGGAGATCATGCCCTCAAAAATATTGTTTTATTTTGTTACTGCTATTTCTCAGCGTCGAGTACTCGAAGGGAAAGAGCCAAGACGTTATTCGGTGAACGAGTCCCCTCTCTGGATGACGACCTTCCCTAACTCTACTCTACAACATCTACTTCTCTTGTCCTTCAAGTTGTTTGTGACGCTCTTCCCATGCCTTGAAATCATCCTCGGTATATGATTGATTCGCTACAAGGAGATTGTACATTAGGACAAGTCTGTCAGAGGGGGAGAGGTAGGAGTGTACAGGTACTTACTGTACGGCTCGAACTTGGCAAGCTCGTCCCATCGCTCATTCTCCAGGTGTTCCCAGGCCGTGTGCATGGTGCCCTGCGGGAGGTATATACTGCGTTCGACGCCCTTGTCATCGGTGTACCACATGCAGTTGGGTTGTGCAGTTGGGAGGCGTGTGCCCGGCGGCGGGAGGCATATACGGTGTTCGACGCCCTTGTCATCGGTGTAGACTATGTTGTTGGGGTCCGTAATTGGGATGGGTTTGGCCACGGGCTCGGTTTCGGCCTTTGCTTGTTTTGGATCCATGATGGGCTTATGTGAAGGCTCAGCTTGGGGTCCCCGCAGTTGTAGGTTGAAAGCGGTTGGAAACCGAGAGGGTGGAATTTATACCAGCGTAGATATAGGTAGGGCGGGGAGGTGGGCTTACTAGGTACTTATACTTGCCATGGCCTGGTCTGTGTGCATGCCAAATCCTTATCCATGATCTCTGGTTGGGTGAATCCTTAATTCGTCAGATCAGCAGTGCCAGCCACTCGCCTAGTCTACGTGCCGTGACAATACTTACGTCGTGTACCGAAGTTGGACCCCTGATCTGCAATACCTCCCACACCTATAATCCTCCATGGACGTTATAGCGAAAAGTCCCACTAGATTGGTCGGACGACGGTCATTGGACGAGAGGTATAGTGAATCCTCCGTTGGTACATAGGTTGGTAAACTGTAACCGAACCGCAGGATTCAAAAAATCTTAACCGCTAATGTATCGGTCCTCATAGCACACTGAGTGATAGTATTTTCTAGGAAGCAACAGGTATGCTTTCATTCATCTTATAAACTAGTAGCTACAGGTCTAACACGTAACAGCAAAACCACCAAGTAACCCATCACAGGAACTCAACACGTGCAAAGTGAAACGAACATGTCAAGCGATCATCCATGTATTTCCCACGTTATGTCCCAAGCTGGTATGCGCCCGAGTCACGACATGAGTGCCCTCGACAGAGATGTCAAGGCTCAGGCGCTGTTGGCTGAAGTAGGGGTGATGGCGGTGGCCAAGGTCGTCGCCAAGATCGTCGGGGTGCCATCGGTGGCGGGCCCGCGGTACTTGCTGGCCCATTTCGCCGCAAATTCCTCCTCGGTCAGATCCAGCACGTCCGCCATGATCTGCATGCGTTCGGACTCGGGCCCGGTGACGTCGTAGTCATGCCCGTTGATGGTGGCTGTGTCGATCGGGATCGTCTCGTTGCACTCGGCATGTTGCTCAACGACCGGTATGCGAGCGGTCGAGTGCTGGTCGGAGGAGGAGCGCTTGTTGTGAGGCTGGCACTGCGAGAGGCCTGCCACAAAGGCCGTATGGAAGGGGGCGTTGAGGTAGCAGGTGTTGAGGGACCCCGTGCTCGTGCAGAGCCCGCAGCCGCCGGAGTTGGTCACCTCGGTAAAGACCACGATCCCGACCGGGCCCGATGTCGTGGCGCGCATGGCCGGGAAACTGGATGGCGATGGCGGCTCTTCGCAGCATTGGAACGAGTTGTAGCCGTTGCAACCCAGACCACGGCCGTTGCAGTTGCGGCCGCTGAACCATCGGAGAGTGAATGGCCCTGCCGAAGCAAGCCAGGCGGTGGCAGTGAGGAGAGAGAGGCTAAGTTTGAAATGCATATTGAAGATGGAGTGGGTGCTGTCAAGGTAGACAGGATATGTTTGTCTGTGGTCTGAATGGACAGGAAGTGACGGACAGATAAAGATATTTCGACTGACAGTGGGACAGGAAGCCAGCTCTTATAGACCGGCAACCAAAGCATCTGTCTCTATGGCGAGCAAGTCTGCAAGTCTGCATGTCGCGAAGGACGATGATGATCCTATCATGGTCGCGGCAATGAAGGCCATCAGATTACCTAGTGATTGGAGGCCGACATACCCCATAACGGCCCTGGACGAACGCACCGCCCGAGCACGACAAGAGAACGACCGAAAGTTGACCGATGCCCTACCACGTCACCGCTCTTACCAGTGTGATAATCATCAAGTTTCGGAGGAATGTATGATGAAGGATTCAATTGTGGATACAATACCTGTACGTCCGAAAACCCGTACAAGGATACTAGTATAGGATGAGTGGGGAACGTTGGAACGATGGTAGCATGGAAGGATGAAAGGATTGAAAGGATTCGGTATCGCCCGTTTTCAGACCATGTATCGTACCATAAAATGAACCTCCATGGACTAGACTACGACGCAGGTTTTGATCGACGTCGTATTATCTTATCTCGTAAACTTTAGGTAGCAGAGTTCTTGATCGTTACTGACTGGCGGGCAAGGGTTATGTCTGCCGTATGCTGACTGAGGCGAGAAACAGAGCAAATTACATGAGAAGGAATACGCCGTAGATGGAATACGCAGTATATGAGACGTCAGCAGGGGGATTCAGTTGCGAGAACCATGTTTAGTTGACCCACGACGGCAAATAATTTGGGGGGTTGGTGACGTTGGGAGACTGTGAACCAGCTGAAAAGAAGTATAAATTATACCTTGAAGTCCTTCGCAATTGACAATCCGAGTCAAACTTCCCAACTCACACATCTGACATCACCAACAAACCCACTGAGCCCAGATTCTCATCACCAAGATGCTTTTCAAGTCCGCCATCATCTCTACCTTTGCTCTCTGCATGGCCAGCCATGCCCTGGGGGCTGCCATCGACTCTCCGGTCCAGGACATCGAGGCTCGCGGGGCCTTGGTCGCCACTGATCCCTGTACGTAGCAACATGAACTGCCAATCCCGAATGTATTGCTGACTGCTCCTCCTCGGTTGTAGACTACGCTTGCAACTGCCCGAACAATTGCCGGCACAAGGCCGGCACCGGCTGCAAGTACTATTCCGGCCCTTCGGACACTTCCGGCGTTATCAGTGGCAGTAAGTTATCCCCGAGTGAGGTGTCCTCTATGGAATACTGCAGTGGCTGACGTGTTGGTTAGAGTGCGCCAGTCGGGATGGCAGCCTTACTTGCGTTGCCTGAATTGACATATCGGTCCCTTCAACACAACCGGGCCTGAGGCAGAATCGGGGGCTTTGTCATGGGAAGAGTGGACTCGGGATGATTCAGATGGGGAATGAACTCAGGTGACTAGGCCTGGGACCGGTCAAGGCCCTTTCGAAGAGGTCAGCTCGCACTTCCGAGGGCATAAGCGTGTGAGCTCCATTGGAATGAATGCTGGGAGAATTCTTCGACTTCCGGGAGTAAGGGAACAAGGAGCGAGGAATCGGATTGTGAGCAACCATCGAGAGCTGTGATTCTAGCATCATGTAGCACGCATAGCGCCTCATTTTTGCGCCTATATCTCATTGTCGGGTTTGTAATCGTCGAGTGTCCTCGGGCTGTCTCATCGAGGCTCTTTCCCCCTCTTCCGATTGCTGCTCTTCCGGTATGCGGTCAGCAGAGCGGCCGCTTCAGAGAACCTTTCCGCCATTAGTGCTACGGTAAGCGCGCTGACGACCGTCCCACTAACGAGGAAAGGGGCAGGTTCTGAAACCGGAAGTCCTTAATCGGTGATGATAGGTCTGTTTTATTACCAATACAGCATGGCATGCGCTTTTGAGGTTTCATCGATGGCACGGTCTTCCCAGACAGATAGACGACATGATGTGAAAGGAAGGCCAATGTAGAAGTATAAAGGGGGAGTCGGGTTGTTCGTTTGTCGTCGTCGCACTGGAAAGGGTCCAGACTCTTAAACAGCCCTTCATCAACCATGTCCATCAAGAATCTTGCCGTCATCGGTGCAAGACTCCCATCGCTCAGTGATTTTCACCCACAAGGCAAACCCAGACTCCAACACCCTCACAGGCCTCTGGCAACCTCGGCACCCCATCACACAAGTTCTCCTCTCCGCTGGCTTCACCGTGACTGCCATCACCCGTGATTCCTCAACATCGACCTTCCCCGCCGATGTCCAAGTCCGTAAGGCCGACCTCTCCTCGCTCGAGTCTCTGACCAAGGCTTTTGCAGGTCAAGATGCCGTGATATGTACAACCGCCACCTCGGAGGCCGGCAACCAATTATTCTTGCAGATGCCGCTGTCGCAGCCGGCGTGAAGCGCTTTATTCCGTCCGGGTTTGAGTTCAACATCAGGGCTGGCAAGATCTCGCACCAGACCATCGAGAAGTTTCCGGATATGGTGGCCAGGAAAGAGGAGGCGGTGGATCATCTTGAGGAGTTGGGGGCGGAGGATCTGGGCTTTACTTGGACGGGGTTGGCGACCAATATATGGCTTGATTGGGTAAGTTCTGGCCCTTCTGTTTTGAGATGATGGTTTCTGACATCACTTCAGGCTCTTGACCAATTGGGGCCCAGAAACTCAAGAAACAAGAGACTTTGAAAGGGAGGAGACCGATGATTGATGTTTCGTGTACGACGCAGTGAACATGAATGATGCAGATAATGACGCGGACGTGCAGCGATTGGGAGATTGCCGTCCCGCTGCCATCATGCAGGCCAATACAAATGACATTCGCACTTGCCCTCCGGTCCGAAACCGGCTCCGAATCCAAGTCCGCTGTTTCTTACCTAAACTGGCCCTGAAGTTGGGTCGCGCTTCCCTCTGTTGTCGTGATTGTTCCATGAGTGCGCAACGCGGACATGGAAGACGTCGGCTGGAATGGGCAAGAGCGTTTGAGGACGATGCTCCAAAGACTGCTGGACGAAACACCTCGCCCAGAAATTGCCCAATTTTTCGTTCCCACTTCCTCCTTCACAACTTGAACCCTCAATTCTTCGCCTTTTTCGCGTCTCTCTGCTCATTGTGTCAAGTGCGCGTCCATCCCAAAGAATGCTCCCCTTCCGTTCTTTCTTGACCAGAACATCACTTTTCATACCTTTTTCTGCTGCACGGGACATTTTTTCTTTCACTATGAACAACTTGAACGAACCGGAATCCAGTGTCTCGTTGGGCCCACTTGTTACCAAGAGGCGTACGGTTCACGATGAAGTGACCAGAGTGACACAGTTGAGTCTCGACTCGGACTCCACCTGCTACCGGAATACTCCATCCGCCTTGCTAAACTGTCCACTCATACATATCCAGCTTCCATGGAGATCGTGGTCGATCCCGCCGTCCCGCCATCGCTCAAGTCTTGAATTTTGGAGTGACTTTCGTGGCATTTTGACCTGGAAACCGTCCAACCAGGGTAATCCGCCTTCGAGTCGCTGCCGTCTATTCTACGGCCAGTGATTGAGACGGCAAATTCTGTCCAGGCCACCGCTACTTTTATGTAGGAGTTCCACCATTCTAGTAACCCCTAACTGCCCATTACTAACGATCACTTCTCGGTGTTCTCCTTCCAGACCGATTTATCAGTCAAAAGAATTTAATGGCACCTTACTCTGCCTCCTCATCGTCCTCGCCATCTTCCTCGCCTTCTTCCTCGCCTTTCTCGCCATCCTCGCCATCCTCGCCATCCTCCTCATAGTCGCCCTCCAACATCTCCACCACCTCGTTCAGCCTCTCATATATGGAATACCCATCCGCCTCCTCAATCAACTCCCTGACCTTATCGGTGCAGCCCTCCTCATCCAACTGCGCCAGCTCATCCCCATCAAAGTAATTCATCATCTCAAGCAACTTATCTTCCATCTCCGTCGCCTCACAATCGTCGTTCCTGGCCTGGTGGCCAATTTCGTCGTTTGGTGCTGTAACCATACACAGCATGATCTCGATCATGGCTTCGACTGCGTTCTTCCTGGTTCCGTACGAACAGTCGTATCCTCCGCCCTTCTTGACAGTTTTCAGAATGGTGTCGAACATCTTGCCGATGTCGGACACTACATCGAAAGCCTTCTCGTACGCCTTTGAGCTGGAAAGACGGGCGTACTTGGTGTTGAGCATGTCCCAAGCGCTTTGGGAGTAATGGGTGAAATTGATGACGCGGGCGCGCTCACGGGCCCTTTGAAGGTCATGTTGATGAGCAAGGATGGAGTTGATGTAGGGGTCCCGGGCGGCGGCATAGGCGAGCAACGAGTTGGTGAAGGTGGCAGGAAGGCGGGCGATTTGGGAGGAGGGAAGCTCCTGGGCGTTGAGGTTAAAGTCAGGAAGCGTGTTGAGATCGCCGTTGAAGTTGGCGGGGAGGGTTTGAGTCTTTCCGGCCCGCGACGCGGTCACAGGCTTCTCGTAGTCGGAGGTAAGGTCGACGGTTTCAGTGCGCTGGCGCTTGGCAGGGCGCGAGTAAGTAACGGGGCCCGTCATCTTTTCTTGGGACTGCGATTTCCGTTGATGATGGATACTTGTTGCAATTGATGAGCGCAGTTGCAGGAAGATCAATGACGAAGGAAAGATTGTTCAGGACAGAAAAATCAAACTGCCCTTTATCGGTTGGCGGGGTGCTGTGCCCCGTGCTTTACCCGACTGACCGCTTTCAGGTTCTGTTATCAGTGTATTTTTCGCCTACGCGCACACCCCTTTTCGGTTGTGGTGAATGGTACTTTTGGTGTTTTGCACCACAACGATTCGCGCTCTTCACCAGATAGATCAACGACCAGCAAACGCGCCTTGCTTACATGCAAGTTCGACTGACCAGCAATCGCCATGGCAACATCATATTCAGAACGTGCTTGCAGTGTCATCTGCAGGTTCAAAATATGCGACTTGCGTTACCGGGTCATCAATACTCTTCGCAAATTGAAAATATCACAACTCCCACTCAAGTACACAAAAAGTCCATGCCTTGGCGCCCAGTCCGCCCACTCATCTGCCTTCCCATTCACTGACACTATACTCCAGTATCGTTACGCCGCGCTTGTTTCCTTTTTTGCATCTTCAATCACAAGCGGGAGCGCATTCTCCGCCTGCTACCGTAAGTAGCATGAGAGGGCCAACCACATGTCGTCGCCTTTCCATCTCCGTCGCGTACGCCTTCCAGAATGGCAGTAACATACAACCCATCAGATCACGTTGCAATCTCTCTTAGTACAATAACGATAGCCAGGTTTGGTCCCGGGTTCCTTCTGTCATCGACATGCAGGCTGTTCACCAATTGGTATCATATGGTCAAGCAAAGTCCAGTCCTAAGTGCAAAGAAAGGAAGCCAAGAATGCGCGATTCGTCAAAGAAAGAAGGTATTACAGTCCTTTCGAACATGGTGCATATGTCGGTAGCCAGTTCGGTGACCAAAAGCTAAAGGAAGGTGCAAAACTTTGCGAGTGTCTAGGTAGGTATCTGGATTTTGGGATGTTCCACTTCCGAAGCTGCCTGTCCGGCACGGCGAAGATTATTGGCACTATTTTTAAAGTACAATCGACGAAGGAGAGAGAAATGCGGATGTCGATATCTACAAATGACTACAAAGAAGTAATAATATACAACAAAGTTTGTTCTCAATGCCTTCTCTCGCGTAGGTAGTCTTCCCCAGTTTGCGTGCGTCCCACTCTCGACTCTCCGTTCAGTCTCCCGTCCAGGTTCCATCCCCCCCTCAATTTTCGTAAAATGTGAGCGCCCCTTACTCCTGATTCCTGGCTTTTCGAAGAAATCAATTCTCACAATTCCAATTGCAACTGTCCTGCAAACAAATATTTCTACCTCAAAGGTCGAGTGCCTCGTCTTTTTACTCTCCATCGAGATATCCTCTTGAGATGTCACACAGGGTTAAGACCTTGTGGCATTTATTGCCTACTATATATTGTGCACATACGAGCTCTGTTCGGGGAAAGCAGAACTTCGTCTACCTTCTGGTAGTGTCTGGGAGTTGGTCATTGTGTACCCAGCTCGTGATATGAGGTTAAAAAAAAAGGTCATAGAAGAGTGAGAAATGGGGTTTGTTAAACAGTTGGACGGACAATAACAATCACATACGACCATACCCACCGGAAAACTCGGGATCCCGTCCGCTCTCCCATAGATAAGCCGGTGAGGGCCAGACTAGTAGTTGGGTCGGTGACGACCAGCGAATCCCTGGTGTTGTATGTTTTTTTGGTGGCTTTTTTTTTTTGGCGTTTTGTGGCGACTCCACTGAGTCCACTCCTTCAACATTTCTTTCCACTGTTTCCCGTTATTCATTGTAATAAGCTTCATGTCGTTCGACAGTCAGTCCGTCACTAATAAACACACGCGCCTTTGTCTACCTCGTGTCTGGTGATATTCCTATGATATTTGCTGGTGCTCTTCTCATCGTCGTCGTTGTCTTTGTCGTCGTCCTCGATTGTGTGCACAAGCGCACCACTAAACCGTCAGCACTAAATTCTCTCTCTGTGGAGCCTCAGAAGCTTCAAAGGTGGACACAAACTCCCCACGAACATATCCGCGCCGGAATACTTGGGGGTTGGGTGGAGCCTTTTTTTTTCAACCCCCCACCCAAGTGGAAGCCGCCCACCCAACCCCCAAGTAGAGGTATCAAATGATCACCACAAGCTGAGCGGTCAGGGAGATATAAGAGAGGGCTGTCTGCCTCTGTGTTCACTGTCTCTTCAAGTCTCGTGTCTTCATCCGTCGGTTCTGCTGTCTGTCGTCTCTTGTCTGTTGGCTTTTGTCTTTTGTCCGTTCATTTCTTGATCATACAGCTGGAGATGACAGAACATGTCATGTCACGGAGTCGGGAACAGTCAAATCTGAAGTATCATCTTTTTTAACTACTACGCTTCTTATGCTGCTAGTATGCTGATGAAGCTGTACGGTAGGCAAAGCTAGGTGGGTAAGGTAGGTTAACCTGGGTATCGTACATCAACTGCAACTGAAAACCATTCAGGTATATTTCCTCCTCTTCGTTTCTTCTTTCCTTTCTTCCATTCCCTCATCCTCAACTTGGTTCCAGTCGAACCATGAAAGAAAAAAGCCATCCCTATCGAATTCCAAATGATCCCTATTCCTTCCTGACACCATTCCTGTTGTTCACCGTTTTGATCCCTTGCTTCTCCCTTTCCCTTTCCTTTCCCTGCCATGTTTCGCTTTTCTCATTAAATCCCACCACCGAAATCCGGTGTCATTCCAGCAACAACACCAAATCAACAAGCCAATCAGCCAGTTCATACCATCATCACACAGCCATCGCACCCATCACAGCTCATGGAACTGAATCGCACACCAGACCTGAAAGCCCAAGTCATGGCGCCTAGTGCACAGCCATCCAGTTCACCTCCTTCTTCTCCATCGGGGAGACCTCAGGCTTAACCCAGAGTCCCTTCACACCACTAACATCACCACCGCTCTCCAACACCTTAATCTGCTCCAAAACCTCCGCCTTCCTCTGCATAGTCAACAGACCCTTGCGTCCCATCGCCCTACGCTCATGCGCCTCGCGATCCTCATCGGTCTTAGCGATGATTTCTGGCTTTCCCGGCTTGGGTTGCCAAAGGAGCTTTGGCGAGGGGAGGGAGTCTTCGTACGATGAGAAGGAGGAAGCGGGGGAGGGGAGAGGGGTCCACAGCGCGGGGATTGGACTGGGGGTTGGTTGGGGGAGGGGGGAGGGGGATGTCCAGAGGGCGTTGTTCGTGGTGCTGGGGGTGCTGGGTTGGGGTTGGGGGGAGGAGATGGTGAGTTCGGGGACTTCAGGCTTCTCTTCCTCGAGGTCATGCTCCAAGTCAACGCTAGTGGCCGTGGAGGGACGCTGGCTACTACTCAGGGGAAAAGAGTCCATGGAAGCGGGACCGCCGTTTTCCGAGTTGGTTGTGGTGCCGCTGGCTGTGGTGGCGTGAGACATGCTGGAGCTAGCGCGACGCCTAGTCACGAAGCTCTCGCGGGCGATCTGGGCAGCGAACAACTTCTCCTGCTCTAGAGCCTCGATCTGGGCTTGGATCTTGGCCTTGCGGGAGGCTTCGATCTCATCGAGCGAGGGGACCTCCGGGACGTCAGGCACGACGGCAGAGTCCTCGGGGATGAGACCCATTTCCGCCTCGATGGCATGGATCTGAGCGATGATGGACTCCCTCCGCTTCTTGCCGCTGCTGCTGGAGTGGCTGCGGCTGGTCTTGCGGGAGTGAGTGCTGGAGGCAGACGAGCCTGACCGCTGATGACGACGCAGCTTCTTGTGAGCGTAGGCGGACATGGCTGGGTGGACGGACTCCTCGGGGCAGGTGATGGCGAGAGTGCCGAAGAAGACGGGGTGGACACAGGCGGCGTCGTAGGTGTAGCCTGTGGCGGCGGGGTGGAACCACTCAGATGTGGTGATGAGGGATGAGCCGGCAAAGACGGGGTGACGGATGGCCGAGTTGAAGACAGGGGCGGCAGACTTGATGATGGAAGCCTGGATGGCCTCCTCAAGGGCAGCGGCCCAGTCGGCAGGAGTGGCGGTGATGCGGCCGGTCTCAGTGCGGCACTTGATGTTGATGGGATAGTCGCTGGCGATGAGAGCCTCCTTGAGAGCGGCGTCCCACTCCGCGGGGGTAGCCTGAAGACGAGGCAGACGAGCGGCTGAAGGAGAAGCCTCAGCCTTATCGACCTCAGCCTTAGCGGCTAAGCCCAGAGTGATCCAGTGCTGGAACACCTGCCTGCTAACGCCCTTAGCGGCAGCGGCTTCGGGCGTCCAGAGGCTGTCGGACATGAGCTTATCCAACGGCCTCCATGAGTCGGCAGCCTTATCCCGGGGTGTGCGGTGCATGTTGATGGCGGCCGGCTCCTGCTCGGTGGTGCGGTTGTCGGACGTCGACTCACGGCCCAGGACAAAGAGACCTTTTGTTTCCGCCGAGTGAGGTGAAGACAAAGTCTTATTCTCGGGTGATTCAGCGCGGCTCCATAGGCCTGTCGAGATTTGCATGCGTGACTCCACGGCTTGGTTTTCGCTGGTCTCCACTCGGGGCGGAGCCGGTGCGGGCGCCGAGTCATCGGCCAATGTGGTACGGGTAGCGACGACGGCCTGGGCTCCCTGGTCCAGGGTTGAAGGAGTGGAGTCGGCAGTGTCCTGCATTAAAAATCCTTGGTGGTCATATTGTTCAGCAACATGTTCTTTGTCATCATGGGGATCCTCGGCAAGGCCGATCAGGATTGAATGCTCACTGGAAGCATCATCATCTTCGTCAATGTCGGTGGCGGATGCAGAGGCGGATTGCTCTTGGTAGCTGCTGCTGCTGCCGCCGCCGCCGTAGTACTCGTCGACGTTGTAAGCAGGAGTGGCGGAAAGGAAGAGGCTGTTCCTCGAGGGGACAGCATCCGAGTTGAGGAGGCTGGCAATTTCCCAGAGAGTCGTCTCGTCAAAGTCGTCATCTTCATCGTCGCTTTCCTGGCGCTCATAGTCGGACTCGGGGTCTTCGTCGTCATATTCGTCGAAGAAGGAAGTCGAGTAGTCGGGTGTGTACGACGCCCTAAGGGAAGGAACGCCGGAGCTCATGGTGCCGGGCATGGCGGAGCGACCAAATGGACGCGGTTGAGGCATGGTCGCAGTGTCGGACTTCTCGCCCCAGGGGAATTGGAAGATGCCAAGGGTGTCGCGCTTGTTGGGAAGAGGCTCGGGGTTCTCGAGGATGTCGGGAAGAGCACTCACGCGCTTGTTGCGACGAGGAGGACGTTGGGTTACGGGTCGGGGAGCCTTTTGAGGTTTGGGTTGGGGAATTTCTTGCAAGGAAAGACGCTTGAAGTCAGCGGGAGGGGCGACGGAAGCCCAGGAAGGTCGCCAAAGTCCGGTGGTTTCCTTGGTGCTGGTGTATGGTTTACGCCAGAGATGCTTGGAGGAGATTTGGAGAGGAGCCAGGTCTTTTCTAGCCGCAGGACGGGTAAAAATTTCGGGGAGATCAAGTACCAGTGAAGGGGCCTCGATAACCTTGGGAGGGGGCGACCACAAAAGGTTCGTTTTGATGACAGAAACCTTGGGTGGCGGGGTCCAGAGTGAAGGCTTCTTTTCAGGTTCAGCTTTCTTCCATAGCTGCGTGCTCGTGATCTCAAGAGGAGCCAGAACCTTCCGCGTCGCAGGACGGACAAATGCATCGGCCTCCGGGAGAGGCGTCATGCACTGCTCGGCAACCTTGGGAATATGCACCCACAGTGCATTTGTCTCCGGAACCTCCGTAGGTGCAGGAGGCGTCCAGAGTGAAGGGACCTTCTTGGCATTCACTGCAGGCTTGGACCACAACTGCGTGCTGGCGATCTCAAGGGGAGGTAGTTCCTTACGAGCCAGGGGCCGGACGAAAGTCTCAGCCTCCGGCGTCGGGACCGTGGAAGTAGGCGAAGCCTTAGGAACAGGCGTCCACAAAAGGTTTGCGGCGACAGTCGTCTGCTGCGGCACCGGAGCCCAGAGGGACACGGTCTTGACGGCCTTCTTGGACAACCAGTTGGACACAGCATCCAGTTGAGCGGACAGAACCGAATCATCATCACCAGAAACATCAGAATCAGGAGGAGTAGGGCTGCCAAGCTGGACATTAGGCATTGGCACAGGCAAGAAGTTGCCACTAGGATGACGAAGTCTCTCGGCCGCTGTCTCCATGTAATCGATGTGCGCCTCAGTCAAACGCTTCTGCCAGACGCTCATGTGTGACTTGACAGCATCTTTCGAGAGTCTGTTGGAATTGTAGCTGCCACTGTTGCGCGACATGGTCTGACCAGAAGCCCTGCGCTCAGCGGCCATGGCACCAACAGCCGGACCGTGGCCGATCACAATGCTGCCAACAGTGGAATCACATCGTGAATTCCTGTTCGCGGGGGAGTTGGTCTGGATGCTGTACAACGAATCACGGCCC
Organism: Neurospora sp. CHS-2018c; assembly: GCA_009806235.1. Classification (NCBI taxonomy): domain Eukaryota; kingdom Fungi; phylum Ascomycota; class Sordariomycetes; order Sordariales; family Sordariaceae; genus Neurospora; species Neurospora sp. CHS-2018c. The sequence continues at coordinate 720,292 of RAPC01000005.1, read as the reverse complement.
ATATCATTCTTCATTTCCTGCCAGTGATTCTCGTGAATACCCATCTCCTTCTCCAAATCCTCAAGCAGGGCGAGGCGCTCAGTGTGGTCCTTCGAGTAAGCCTCGCTTACGGGCTCTTCAAACTTCTTGAGCTGTTCCTGAATCTGGCGGAGCGCATGTTCAGGGGACTCGAGGGGCGAAGGCTCGGCCTGAACCATGACCGTATTCCTGCGTGGTCCGTTGAGCGGCAGAGGTGAAGGAGGTGGCATCCTAATTCTCGACTTCCTGTCTGAGAAAACCGGGCATTTGTCACCAACCCGCCGAGCTTGCACTGGAGAGGTTTGCTTGGGTGCAGGTTTGTTCTCCACCGCAGTATTGACTTCTGGGCGCTTCACTTCCTTTGCAGGTTCTTGACTGGCTGGAGGAACCTCAGGTTGAATCTTGGTTTCGCTCTCCTCACGAACAGTCTTTACCACTGGCCGAGGCATAGGTTGGGCCACAGCAAGGCCAACACTGACTTGTGTATAGCGGACGGAGCTCCAGGGTGTATCGACCTCATCAGGCGATTCTGAACCCTCACTATACATCGAGTCTCGTGGTGAATTGACAGGAATAACTGGGGATGATGCCCGCTTCGCCGCCATGTCCGTCTCGTACTTGCTTTCAGTAGGTTGTCTCGGCTCCTCAGCGATGGTAGGAATATTTTCGGTCTTGGTTGTGGTTTTTGTTGGTTGGCTGGGCTGTCGCACCTCTTCGGAGTCCACTGAAGAAGGAGATTGGAGGTAGGAACTGGCAACAGCAGGAACCTCGGGAACTGGTGGCATCTTATTTGGCATCTCCTCAGGATACATGCGTGCAATTTTCTCCGTGACCGTCATGCTCCGTGTCCTGTTCGGCTGCGGGCGAGTTCCTGCACCTGCACTCTTCGGAGGAGCGGGGAGCGGCGGCATGTCTCCGGACATGTACGTAGACTTTCTGACCAATGAGCCACTGGATTTACTCCTCCTATGTCCCGAGCCAGGAATAGCAAAAGGATTGGGATCGGCCACCTTTCTTGGAATGGGCCGAGGTCGGTGTACCACCGATTCAGGCGTTCCAGGAGATTGGGGCTTGTTGATGGTGCTGTCGTTAGAGCCCTGCAGAATATCATGTACAAGAGCGGGGTCGTCATAGATGACATTATTAAGGAAAAGAACGGTCTGGTGACGTTCTGCGCCGGGTGCATCTTGTTCCAGCTTCAATGCCCTAGCTCTGGGGTTTGATGGCAAGCCAGTAGTGGGTCTCCTTTGAAGTGCGGTCAAGGGCCTCTCCTGTGGTGGTGTGGGAGGGGAGGGAGGTAATTGTCTTGAAGGACGAATATCGAGATTCGGTAGTGGTTGTTCGAAGTCCTTCGGGGGGGACACGGATCGAGATTGGAAGGTAGACTGCCTTGAGGCCTCTGATGGTTCTGGCGATTGGCGCGGCGATCTTTGCCTGATTCCACCCGTTCCTGGCGACAGTTGTGTTGAAGAGCTCATTCCCATGTTGTTATCCGGACGAAGAGAAGAGCCGGACGAAACTGGTGATCCAACCTCCTTTCTCTTCAAGCTCACAGTTCTGTTTACGTCCTCTCTGGGGTCCTGCACAGTCATCTCCTTCTTGGCCAGGCTCGTTTGCCTGAGCAGTTTCTCCCTTCGCTCCCTCTCTGCCCTCATGGCATCCTGCAAGTCCACAGTAGGAATCTTATCGAGCGGGCTGTTGCCGGTGTCCTGGAGAACGGGATTGCTGATTTGCAACCTTCCACCGGCCGAAGCCCCCTTCTTATGGAGACCAACAGCAGCCTTAACCGACCTGGTCCTTGGAACTGTACGGGCGGAATTTGCTCGGATAGGCGGAAACAGCTGTCCTTGAATAGGAACCCCGCCCATGCCAGCCACTCCAGTGATGGGCAGCGAGATCGTCGGAAGTCCATTAGTAGGTTGGTTGTTTGTCGATGGTGCCTCCCTAGGGTTGATGAATGTTGTCTCGGACCTAATGGCTGCGTCCTTGACGTCTTGGTAATTACCGCCGGTGTAGTAGGAATCGGAAGTGGAAATATCGCGGCTGATTTCGACACGACGAGGAGAGAGCGCTTCGGGGGATTTGGATCGCAACATGCTAGCCGACCCGAGGGTGCCAGAGCAGACAGTAAGAATGACTGTACGCAGTTAGCCAGTGGGATCAATTTCCAGAACAATGGCACTTACTGATTAGAATGGTCAGGCCGATGGCAGGCAGAGCAGTCCTGACTACAAGGGCAACATAACGGAAACCAAGATGCAAGGTTACGCTGGTCGCAGTCCAAATAGCCAGACCAAACATAACCCAGAAGAGCGCTTTCCGCCTAGCCGCCTGTGAATCGGTGTTGAGCACAGTGTTTTGGGCCAAGGCGCGTGAGACGAGACAAAGGAGAATGGCGGTGTCCATGGATATAACGACAATCGAAATGGGAAGTTCGGAAGATGCAGCGACGCAGAAAGAATCGGTTTGGGGCCGAGTAAATCCAACAAACACGCCTCCGGCAACGAGTCGACCGAGTATTAGGAGTTGGGGGATGATCTGCACGGCGGATACCTTCTCCCCTGTGTTCTGCGCCCAGTGAAGGTATTGTTCGATGGAGAATCGGGCGAGTTGGTCGAAGATGGTAGCGAATATTATGCCGATCTGGCAAGGTGTCGACGAGGTGTCGACTTGGAGTAGAATAGAAATAAAATCGGTAAGTGCCCACAGGGCAGCGGTGGATAGAAAACCGACGAGGACCAGCCTCTGGCCGTCCCGGAGTATCGCAGTGTCATGACCCTTTGCGTAGAGAGCGAGAGCCGCCGTGGCGGCGTATAATACAAGACCACTGTTGACCTGTTAGCATAGGCAATATGTTGTTTCTTGACTGACCATGGATGAACTGACAAAGTGAAAGCCGCAACGAGGGCCTCGGTGGCGCCTTTGACGGCCATGGTGAACAAGAGTGGATATGGTCAGTCGGCAAATCGAATATCAACGGGCGGAAGGAAGGGAAGCCCAGTCAATGGGGGTACCACAACAAAAAAAAGAAGAACACGCTTGATAGAAAAGAATTAATCAAAAAGAATGTATCATATCGACGGGCCTTGCGTCACTGTGAAGATGAAGTTGTGAATAGCGGCAATGACATGCTTGGGGGGTTCAAGCAATGTACAGAGTTGCCAAACGCCAGCTCAAGATGAGAGAGGAGAAGGAGAGAGAAAGGAGACAGAACAGTTTCTTTGAACGATGAAAGGCCAACCGGGCGGGAGTGTGTATCAGACTGACTACCAACGAACCGGTGTTGGGGCGGCTGCCAAGGACAGGCTGGCTACTATCGAGGGAACAAGCCCCCAACTTGGGAGATGTGGTAGTATGTCGAGTATCATGACCCAAGAGAATTTGGTGTTCGCGTGGACCCGGGGATCCCAGCATCACGAGTTCGTCGGCCGGGGATAGCTCACGGGAGCACAGGCTCAAACAGGAGCGGTGCAGGGGAATGTACCAGGAGTGGCGTATTGTTCTTCATGCTGGAACGAGGCGTGGTGGGTGATTGGCCAAGGGGGCGAGGCTGACGATAATAGAGTTGTGTTAATGGTAGTGATGTCTCCTGGACTGCCCCTTGGAGGTGTTTCAGCCGAAACCCAAGACGTTCCATTACGCTTTGGCACTTGCAAGGGGTCTGGATCTGGGCCGCCGGGACTGAACCTCATAAATCTCCGTGCGGCTGCTGCATTCTTTCATCTGAAAAGAAGATTCGTGCGCATCTTGGAAATATTGGGTCGAGTGTTTGTGGCCGTTCTCGATGGGTGGCAGTGGCGGTAATGTTGAAGAATTAGCGGGGTGGTCCATGATTCAGGCCGCAAGAGCACCGTCATCTCCCGCCAGAACAGTTCGTATTTCGCCCATGGCCATAACCTTAGCTCTTCGGAGTATAGCATAGTCGCCATCTCGGGAGCATTTCCGGGACATTGTTTGTATCCATCTGAGATGCGACTGTTGGAATATTCTCAATTCTCCGTCGCAGGGGAGATGACGTGAAGAGCGACACTGCGATCCGAGGCTGGGACATGGCGTAGATCAATTGAACTCGGAAAGATCCGAGAAAAGCGCAATGATGCGATCGAAGCGCTGTGGGCACATCTTCTCGTATCTCGAGTGTGGTGACGATAGGACGACGTTGAGCTTCAGTCGCGACGACGTTGAATGAGGCGGACGGGATGACAAAGGCAAGTTTACGAGACGAAGTGCCTTCGAGAAAGGGACGATTCAAAGGGAACCGTGCGCTGACCAATCATTTCAAGCCATTTCCTGGATAGTGGAGCCGCGTGGTGGGGTTGACCTCCGTGTGGGGGAGCCCCTCTTTTCGTCTTGTCATTGTCAATTCGTCCTCCTCTCGTTCTTCAGTCTTTCCTTTCCGTTGACCACCCGAGAGCGCCTCACCATAAGGAACTCTGATATAGCTCGCCTCGACGAAGGAAACGACTCATCCCGGCGCATCACCAAACACGCTAATCCTTTCATTTTGGAAGTCAGTCGGCTGTTTCCGTCATCCGTTTCTTCGGTTTTGGTGACTGGACATCGCCTCGTTCTCGAGCATTATGGAAGTCCATGATGAGGCTATGTTGATAAGGACGACGTCTCCCGGTTGGGAAGCACACGTACGGATGGGATACGCCGAAAGGGTGTTACCATTACCAATGAATAAATGATTGTTGTTTTGCTGGCCAATATCTTTGACGACTGTTCTCAATTCGTTGGCATCAAGTTGATGTCGCCAGTTACAATTCATCACAATGTCATCCGAAAGGCGTGTTACGGGTAGCAATGCCTGCCTCTCAAGTCTCAAATACACCCCCAAGGCCGAAGCCGAGTCAAGCCGGACATAGCATCGGGCCGCATCCGGGATGGCGTGCCCGCTCCGTTGGCGCTGCTCCTCATCACCCCGCTCCTCCGCTTATCACCACTTTCCATATCGGGCTATTGATGTCCTCATACCTCCCTTCACGTCGCGCATTCACAGATGACATGCGTCTGTGAGTCACGGATAATGTGTCATAGTCTTTCATCAATCGATTCAAAAACCGATACATAACCCACTTGTTGTTTTGCCATAACCTGCCCTCATCGGTGACTTGAAGGACTCAGTTCCAGTCGTGACATTTCGGCACTCCATATCTCCCATCTTACCACCCGTCAAAATGCCTTCTCACGCACTCGAATACCCCAAACAGCCGTACAGCACAGTCAAGCGGCTCAATGACAGAGGTGACTGCTCCTATTCTCAGCATCATCCCCCATACCGGCAACTAACATATCTCCAGCCCGCTACTCTCTCGAAACCATCCACGGCATCATCAACTCCTCCCCCTTCATCAATGTCGCCTTCCAAGACTCCACCTCCCCCTTCCCCGCCGTCCTCCCCATGATCGGCCAAATGGGTTCCTTTTCTCGTCCTTCTGCCGACCTAGGCGACGTCCTCGACTTGTACCTCCACGGGTCTGTTGTCCCTTTCCCCCTCCTCTCTTCCGTCTATTCCCTTTCCCTTTCTATCCCCCCCGTTCCCCCAAACGATCCCAACTAACACCCCCGACGCAGCTACGTCTCCTCCCGCCTCATGAACTTATCTCGCGAAAACTCCGAAGGCATCCCCCTCACCCTCTCCGCCACCCTCCTAGACGGCTACGTCCTCTCCCTAACCCCCAACTCGCACTCCTACAACTACCGCTCCGCCATCCTCTTCGGGCACGCCGTCCCCGTCACAGATCCCGCGGAAAAGCTCTGGGCAATGGAACTCGTAACCAACAGCGTCGTTCCGCAACGGTACCAAAACACGCGCACCCCGCCAAACAACGCGGAGATGCAATCTACCAGTATACTGAGGGTTAAGATCAAGGCGGGCAGTGCAAAGATTAGAAGTGGGGAGCCGCATGATGATAGGGGGGATATGAACGACCAGGAGCTGAGGGAAAAGACGTGGGTCGGGGTGGTGCCGGCTTGGACTGTGTTTGGGGAGCCGGTTGGGGGGAGTTATAATAAAGTGGAAAAGGTACCGGGGTATTTGGAGGAGTGGAGGGTGGAGGGAAATGAGGAGAGGAGGAGGGAGGCTTATGAGGCTGTGAAGGAGGAGGTGAAGCCGAAGAAGGGGGATGATGAGTGAGGATGGAGGAGGTAAGTTGGTGATGAGGTTTCGTGAAAGAAAGGGCAGGTGGCCGTTTTTATTAGCTGGGACAGACAACCGTCGTCGACAAGATGAGGCATTGCGGCGGTTGAATGATGGTGGCCGATCTCCGTTCAGGTGGGGATACCCCCTGGTCGGGCCATCATGCACGGAAGCGGAACTGTCATCGGGTCCACGTGTTTATTTCAACGTCATTTCATCCTTTCTTTCTCCTTTCATCTCAAAGTGTCCTCCTCTCAAATTGCACCTCGCCGCTTTTTAATCTCGCATGTTTGTTCTACATCCTGCGTATTGTCGCTGATGTCATTCTCCTTCCCGAGAATCGACGCAATTTTTTGCTGATTTAATCCACTGCCGACTCCCAAGATGAGGCGGATTACCTCCACCGGAGTCGCTCGCACCCGCTCTACTTTCCGATCCAGATCTTTCGCATCCCAACCATCAAGTCCCTACCAAGCAACCCAAACCCGATACACAACTGCCCCAGACTCCAGTTCCATCAGCAAATATGACGAAACCAACCCCACCCACCATTACTGGTGGACCGCCTGCGCTCCCTCCCTCACCTCCCTCCTCCGCCACTCCCACTCCTACACCCCCTCCCAACAATCCCTCCACCTCTCCTGGTTCCGCAACAACGTCATCCCCAACCTCGGTCCCCGACCCTCTCCCTCCTACCGGCTGCGCTCCCCCTTAAACTACGAAGGCTCCCCCTACCGACCAACCTGGAACTTTTGCTCTGCCCCTGCCGGCTCTAGTTCATCATCAAAGGTCAAGGGGACGCTGAGGTTTAGTTTTGAGCCGATACCTGCGAACGGAACCACTGAGGAAGACCCGACGAATCAAGAAGGGTATAAGCGGTTATTCCCCTTGTTGGCGGGGGAGTGTCATGGAAAGGGCGAGACAAAGGCTGATCTAACCTGGTATGAGGAGGTTAAAGAACATATGTACCTGGACCCATCTGAGCGGGCCGTGCTGAGGGAGAGGCTGGTGCCTGGGCATTTACCACCGGAGCACGCGGCCATCGCCATCGGGTGCGCGGGAGAGAAGAGGGTATTGAAGCCTTACTTCTTCGCTGGGCCCAAGAGCTTGGTAACAGGTTCATCAGCACATCAAGTGCTTTTTTCCGCGCTTCGGGGAATCCGGACAAAGGGCGACGAGTTAAAACCCGCTCTCGACCTAGTCGAGCGCTACGTGTCATCCAGAGCCTCACTAATGACACCAACCTGCTTCGGCATCGACGCCATCTCCCCCGACCAGGGCGCGCGGGTAAAACTATACACCCTCGTCCCCAGCAACGCCTTCAGCGTGATGCGCGACGCGATGACGCTCGGTGGCCGGTTGACCACCCCCGAGACCTTGCGCGGCGTGGAGATTCTGAGAAGTATCTACCACCTGCTGCGCGGGGACCGGTCACCGATGAGCGATTACGCAACGGAAAACGTGAGCAAACCCTGTCGGTATGAGAGTAAGGAGTGATAGTTACTGGATGGGGTTTACCAGCTATGAGATGCGGCCGGGGAGGGAAGAGCCGGAGGTGAAGGTTTACTTGCCGCTGATGCAGTTTTTTGAGACGGAGGAAGCGGTGGTTGAGGGACTGGAGGAGGTGTGGAGGGGGTTTGGATGGGGAGAGTTGGGGAAGGGGGGGTATGGGGAGGCGATTAGGGTGGCTTTGTGAGTACTACTTGCCCTGTCTTCTTCTGATTTGAGATGTAGAAGGTGACTTGTGGAAGGTGGGGATGAGGAAAGTGGTTGCTAACTAAGGAGAAAAACAGTCCGCATGTGGATTTCAAGAAAGCGCCGGGGACGCATACTTGGGTGTCGTTTTCCTATTCGGATCGGACCGGGCCGTACATGACTGTGTATTTGGCGCCCAGGTTTCAGGAGGCATATGATCTGGGCATGCGGGAGGGCAGGCTATGGGGGAGGTGACTGGCGAGATGATTGGCAATGGGTAGACGGGAGTCAGAGAGGTTGTGTCATGACGGGATCGGTGAGAGAGCGATGGACGTGGGTGTGCAGGGAATTGGAATCCCTTGCACAATTCGCAGGAAACGAGTGCCAGACACACGTGGATATGGGAAGGTGAAGCTGGGACTTGGGAGAAAGAGCGAGCTCTTCCAATCTGATCGGGTATGAACGATAAGACTGGAAACTATGACCAGCACAACCCTTGGCTGGAACGGAACGGCTGGCCTTTAAGTTGTCTCCTTTCCGTCCCTCGTCTTTCAGTTTCTCTCCCATCCACAGATCCCGTCTCCTCCGCATCTACGCATCCAACGCCGACAAAGTCCTTTTATCTAGCATCCTTTTCAACCTGAGCCGTACTTATCTACCCCTAGCTCCACTACTCTTACAGCTTTGACTTCGCCTTCGATCTTCGACGGTTCGCCAGATTTTGACACCTTCGACATCTCTCCCAGCTTTGGACATAGCGACCTGGACAACCCAGACTCTTGGTTCTCGCTTTTCCCTGATGCCAACCCGCTACCTCAAGCTCAAACTCAAACTCAAGCTAAGCAGCAAACACAACCGCAGCCTGAGTTGATCCAGCCCGTGCAGCAGACCGTTCAGCCGACCGTCGAGCAAACAGTTGACTCTGTTGAAGCTTCGCCTGCTACACAATCTGAGGATTTCGAGGTTTCGTCTCCGGGCTCTGGTCATCAGAGGAGGAAGTCGTCGTTGATCCAGCCCGTGCAGCAGACCGTTCAGCCGACCGTCGAGCAAACAGTTGACTCTGTTGAAGCTTCGCCTGCTACACAATCTGAGGATTTCGAGGTTTCGTCTCCGGGCTCTGGTCATCAGAGGAGGAAGTCGTCTGTCAGCTCTCTCGTTCTGCCTCGGTGGTCAATCCCTATCCGTTCTGGACACGAGCCGCAGCAACCAGCAACATGGACCTTCAGAGACTAGTTCTTCTATCAACAAGGTCATCACCTCCGGAGCCGTCCTCTGCCACTCAACCTCAAGAGGATGTCACGAGCTATGTAACACCGCGGAGTGGCTACTTCCGTCATGCATTCGACGGTGACCCGTTCTTTGACCCAGAAGCGGTATGCCAGTCAGCCAAATTCGGGTGCTACCCAAAGCATGAATTGAAGGAGTAGGACTACAGCCACCAAAACGGTCCGACCATTCTCATGATTTTCGACGTCCCTATCCATCTCCTGCCTGAACAGTTTTCATGCAAACTCAGGCTCGTTGCCGCCGGCGACCCTGAACCATACTGCTCAGAAAATGAGGAAAAAGAGGAAGAGAATGGGTGCGGTGCCAGGGGAAAGACGAGGAAACTCTGCGGGGGGCTGGTCACACCCATTACAGGACATGTGGGAACTCCAGGGACAAGAAGACTGGCAGCTGTTTGGCCGAAGAAGCGTTTACAACTACCCAAGTTTGGTTCCGCCAACATGGGCGGGAAGCCCGGGCTCCAACATTTCTTCCAGGTCGACTTATTCTTCGATGTGATGGGGAAGTGGCAGATGTGCCTACATATCTGCGGTCCTATGTTCACCCTTACTGCTCTTGGTAACATACAAGAGCTCAGAGGCCTCGATGATGCGATCGCCTTGGGCACTGTCAAACGCCCGGTAAGCCACGTTATGGCGAAAGCGGCGAAATTTGCGATGGTCGCCGCCGGAGGCACATGGAAAGCCGAGTTCATCAAGTCCCTGGAGGATACCCAACTGTCTTCCTTCCTCGAACCGACCGGGAAGCGCACGTACCCCGGTAACACATCATCCATTCTGGCGGTGTAGGACGCAGGCATAGTCGAAGCCGTAAGGGAGCCTATACTCGAGATGCTAAAGCATATCGTCGCCACCGCAGTGAAGGAATACAACGATAATAAGCCAGAGGGAGCCGACAATATCGTCGCCGATTAATTCAAGCTGAAGGCATACGGCGTAATAGCGGCCTATATGCGAGACACCGGCGCCTTATAGGTTTACTTGCAAAAGATCGAGGAAGCTCGACTTCGCGCTATTGTATTACGCGATAAACTAGCCGCTGACGCCGGGCTCCTCGATGGACCGGCAGCCAAGAAGCGGAAGGCGGACGGCCCCAACAATGACGCGGACGACCATGCCAACGATCTCGCCGACCTGGGCGAGGAAGGAGCGACCGAGGGCAACCTCAGTTGGGCTTTCCAGCCTTTGTCCTTCCTCGAGCTATACCTCATTGAAGTCTACTAACAGCAAACAATGTCCTACTTAGTCTGCAGTCCGGAAGCCCTGCACTGGATCACATTTGCCAACTCCGAAGAGCTAGACTCCACGCACGCCCAAAAACTCCCCAAGTACGCCCTTCAAGTACACCGCCTTAAGATACTTGAGAAAAAAGATTCTGTACTTTTTGCATCGGCTTTTGTCTTCGATAAATACGTTTCCGTCTATTCTCTAAGACGATATGACGTTTTTCTAACTCCTTTAGTCTTATTGAGGATGTGTACTAGACGGTGTTTGTCTTAAAGAAGGATATGCGAGTCCCTCTCATGCAATGGGAGATTTCGCTGATTGAACTCCAGCTCCTCCTCATCTCCAATCTTGGAGAGTGTCTGCCTGCAGCATCAGGGGCATCGGCCAGAATAGGGCCAATTGCGGCGCACCTCCGGGGATTCCAACGGGACTTTCACTTCACCACCCAACTCCTTCAGACGCCACGACGACATCCAAACAATTGCCCGCATAATTGGCGAGACATGTTGTCTCACCGAAAACCGCCAAGCCCTATGGTGCAGTCCGCGGTCGATACGGTTGGTTCCTTTGCCTTCTGGTACTTCGCGGAAAAATGGGCGTACCTGGGGAGTTTTTTGGGCGTGCGTGGAGTGTAGCTCTTTGCCAACGCCCCCGAAGTATGGCGCAGAATATGCAACAGCGAACAATGAATGGAATGAGAACGGAAGCGAACAATGAATGGAATGAGAGCGGAAGTCAACTTACAAACTCCACATCTTCTTTTTGCCTCTGAGGGTGTTCCAAATGACGGCGAGAATGATCGGGAAGAGGATGAGCATCACGCCGGCACGTTTGAATATGTCGATGTTGAAACCGCAGATTGTCGAAGATATGGTGATGATCTTGATGCAGCCAAAAAGATGAATTTGATGCGGCCAAAGAAGGACAATACTTGAACAATTGGTGATGATGATGATGGAGGAGAAAAATTTCGAAGAATGAATTTGGGGGAGGGGGATCTTTTAACTTGATTCCTTCGCACCCTGACTGATCTGGAGACGAGGAAACCACCTTCCACCTGGTATCAGAACATGAAATGGCACAAGCGCGGATAGTTGTAAACAACAACAAACATCAGGAAAAGCTGAGGTGATGTTAGTGATGAAGGGAAAATATGCCGAAGACGCCCAAAGGACGTCCAAAGAGATTTATGGTGCTTGTATTTTTTTTAATTATTATTGACACAACTACTGCAGTTGGTAGGCACTCAGGGAAATAAATGGTGACATGTGTAAGGTATTCATGGGATGCCGCCCACTTTTTTTCCACGAGGTTTTCCACCATGTCATCTTTTTTTGGCAGACGCATGTACTCCTCCCTCCCTCTCCCCATTGCTCCTCTCAAAACCGCATTACATCTCATCTTCCACGCTTCCGCTCCTCCCCGTCTCTCCCGTATATCCCTCCATCCGACGCCACTGACCGGCGTGGACACTCCCACTTCCCACACCCGCTGTACATCCCACAACCCCAAAAACCAGTACCGCAGTAGCATATTAAACGCAACCACCCGGAAATCACAACAACTCCCCCTCCCTCGGCTTCCTCGCGTGGATGACTCCCTGTTCGTCTTCAACTGCAAAACCCAATTGCCCCGTGGATTCCAACACGCCATACTGCAATTTCGGTTCTCGGTTGTTGGATCGGAAGAAGGTAGTCCACCAACGGTCATCGTTCCTCTTTCGCGCGCAGTGCTTGGTTATTTCCTTTGCTGAGGCGTTGCTGCTGCAGTTGGCGAGGAGTGTGGCTAGTTGGGTTTGGTGCTGGTACTGGTGCTGGTGCTGGTACTGGTGTTGATGCTGAATGTGAGAGAAATGATCCTGGGCGTCTTGAGGTCTCATGGACGAAGATGACGTTGGTAGCATGGGTCCGCGGACAAGGAAAGCGTTCGCCAGTTCAAGCGGACTCATGGAGAAAACCCTCCCCAGATGCCAGTAACCCCAGAAGAGGGTCAATGTGGCGAGTGGGCCGAGAAGGCTGATGGCAACTGCCAAACCGAGCGCGGGAGGGTTGGCTTTGTACTCGACGCGGACTTGGTGGCTGACGTAGTCAACGGTCTGACTGATGAAAGACTTTGGTTTGGTGTCTAAGTCCGTGGTGTTGTCGCTGATCTTTTCGTTGTTCGCCACTGCCTCGAGGATGGACATGCGCAAGCCTATTTCGCGGAAGCTGTTGATGATATCGTCCATTGGGTCGTCGAAATCTGGGCCTGTCAAAACTGCACTGGTCTTTCGGTATATTCCCTCGGGGTATTCCTTCATATAGACGTAGCTAGCCACTCCGGAATAAGTGACTACATTAAATAGCATATACTCGTTGTCGTCTGGAATTATCTTTGCGCGAGCTTCCCAGAGCCCGGAGCCCACGAGTCTAAGACTGTGTAGCAGGGTTGGCGTTGGAGACCATTCAGTTCCCTGTGTATCTTCTGCAGGAATTGGACTTTCGAAAGTATGTTAGCCTACATATTCCTTGAGCGAACGTCGAGGGCAGATTTTACGTACAACAGCTGGACGACAGAGTCATCTCTCCAGCTCTTTGATGCAAACGTGGCATTTCCACTGTCCAAAACCAGGCTGTAGCTCATGACCGCAGGCTTTAACAAGCAACTTTGGGTTAGAAGCTTGTGATCCAGCCCTTCCATTTCCAATACTTTTCGAATTACCGTAATGTTAAGAAAGCCTTCCGCCTTCAAGTTGTCCTCGGAAATCAAGTGGCTGACAGTTGATATATCGATTCTGAAAATGTCAGTATTGTTGTACATTGCCTTTGCCTCCAATACGTCCTCCACAAAAGGCAGGATCTCTTCAACCAGAGAACAATTCCGACTATCGAACCCGAAGGCTTTTACTGTTAGAGAACAATTGTTGCAAGATTCGGCTCCAAGAATGCGGATTGAAGCTTTGGATTGGTAGTCTCGGAGCACGCCCGGGAACCCCGTTTCGAGGTCGCCCAACAAACCGATTTTAAACTGTGTGAACGCACCCTCCCCACGAGCGTAGATACCAGGGAGAATCTGAAGATGCAGGCTTCCCGGATGAGCCGATTCGCGAGTCTGAGTGGAAGAAGCTCTTTGCATCAAGGGGCCCCGAAGCAAAGACGAGATGGTAACAAGGACAGATACTGAACAACACAGAGGACCATTCGATTAGCAATTCATCTGATGACAACGAAAGATGAGAGACTGGCATCTCCTACAAAGCGGGCTAAAACCAGACCACTCAACCATGCAAAACTTACCCAAGCTTATGCGAACAGCTTTCCTCCGAGTCAACGCACTCAGTGCTCCCCAGAAACTCGAGGCTCCTTCCCAGTGACGATGCAGGTTGGTCACCGGCATATGACCTTCCACTGCCTGTACCCAAAAACTGACAGCGCAGCCATAGGCAAAAGCGATCCCAATGAACGCGTTCGCCACGGTCGAGGTATAAGCAAGCAGCACAGCAGGTTGCATTACTCCCGACCACTCACTTACCAACTGACCGTTACTGTACACAACCGTGGCAATGCCAGCGCCGGTACCTTGATCTTTTTAGCGTGTGTCTATTGCGAAACGACTTTAAAGACGTTTGTGTGACGTTCTGAAATCAAGATGGGGTAGAAGTTACTTACAGATCATACTCAGAAGCAAAGGCAAAACTCCGAGAAAAGGAAAACGCGTGAAGATGCCGGAGTTCCAGGGATATTTCCGATCGGGGCTGTCTGCAACCATTTCCTTGCTCGTAGACGTCTCTGACCCATGTGGATCTAGCTCCGAGGAGCTTTGGGTATAATCCGATTTCCCAAAAGATCTTGGTAAGCTGTCCTGAAGAGGAACCTTCTCCTCGTCTCGCATGTGAACTTGAGCTGAAAAGGGCCTCGCGTACTGGTCTACGACGCCGGTTCCTGTGGACTCCATGATTGAAGCCAATGTTCCTTTTACCGTGAATGATTGTGGTTGGGAAGAAGAGCTGGTTGAACACCCAAAAGTCCTAGGAAAGAGAGGACACGCCGGCTTAAAAGGAACTGTCCATGCTGCTTTGTCTCGTACATCAGAGATTTGCTGAACGTCGCACTCTTGGTGAGAACAGGTGCATATGTACGGGAAGGTAGTTGCATATGAGGAATCAGTCCAATGGGATGCTCTCATACCGTAACATTCGTTCGAATTGGTTTTACTCAACCTGCGCTAATGTTAGAACTCGAGCGCCTAAGGCGGGGATGCAAGTCGTACCGCCAATCCCACCAATGTCTGTTACTGAAGCGTTCCAAGGAACCATTCATCACCATTCAAGTGACCAGGTTGGGAGGTTGGCAAACCTGCAATTGCCACCCGCAACTCACCACGATAATACCTTGTCTCCATCTAGGGATGTACTGTGTAGACGCCTTGCCCGACCGTGGCTGATAAGACGAAACCCTGATGCTTCCTTCCGGGTGGCGTTATGAGAACGCAACCTCGAGGCACGCTCGCTGGGAACTAAGTTGCGCTCCATGTTGTTCATGGCGCTGCGGGATTTCTCGGCGTAAAGACTGAGACGATGGCCGGAGCATCATGGGCTGCATGTGTGCTCCTTCATCTCGTCGACGTCGAACGGGGTAACGGGCTGGCCAGCTGCAGATACCAGAGGAGACCAGAGACGGACAACCGCAGTAGCTGGCCGTCTCAAACCTTGTATTTCGAGGAGCTTTCGGATGGTGTGAGGTGACAGAATGCCTGCTGCCGAAGAAGTTAGCCGCGGATCGCCACAGGAACTCGGAACGGGGCATGCCAGCAGTGTGCAGGCAGCACAGTGTAAAAGCAGAAAGGTGTAACAAGTCAGTGGAAGCATCTGGCGCAGCCACTCACTTTTCGGTTGTTTGCTTGGGCGAGACTCAGGCTGGAGACAGGGCAGCCAGAGGCCTCTTTCGTTTCAATTGGTATGGAAGGAGTCAAACCGGCTGGGGATGGTTGAACCAAACCTGCCTCTGACCCTCTTTAATGGATGCACGTTGGTGACTGGATGGTGTTTGTGCTGCCCATCTCAAAAGGTATCATCTTTTGAGGCAGCGTTGTCGAGTGGTGATGGGTGTTCCGCGTATGGCGACAGCGACCGGTTGTTAAAGGGCAAGAACAGAAAAGACGGGAGAATTTTGGGGAAGAAAATTGGATGGAATGAATTCCAGGTTGAAATGGGAAGAGGAGAGATTCAGTCCTGGAAATGCAGGTACACTCGGCACGAGACGAACAGCGGCAGGCATGATGGATGCCATGTCGTGTCTTATCGATAGGCAGGTACCTGCTTGAGGTGTAGGTGCGGCAGGCACGTGATACCCTTCATCGTGACCACCCGAAAACTTCAGCCTTGCTTTTAGGTATTGAGGTATGGCAATTCAATGGTATGTTGAGGAGACTGCTGCCTCATTGACTGACTTGATGATGTCTGTTCTTGGAGATTCTGTCCGTCAACCCGGCATTTTTTGTCGTGGGTCTTTTGTAACTCCCGATTCTGTTGTTTGTCGCATTGAAACCCTAAAGTACGAGCATGAAGCTGGCACCTGATATCTTTGTGGTAAAGAACTGCGTGATATTCAAGAATGAAGCGACAGATGCCAGTATCAATCAGTAGATGTCAAAGACCTCGTTCTTTGGTTCAGTGTCCCTGAACTTCCTATACATGATACCGTCCACCCATGCCTCTCCCCCGAAAGTGAAGGTGCTTCCACTGCCTCCTCGGTCGGCCGCAATCTCATCTCCGTCTTGCGGGCGTGGACGCAGGATAGAAGGGGTGTGAGCGTTCTGCAGAATTACCACAATGTCTCGAGGTCTAACATCCCCGATCCCGTTGCCCAGCATTCCTTTAGCCGTCTTGAATAACGTGGAATTATTTGACCTTGAACGGCGAAATAACGCTCTTATTTTCGCGTCCAAGAAGGATCTCAAGTCGCTTTCGCTGATGCTATCCGGTACACACTCGGAATCCACCGGTTCGCTTTTCGTCTGCGCCTTCCCGTCGACAATGCTTGTCGCGCCGCGGGAAGTATCGTCATCCGGGTTGGGTAATTTTCCTATCGGGTAATGATTCATGCGTTTTGAGCTCCTGATATTCGTTAATGCCTTGTACTCTCCGGATGCCTGTATGGACTTAACCAGAAAGTCTGGGAGTGTCTGAGGATCCGGGTAGTCCTGGCGCATGAGCCTGCGGATAAAGCAAGCAGCCTCTGTTTTGTACTTGGGTTCCGTCAGCCATAGCCTGAGAAAATTTGCGTTGTGGCAATCCATCACCAAGCGCCAGACGTGGTCTTCTCCCTCCAAGTTCCATATATCTGAGTGCTCTGGTAACCCTGTAAAATGACGAATGTGGGCAAGCCAGTCCGTTGGTCGATCCTTTTCAAGAACATTCTCAGCCTGGTAGTCATAGACCATGACATCGGTCACGATATCAACGCGATACCCGGGCAACTGGATGGCCGACGGATTCCCATGTCCAAAGAATATAGAGTAAGTGCTCTCCTTGAGGGGGTTGCGGCTATCGCTGGCGTCGAGGTGTGCGAAACTCAGGGCTACTAAGCTTTGCGGCAGCCCATTTACACCTACATCCCGCCAGTCGGGGACCCAGCTTGGTAACTCGCTTGGTTGGTCTCTTGGACGGGGCAGACAATGTCCGATATTATACAGTACATCGTCAGTAACCGTTGCCCACGAGGTGAGAGACGCCTTAATTAAAGTTCGCGTGGCCTGAGTAAATAGATCAACCCATGTCATGTTTTTGTAGTCGACATGGCCAAACGGCCGACGGTCATCGCTGGAAAGTAGGCCGAGTATACCGTAGACGATATCGCGTGGGTCAGTCGCGCGATACCATGGACGCTCGGTTTGGTTGGAGAAAGCCACAAGAATGGTGCCCAAGCTCACTTTCTTTCCGCGGCAGAGTAATTGACGAATGAGCATAGCCTTGTTTGGATAAAGATGGGAAGGGAACCGCTCACAGAACCCACGCCGTAGTGGACATTTGTCCCAGAACGGGGTGAGAAGTCCACCACGAAATTTCCAGAGGGCTTCTAGCACCGCTTCGAAGTACGAAATCGGTGTGAACTTTTCTCCGCACATAAGAAGTACTTCGCGGGCCAAGGCCACCTCCTGAAATATCCATATCCGGTGCCAGTACTCATTTGTCAATAGGTGAGTGATACCAGTTTCCAGATCACTCAAGACGGATTTTCCACGCGTCCCGCGTAGCCCTTCAATATGGAGCAAGTCGTAGAAGAACCTTGCCATATCATACTCCTCATAATCCTCATAATCCATGCTCAAAGCATCCTCAATCGTGCCTCCCTTCTCAAACACCGGTTCCGGGAGAAAGTACCGTTCGAGGTTGTGCAAATTAAAGAATACTGCAAGACGTGAAGTGAATGAGCAATCCATAGGGATATCTGTAGGCCACAACTTCTCCATCACTCCAACCTCCAACGCGCGAGGGCCCCAGTCCGAAAAGAAGTTCATAGCGACATCAGTTGCCTCAGAACCAGGACCCAACCAGGCATAGACCATCTCGGCGTTCTTGAAGATGTCACACATGCTCTGGACATGCCAACTCTTTTCATCATCATCGGATTGTTGGATGCATATGGCGTCGGCCCAGAGCCAGGATTCCACGTCGTGGTGCTGAAGCATTTGCAGCAGCGCATGCAGATTCTCGCCGACAGAAAACTGTTCGCCGTTGACTTCGATTTGGACTTTCTCCTTGGCATCTCCCCAAACGTATGACAGAGCACAAAAGTCGAAGGTGTCATCGTCAAGAGAGGCGTGGCGAAGTTGAAGAGTGATACAATCGGGGGCCGACTGGCAGGTGGGAGTAAATCGGAAGAAACGAGTCTCGCGCTTTTCGCGGCTCAGAGGGCTGTAGGTGAACATTGTTTGGCGTCGTCTGATTGTTTGGGCTGGATGGCGACTAAATGCCTGGATTGGAGTGGCGGTTGCCGTCGGTGCAGCCGGTGCAGTGGTTTTGCAGACAGCAAACGGAAGGAGTGATAAGAACCCGGTCTTATCAAGACATTGCCCTCCCGCACTTGGTTCCTTCCAATTGTTAGACGATGAAAATACCAAAGATTTGAAGGAGGATCATGAGGAAGGAGCGTATCTGGTCCAAGACCTCCACGTAATGTGGACTTGCCTGGCATCTTTCCCTCGCTCAAACACCTTGTCGTTTCCTTGGCGTAAGGGGGTGCGTACACACACAACAACAACACACCGACAATCTGGCTAATCTTATTAATAAATCAATTGTATCCCATCATAATTCGACGAAATCTACACCAAAAATCGTATTATTTTAATCGCTCGTATCGCTTACATTTACTCTTAGTATTTCTATTATCTTTTATCGTATTATCGTAGTACAATAGTAGCCTTTCCCAATAAAAACCAAAAAGCGCTAATAAATCTAATAATTTATAGTAGCGAGCCTACGCGTAATATCGCTATCGCGGCTAGTATTCACGTACGTACTATTTAGTAGTATAAACGCAATTTCGATCTTATTAGTAATCCCTTTTTACTATTTTAAATGTTTTAAAATACTAAAAACCTTCCTATATAGGCAATAGAAGTAAATCGCTATATCGATTCCCTACTAAAATAGCCGTATTTAATATCGAATAAGAAGTTTTTAAACTACTAATTCTAAAGCTAATTATATACTTCAACGAAATATATAAATTCTGTCACGCGTGGCCAGGATGGGTACGATGTGCAAGGACTGTACTATCCTAATGGCTAACCTAGACTAAAGACAAGAAGTTGAAGAGGGAAGAAAACCCAGAAGGGAAGGCTCGATGGGGAGGATTGGGTTTTATACCCTGACTTCTGGGAGGGAGCCAGAGCCAAGCCCAGAACCTGAACCCCGTGAATGGAAGCCAACCCGTGAATGGGATCCACGAAGGAATCTATGAAAGGAATCTATGACGGCTGGTGCCAGCCGTTACAAATTCCTTACCGAAGATTACAATATATATATATCGACCGAAACCGTACAATAATACCTCTATTAAAAGCGCTAAAAGAAGAAAAAACTATCGCTTAAAGCAATATAATAATAATTTAAATTAATAGTAAAGTAAATAATAAAAATATCGTTATTTACTATAGAAATATTCATCTTCTACAATAAATCTAGTATAAACCGACGAAATAGAGCTCATCGTATTAAATAAGCACCCCGCAGCGCTATTACAATATTAATAAATATATTTAAATATAGTAAACAATATTATCTACTCCCAAGTATATTAGTTAATAGTATATTCGAATTACTAATTTTTAAAGGTATAATAAATATCCTTAATTTTATATTATAATTAGAATAACGACTACTCCTTCAAATAAACCCTTTTCCTAACCGCAATAATATTCTAATAATAAATAACGCTAATTAATATTTATACAACCAAATATACTACGCGTATACTAATATTAATATCTTATTCTAATATTTACTATTATACTCCCTAAAATTTAATCCAATCGAAACGTACTTTAATAATTTCAAAAAGTATATAAAGCGTATATATAATAACGAGGGTAGTAATAATATACCTAATAGCGAATTCCCTAATTTTCTACGTCGGATAACTATAATAGTTAAATACCGTATAGAACAAATCCATAACTATTTTAAGAACGCAAAACTAATAATAGAGGATATTAATAATATAAATAAAGACTACGCAATAATATATACCAAAGAATTTAAAGAATTTAAACGGATTAGTAATATAATTAGGCGGCGGTAAATAGGGTATATTAGAGAAAAGTATTATTTATATTATAATTGTGACGACTGGGATCCAGTACCATGGACCACATCCTATTCGTCTTATCGACAAGACCTACAGGACCTACCGGTGCTATTAATACGAGCACCCTAATTGGCTACACGTTCGGCATTAACTGTACGACTATTCAATTGGCACCGCGACCTGTATGTCGCATTTACGTGCATTGTTAGATTAGATAAGGAAGGCGGTCGAAGTTGGCAGAATTTGGGCGCATCCTATATAAGGGTGCAATTCTAGAGCCTAGATTTTAACCTCTCTCTCTTTCCTTCTTTAACTTTAATTATTTATTTATTTATACCTAACTACGCAATACGGAACTACGTGAGCTGGTGCATCGTAATACTTAATTAAAGCTTATTACATCCGTTTGGGAAGGTATTATAATATTCTAATTTAAACCCGAGAACCCGATAAATCGCCTCGTCGACTTCTAAACCCCGAATTTTATCGCTTCGCCGATATCGCGAATTTAAACCCGATTACCTTACTAATTACGACGAAAATTAACTATTATAATTAATCCCGCTAAGGACGCGCCTTCGGGCCGTCCTCTCGTCCCCAATAATAAATAATAAACCGAATAACCCTATACCGTTAATTACAATAATAATAACTACTACTATAACAACGAGTCTTTATTTAAATAACCGGACAACGTCGAGGGTAACCCTAATTAGGAAAACGAAGACGACGACGAATCGTTCGAAGAATTAATCGACACCTCTACCCTTTCTAAGAAGCATTATACTTTTAATAAATAATCTAAAGGAGAACTATTCCTCTTCGACGCCTCGAAGGAGATTCCTTTAGAATTCGCTATATAATTCAAACGAGGTATAAAGTTTACCCTTAAGGTTAATTCGCTTTTAAACCCTAATACGAATAATAATAGGGTTATAGAGCCTAATCCTAATACAATACGTAAATATATACCCCTTTATAAATAGTACGCCGATAATAAAGTCGTTTATCGCCGTATTCGACTAAACTATAGTAGTCTCGATTATATTTCCAATATTCGTCGCAATAGTATTATAATTTATAATTCCTAAGTACGTTATATCTCTATCGACGCTAGGGAATTTAACGATAGGATAGTCGATTTATTAGTTAAATCCCTATCCCCTTCGGTTATTTATTTAACTAACGATAATTAATAATTATAATAAGATTTAATTAGAAACTTTACTTTCTATATAAATAACTTTTACTTATTAGTAGAAGTACGTTATTATACGTTGAAGGTAAACGAGATTATTATAAATAGTATTAACTATATTAATTTTATTAGCGATGATAATAAAGATGATAAAGGAAACTATATTATTAGTTTTTACTTTATTATTTAATAAGGTTAATCTTCGTTAGTTATCCGAAATTAGAATAGTCCTTTAACCTTCTAGGAGTTCTTAATTCTAGTTAACTAAAATCCCGACGCTATATAGGGAGAGATTAATATTAGAGTTTACGCGTTGGAGGCTTTTATCGGTATTATTAAAGATATAGTATATACGCTTCGCTATATTTATAAGACTATTATTAAAATAGATAAATAGGTTATATATTTCGTTTAGAAAGTTAAAGAGTATTAAGTTAATATCGATAATTATTTAAACGTTAGCGACGACGAATTAGAATTAATTAACCGGCTAATCGATTTAGAATAGTAATTAGCGGCGGCCGACGCGGATAAAAACGATTTAAGTAAGAAGGTCTATAACTTTTAAGTTAAGAATAATAATCTCTATTACGAATATAATAGGTAAAATAAGAAAGTTAATAACGTAATCGATATAATTACTAAAGTTTATAAAATATTAATATTGGCTATAGAGGTTCGTACCCGCAATTAAGTAGAAAGTATTAAAAAAGATTACGTTGAAGATTTTAAAACGATTTATAATTAATATAATTTTAAAGTTTTGTATTTATAAACCTAAATTAATAATTTAAGCCGATTATTAAACATTATTAATATAGGCGCGAAGGAATTAACCGCTATTAAATTTAAGGCCACTAAATTAATTAAATTTAAATTTAAGGAGAGAATTACTTTTATTAAATCTATTGAGTACTTTCTTAGCTTTATTTTTATAATTAACGTTATTCGTTATAAAATTCCCGATTATCGACCCTCTAAGACCCTTAACGACGGCCGTTATAATAAGGATTAATACGCCCCCTTTAAATTTACTTTATATTACTTCGGAACCGGTAGCGGCGATTTTAATAACGACGGAAACGACGATTTTATTAACGATAATAATAATAACAATTACAACCCCCCTCGCAACCCGCGTTATACCCCTCGTAATAATAATAAGCGTTCCCGTTATAAGAAAAGCGGTATTCCGTTTAGTACCGTCTTTTTCGAAGGAGGCCGTCGTTGAAGTAAGATAATTAAGGTAGATATCCCTACCTTTTCTAATAGCGAAGATAATAAATTCGAATTCAATATATAGTATTTTTAAATAATTAATTGTTTTCGTACGAATGCCGATTATTTTATTAATAACGAAGCTACCTTTAAAGAAGTTGTTTTTAAGCTTTCCGGATAAGCGTTAAAGAATTTCTACCCTTTTATTCGTTTTAACGCCGGCAAGTTACGCCTTGGTACCGTCGAGGACTTTATAAATTATTTGTAGTTGAGTTATTACGATTTTAATACCGATGAAAAGGTTTATAAAGAGTACGAGAATTTAGTAATATATTATTTAGACTACTTCTACAATTTTTGAAACGCCCATTCCGCACGGAGCTTCGTCGTCGGGCCCACCTCCCAGGTGCCACAATTGGATCCACACCAGAGGTCGTGGTCCGTGGGCCCACCACGAAGCGACGGAAGGAGCGGCGGTTCTGTCTATAGCAGTCCAATGCAATTAATTGCGGAGCCCAGCTTTACAACACTATTGAAATCGTATTTCAAATTACATCTACGTGCAAAAGACAGTCCCGTATACAGCGTAATTATCTCATTATATCTGTTGTTTTATACGTTGGTGCACTTTGTCGTTGTTGAGGGATAATAGTTTGAATATAATATTAAATACAAATTTCTAGCTTCGAATCTCCACTCTCTTCCCAATTAAGCAATTCGACGAGTTTAGCTGAACTCGAAGCCCGTGCATTGGCGATAAGAAAATTGTTAAGGCGATAAGAAATTTGGAGGCGATAAGAACTTTGGCGAAAATTTTAAAAATGACCAAGTCTTTTCAAAGACGAATAACCCTAACCCTAAAAATTAAAAAAGGGTACCAAAATGATGAGGAAGGAACGGTGGTCATTTTGCACCCGGCTGGAGGTCCGTGCACCCTCTAGTTGGAGCGCAATCTAGATTTGAAAAAAATTTGACGAATGGGTCTTTTTGAATTCTTAAAAAAAAAATTTTTTAATAATAATAATTAAAATTTAAAAAAATTCGGACCTATGGGCGTTTCACTGTCTTCCGTGGGCATATCTGGCTCCGCCCAAGGAAAGACTATGTTAAAGTAGCTTTTATTCGTTTGGTTAATTATTATAGTATCTTTAATTCTTAATAGAAGATTAAGTTCCGCTGTAAGATTATTACCCGGCTTTATAATTGCGCCGAGGCTAATTATTATATTAATTATACTTATAACGTTTATGTCGAATTCCTCTAAGGTTTCGACGAAAGTTTTTATATAAGTTAATTTAACGATAAGGATAAGAAAGTATTTATAGGTAAGGCCTTCGGTGGTTTTAAAAAGCTATTTAAAAATACCGCTTTCGGTCCCCTTTGTAATTATTTGCCCGGTTCGTCCTTTTTATATAAGAAACCGTTTAAGGAAGAGACTTATAAATTATAATAAGAGGGAAAGTATTTTATTTATTATAAGCCCGGTTATATAGTTTTTAATTGCCTTTATCGTAAGAAGCTCTTTAAAGTTTATAATATTAAGATTTACATTATACGTACTAAGTTCCTTGATAAGGAAATCGAGTTGAGTGAAAATGAGGGCGGCGACGGCTACGAAATTAAAATTATCGTTAAAAAGGATTTAGATTCGGATTCGAAAAATTGAAACGCCCGGAGAAATTAATCTTCCGTCTGGGCGAGGTGTCGATATGTATATTAATAGGAAAAACGGATAATATAAATAAATTTAATTTGCGAAACTATTTGGGAAAGGGCCCGCCTTTTACTATTAAATATAGTATAATTTATAATAGATTATCTATTTCTATTTTCGACGTACTTATCGATACGGGAGTAAATGCTTATATTCTTCTAAATTAGAAATTCGTTAATAAACTAATTAAGTATTTAAAGATAAATAGTAAAACCGATTTCTAACTAGGATACGTTCGGCCTTATAAGAATATTAAGCCTAACGTTATCTCTTAAATTATAAAGGCGGTTATCCGGGTATAGGGCTATAAGTTTTTAGATTAATAGATAGTCGTTCTATTAGCGATATTAAAGGATATAATATTAGGAAAATTATAGTTAAGTAAGAATAAAGTCCTACCCGACTATAGTAATAATTAACTAATCTTCTTAGAAGGTCTATTAAAAGTATTATTGGATAAAGATATCAATGTTAATAAGCGATTGAAATTGCTTTAGGACCCTTCTTTTTAGGAAGATATAAAGCGAAGAGAGCGTTTTATAAATATAGAGGATAAAAGACGAGTAGACAGTGCTTTATTATAAGTCTATTTACTTAAGTAGGAAGCGGAAGAGGAAATTAAAGAATTAAATACTATTATTAAGGAATTATAAATTAAAATAGAGGAGGTAAAGAAGTAGAATAAGGCCGAGGTAAAGGCGGTAAAGGAAACAATCGCTAAATTAGAAAAATAGAAATAGGAGCTTTTATCGGCAATTAAAGAGGAGATTTAAGGAAGGAAGTATATTAAAACCCCTAAAGGAATCCTTAATACTAGTTAGAAGCTAAAGGGTATTTATACGGTTAAATATTACAATTATAGAAATCTTCTAGCATTAATAGATATTAATTAAATAGAATAGGAATTCTTTAATAGTATTAAATACGAATATACTTCGGAAGCGGAAATTATAGAATTGGAGATAGTTCGAGATTTATATAAGTAGAATAAAGATTTATACTTTTATTGCGATATTTAGGGACTATATTGTATAGAGTAAACTTTCGGTTGGACTAAATAGTACTTTCGGGATTATACCTTAGTAAGCGCTATAGCTATAGACTTTTACGCTAAACGAGGAGAGATTATCGAGGAAATTAATCTTTACAAAATTAATAGTATTATTAAAGTAAAATAAGCCGGGTTATTATTAGAAGATAAAAAGGAATATAGGCAATTAGTAATAGAGAAACTCCTAAAGAAGTATTAGAACCGTATTAATATTTTTAGTAAAAAGGATTCTAATACACTATTAAAGTTAAAGGACAAAATCAATTACAAAATTGAATTCGAAGAGGGTAAATCCCCCTAAAATTTCGGTTATAATTCTTTATATAAGATAACGTTCGAGGAATTAGAGGAATATAAATAATATATTACCGATAATTTCTAAAAGGGATTTATTAAAATTAATTTAATATTATAGGCGGCGCCTATATTATTCGTACTTAAAGTTAATAGAGGTTTGCGTTTTTACGTAGACTACTATAAATTTAACGCCCTATCGAAGAAGGATCGATATCCTTTACTCCTTATTAATAAAACGTTAGCGCGAATCGGCTAAGCAAAGGTCTTTATTAAAATCAATATCCGATAAGTATTCTATCGTATTCGAATACACTTAAATTACAAAAATTTAATAACGTTCCAAATACAATATAGAGCGTATAAGTATAAAGTATTACCTTTCAGCCTTACGGGAGGACCTTCGTTATTTTAAAAGTTTATTAACGAAGTCCTAATAGGCTACTTCAATAATTTCTATAGCGTTTATATTAACGATATTTTAATCTATTCCAATAATTAGGAGGATTACAATAAATACGTCGATATAGTACTATAACGTCTCGGGGAAGCGGGGTTATAAGCTGATATTAAAAAGTACAAGTTTAGTATAACTAAGACTAAATTCTTAGACTTTATTATTAGTACTAACAGTATTGTAGTAGACCCGGAAAAGGTAGTAGCTATAAAAGAATAGAAGGAACTAACTATTATAAAAAGCGTATAAGCCTTTTTAGGCTTCTATAATTTCTATTAGAAGTTCATTAAAAATTTTAATCGAATAGTAAAACTATTAACGAACTTAACGAAAAAGGATTTAGTTTTTAAGTAGGATGATTATTGTAAAAAGGCGTTCAATACTTTAAAAAGGAGCCTCCTTAACGCGCCTATCCTATATTATTTCGATTACGAAAGGGAAATACGAATCGAAATAAACACTAGTAATAAAATTTATACGGGTGTAATAAATCAATTCTAAAATAACGGCGACTAGTATCCGGTCGTATTTTACTTAAAAACTATAAATTTAGTAGAACTTAATTACCCTATCTATAATAAGGAATTAATAATTATAATAAAAGGGATTAAATAATAGCGACCTAAATTGAAAGGTATTAAACCCTTTACAATATTTACGGATTATTAGGCATTCGAATATTTTAGTACGAAGAGGGTATTTAATAATAAATAAATCCATTAATTTAAAATTTTATTAGAATATTAATTCCGGATAACCTACCGCCCTAATAAGGAGAACGTTACGGCTAACGTATTATTTCATAAATTAGAAGATTTGAAGACTATTAAAGATAAAAAGGAGGATTAATTTACTTTACGAATATTTAAACCCGCCGATAACGGATTCTTTACCTTTATTAGCAATAAACCGGCGGATATACTAACTGATTCGGAGGAAGAGGATAAAGTAATTAACATCGAAGTCGCTGAATTGGAGTTAGAAATTAGTTACGACCTAATCGACGAACTAATTTAAACTAATCGATCTGTAGAATTATTATTAATTTATAGAGAAAAGGCAAAGGGAGAAGGCTTTCCCTTCGTTATTAAAGATGGTTTACTAATTAAAGATTATAAATTGGTAGTCTTAGAGGATAGTAATTTACGAATTAAATTTATCGAAGCAGTATATTATCCAATTACCTTAATATACCTAGGCCGGAATAAAATTAAATATATAATTTATAAACGTTATTAGTAGGCAGGATTAGCCGTTAACGTAGACCGTTATATTACTAATTATTAGATATATAAAGTATTAAAAGCGCTTAGGGACAAGACGTTTGAATTAATGTATTCAATTCTTTTAAAAGAGGATTGCCGGGTATAGAAGTCCCTAGTAATCGATTTCAAATTAATACCTAAGGATAAATACAATTATAATATATTAATAGTTATTATAGACCGATTTACTAAGGTAAATTGGAGTATCCCTTGTAAAAATACGGTTACCGCTAAAAATACCGCTATTTTGTATTACCGAGGCCTATATCGATTCTTCGGTCTTCCCAACGAAGTAATTAGCAATAGAGGCCCTTAATTCGTATTATAAATAATATAGGAAGTAACCTCTTTATTGAACGTTAAATAGAAATTAGTTATATCCGGTTATTTATAAATTGCTAGCTAAATTGAGAATTTATATTAGTATATCGATTAACGGTTAAGATTTTATATTAATTATAATTAAAACAATTGGTTAAAGTTCATTCTAACGCTAAACGTAATTCAAATAAACCTACCCTACAATAATTTAGACGGCCTATCCCCTAAAGAAGTTATTATAAGTTTTCTTATACCTAATATACTAGATTAGGAAGACCGTATTAAATTAAGACCTCCTAAGACCGAAATTAACCGATAGGAAGCCTACTAATTAATCGATCGGTTAAAGACTTTCTATACAATTGCACGTTACGCTATTAATAAAACTTAATAATAGTAGATAACTTAAACTAATAAATATAGAAGGGAACCCGACTTCGGTATTAGAGACCGCGTCTTTATTATTAAAAAAGGATGGATTACGGACCACCCTAGCGATAAATTCGATTAGTAATAGACGCGGATTCCTTATAGGATTAAAGTTATAAGAGGATACTCTTACGAACTAAAAGTCCTTAAAGGATAGAAAAGCGTAACTATCTATTACACTAACCGTTTAAAGAAGTGCACTAATAACCCCCTACCCGGGTAAGGTAATAAGAACCCAGCCGGCGAACTAGTCAGTAATTAAGAGGAATAGGAAGTCTTAAAGGTTATCTTATTAAAAGTAATAAAAAGAAAGTTAGAATATTAGGTAGAATAGAAAGGTTAAGATCCCGACCTAGAATTCTAATTGGTAAATAACTTTATTAATTTAATAAAACTCTTAAAAGAGTATTACAATACGAACCCTACAATGCTAAGACCCCCTAAACGCCTGGTTCAATAGCTAGCGGGCAATAAGGCGCCCTACAACGATAACGACAAACCAGTAGAAGGATTACGAATTAGTTTGAGAAGGAGAGTAATAGTAAGGAAGAAATAGAAGGATATTGGAGGAAGTATTCGATTTATATTTGTATCAAAATTTTTTTTTCTTTCTTCTTAAGGCTTTAGGGCTGAGCCTTAACCCGGGGGGGAAGGTAATATAACGATTAGGATCTAATACTATAGACTACATCCTATTCGTCTTATCGACAAGACCTATAGGACCTACCGGTACTATTAATACGAGCACCCTAATTGGCTATACGTTTGGTATTGACTATACGACCATTTAATTAGCACCGCGACCTACATGTCGCATTTACGTGTATTGTTAAATTAGATAAGGAAGGCGGTCGAGGTTGGTAGAATCTAGGCGCATCCTATATAAAGGTGCAACTCTAGAGCCCAGATCTCAACCTCTCTCTCTTTCCTTCTTTAATTTTAATTATTTATTTATTTGTACCCAACTACGCGATACGGAACTACGTGAGCTGGTGCATCGTAACAATAATCTAATACTAGAAATATTAAATCTATTAATCTATATAATAATACTAAAGTATTAGAAATCCACCTCTTTCGCTATAATTCAACTTAATTATTTATCGCTTATTAGAACCGCTAATAGTAATACTACCCACTATAGAAGTAAAAACTCTAGCAACGCTATATTCGAAAGTAGTATTAAACCGAAGATTTAGAATAATACGCTAATTAATTATATAAATTTCTAAAATAGAACGTAGAAGATATACCTACTATAATTTAATTATATTACTAATACCGCGTATTCCTCTTTAAGGAAATTTTTAATACTATTTCTAAACGCCGTATAGAACTCTAAAGAAAAGCCTAACTATATAAACCACTCTACCGACTAATCTCTAAGCGCAATAATATCGGAGGGTACTACTAAATCTTAAAAACTCTTATATAAATAAAAGAAAATAAAGTATACCCGCGCTATATCTAGAATAATCCTAATATAATACCGCTTATAAAACGATTTAAAAAATTTAATAATAAACTCTTTTAATAAGCGGCCAAGTAAGGGAAGCGGTTGTTATAGGGTTAACCCTGTAACGGTTCATAGCAGCGATGGCACCAGGTCTGAGCCAGAGATTAGCTCATAGCTTAGACCATTGTATGAAGCTATTACAGCGTTCGTGATGGCTTCAATTGTCATCGCTGCACAACGGTTGTGCTAGCTCTGCAGCGCTCATGAGACTACTGCAGAACTGCTGATTAGGACCAGCCTACAAAGGTTGGTCCTGGAGCACACCCTTGGACCTTCCCCTTTCCTCTCCTTGTGCAATTACATTTGTTCTTACCTACCTTGTGCCTTTGCACCGTGATAGCGGTAGCGGTAATAATCGAAGGCCAATAGTCGAAAGTATAAGTAGGCAGAGGACTAAAGAGTCTATAACCTCCTCCTCCTCCTCCTCTTCTCCTTCGCCGGCTACTAATAGTAATATAACCAACGGGGGTATTAAAAATACTACTAATTTATAGTATAACTACTTCCTATTACTAACAATAGTAGTAAAAGAAATAGGAAGGGGGTTAGTACGCCTAGTAATAAAAATCTCTTAATTGGTTAATTACTTATAAAAAGCGGTAATTTAATACTCTAATAGCGTATACGAATCGATAATTATCGCCCTATTAAATATTAAGAGAACGCTAACTATTTAATAACTACTAGTAATAATAGTAGTAACTATAGAGCTAAAGCTAATATAAGGGTAAGGAAGGGGGAATTAAGGGTATTAAAAGTATAGCGGGAAATAGTATTAGTAATATAGAGGGTAGGGAGGAGGAGGAAAAAGGTATAAAAGGTAAAGATATAATTAATATAGACCTTTAAAATTATCCCTCCTTAATATAACCTATAAAAGACTATTTATAGTCTCTATATTAGTATTATTATTACCGCTATTAATATTATTAATAATATTAATATTAATTAGGAAATTATTACTACCGCTGCGTTTCCCTCCCCCTCCTCTACCCCCGCTATACTAAATAATATTTGTAGCGTTCTCTACTATAATTATCTTATATATTATCGATCTAAATAATATTCGTATAATAATCGAATTTATTGTAATAGCCTCTACCTATTTACCCGCGTTTTTAACTATAAAATTATAATAATTCTTATATAAAGTCATAGTACGATAGGGTAAGAATACGTTTAATATACGATGTTAGGTCTATTTTAAGAAGTAGACTTTAGCCTAGCCGGTAGAGAAATGTCCGGCTAGGCTCTAAAGGCTTTTATTCTTTGTACGAGCCCCTAATAGACTTAAATAGGTCTAGGATTCGGCGCCTAGTCTCCGACCGTATACTCTATACTCTATTATTATTACCCGCTCTACTACTTATTATAATTACCTATTATAACGCTCCACTCCTCAAGCCTAATTCCTAAGCCCTCTTATATAATAACCTTACAACTATCCCCCCCCCCTAATAGCTATAGTCCTTTATAATTTAATTATATCTCCTAACCTCTAAAATATAATTTAGAATATTTACTTTCTTTACTACCTAATAAAGTAAATCCCCTATCGGCGATTACTCGCCTTTATTCGTTATAACTTTATAAACGCATTTATTATATTACATTATTCCCCCCTCTAGCGGCGCTTAACCCTCTAGGCGTTTACCTACTATAATTACCTATATCGGAGAATCTATTATTATACTAGCCCGGATAATTACCCTTCGCCGACTTATTTATATTTAGTTTACTTAACGTACATCCCTCCTTTTATAATTATCGCTAGAGGTTTTCGATTCTTCTTTCCTCTATTAATTATAATAATACTATAACGAACGTTAATATATAACCCGCGACTATATAGAAATAATAGCCTAGCGCCAACCCTATAACGCCCCTTAATATAAATTTTCCAAAGATTGCTAAATTCCTAATTACGCAAATTAAATATATATTACGTCGATATCCTTACAACGTTATAAAGGGTTTCCCTTTTACTTAATTCCCTATAAGTATTTTCCTACCCGTTCTAATTGCGTTATTACAATATATTAGTATTAATTCGCCTTTAAGATTACAAAAATATATTCTATAATTAATATTTAACTATTATTTATTTAGACCTACTATTTCCCTATTATTAATAAATAGAAGACTTTAGCGTTTACTACGCCCGTTATTAAATAAAAAAAAAAATTTATTAACCTATAAATTACTTTCCGTTTTTTAATCTATTTTTTCAGCTAACCTTCGCCGTTTAAATCCCCTACGAATATTTTAATCTATTTTAAACATATTAATATTATATTCTAAATATCCTAAAATATATCTAGTATAATATAAAAGTTAATACTAGTAACCCGTCGGCTAAAATAGGCGTAAACGAACGTATCCGTTTAAATATTTCGAAGGCGAAATCCCTATTTATAACGTCTTATAGCCGCTTCTCAAAATTTTTAAAAAAATATACCGCTCTTCGTAATAAGAACGCGACCCTAAATTAAATTATTAAAAAAATACGTAGTCTTCGGCGCGTAGTCGCTACTATTATTAATTTAATTCATTTCGGATTAAACCCTAATACGAATTTTAATTTTATATAATATACCGAAACGATAGCCGCTACTACCGGTTACTTTCCAATTACTAAATAAACGCCTAATACTTTACTTACTATTAACATTACATTTAATTAATTAATTAATTAATACCGCTATAAGTTTTCCTCTTATTAATATAAAAGTTAATTAAAAATATAGAAGAAGGCTAGCGGCGTCCTATCGGCATATAATACTATTCGAGTTTAAATCTATTTAAATTTGGATATCGGAGTAGAATTCCGTCCTTTAAATCCCGGTTTAAAGTATAATTATTATCCCTATATCGTTCATTCGGCGGGATTCTATATATTAAACCGCTTATTACATTTCGACGCCCAATTCTATTATTTAAATAATAAGGGCGACGACAATTATAAATCGCCGATTATCTACTTTAATAATCCCTTATTATTTCCAATCTATAATATTAAGGATTATTTCTAATATATTTTACCTATCCCGCCTCTTATTAATAATAAGACGACGTACTACTATTTATATTTAATTTATAATAATATTATAATTCCTAAATAGGGCTTCTTTAATAACGACAAAGCGTTTCCGGAGGGCGGAAATTCCAACGTCGGCGAACCGGCGGATATTTCTAACCCTATCGAATTTAAAGGTAATAATAGCGCTAACGTAATTAAATTTAAAAATATAGAATTCTCTAATAACGATAATTCGGCTACTAATCCTATTCTTAATAATAGTAATTCTAAACTTCTTCTTAACAATAACGAGCCTAAACCTTTCCCCGAAGCTTTAGTATATCCCAACCCGTTTTCGAACTCTAATAATAATTCTAAAGGGTTTATAAATAATATAGATTTAAACGCCCCAATTTTTAGCGAAAGTCCGGCAATAGACGTATTCTTTTATTCGTTTTTTATAGGATTTTTATTTCTATTATTAAACAAATATAATATTACTCCAACTCTTAACTACAATTACCCCTCTACTTAATAGGGTAATAAAATCCCTATTATTAATAACCCTAATTCTATTCGTCGCCTAAGTAGAATCCCGCCGCTTCCTATTAACTATTTTCTCAATAGCGGTCGGCGTTTTTATTACTAAGAACTTCCTACTACTCCTACGCCCTTACGTTAATAAGTTCGCGCCTCCGAATTGCCGTTTAATCGGTTTATATTTAAACCTTCCCTTAATCTAAATTCTTTTATAAATTTAATTAGTATTAAAATCTCTACTAATTTAGAATACCCCTTTACCTTTAAAGAAAATACAATTTTTACCTCCGTTCCCGTTAATAATAATCCCGGCCTTAAAGAAGGTAATTCTTCGCCTTTTTAATAATATAATTTATTTACCCTGGACCGTTTTATCGATTAGCCTATAAATTATATCCTCTTTCTTCCTACGAATATTTAAACCCTCCTATCCGGTTAAAGCGGATTTAAAAGCCCTATTCATATATTATTAAAAATCCTTCGTAGGGTTTATAAATTTACCGATATTCCTTCGCGGTATTTTAATCTATTTACTTATTTATACAAAATAGTTTTAATTAGGGATTCTAATACTCTACGCTTTTTAGCGAAGGCTAATTAGTCCCCGGTACCTAAGGCCGAATTTTTCACTAATCCTTCGTATACCGATATACCTTCTATTTTAATTAATTTTATAGTAAAATTCCGTCCTACCGCTAATAGGGTCCTTCCTATCGATATAATTCGTTAATTTATTAATAATTTGCCCGCTATAGCTCTCCGCCGTCCTATTTTCTCCTTATTTCGGAATAAATTTATATTATTTATCGAAAGTGCTGGTCTTAAACCGGTTCGTCTAATAATTCCTATTATAACTACTTTTATTAATACTATATTAGAAAGTCTAATAATTATATATAGTAATCCTAAAACGGCTATTATTTATACTAAATTATTTATAAAGTTAATTAATAAATTTACCGTTAGTTTTTTTCTAATTACTTCGCCCCCTCCAATTCCTATAATTTCCGCTATTATAAAGCCTTCCTCAATCCTTCGCCGTCTTATAACCACTAAAAAAAGTAAAAGTAGAATATTCCCATCATTTATACTTATTAAGGATTTATCTTTTATTCGTCGCCGACTTATAACCGTAGTTAAAAGTAAAATTAATAAATTTACTTCCTACTTTTCCTATTATACTTCGAATACTATTACCTTTATTTATAATACTTCTATTAACGTCTTCTCCCTTCCTTTTAAAAAGGGTAGCCCGGCGGCTAAAATAGGTATTAATAAATTCTTTCGCTTTCTTCTATTTAAGAAAGGCGGCGTCTATATATCGATTCTTAATATTTTAAAACGTTTTTAAGTCGGTTCTTCGTCGGTTATCAAAAAAAGAAGTACTAAAATAGCCGAATTTACCCCTTATATAAATATTTATTTAAAACCCCTCTCGGGTTTAATTATCGGCGGGCGTTCGCCTATAGCTCTTTCGGCTATTCGCTATTCGCTATATAAATATAATATCTCTAATTCTATAATAACCTCCCTTAATCCAATTAAATAACGTAAATAAGTCCGGCGCCTATACTTTAACGTATTCTTATTAATATTAGGCCTTAAGCCTTTTAATTACTTATTTAGCGTTCTTTCGGCTATATTCGTTAATTAGAATATAGTCCTTAAAAATTATAGAATTTAATATTATTAAAAAATAGTCTTCGTTATAAATAGTTAATTTATTTATATTATTAATCTAATCGTCTTATTTCTTATAATATTTTTGCTTAGCCTTCTAATACTTAGAGAGCGCCTTCTATGTACTATAGAGGTATTCTTCTAGTTCTTAAATATTGTATTCGACGGGCTAACCCGTCTACTTAATTAAGAATTTCTATTCTATCCCTTTTCCTTTATATTCTACTATTTCTTCTACTTCTTATTCTTTTTATTTATCTACTAATTCTAATAATAGTATATCTTCGGCAACTTTACTTCTTATTTTTTAAAATTCGAATAAATTTATAGGGAAGATATTATATATCCGGTTATATTATATAAGTAAAATAATTTAATATATTTAAGAATTAATCCTTTTAATAACCTTTACTTTAATAAATATAAGGGCTAACTTACGGTTTTTAAAACGGAAGTTCTTTGTAGACAATCCTATTAAATTTCTAAATCGGAATTCTATTAATATATATTGTTTATTATATTCCTTCTATTGAATTTGGATAGCCTATTCCTAATAGCGTTTTATAGATTTACGTATTAGTTTTATCTTTTGGAATCTATCCTTTACTCCTTAGATTTATAGTTCGTTATAACCTTTTATATATTCGACTATACGAAGGTAATATCCGAATAGGGCTTCGAATAGTAAAACTCTAATAATAAAGTATATTGAATTATTATAGGCGAATTTTGCCTTTTATAATTTATAATATTATAATAGCAGATCTCCTTCTAAAGCGTTAATATAAAAGATCTTTTCTAGAATTTAATAGAGACGTTCGGTCTAATTATCTATTTATAAATAAAAGGCGGTAAATAACCGACGTAGGATATTTTAGGTTTTAGTAAACTCTTTTTAAAATTCGCTTATAAATAGTTTATTTTAATTATTAACAATCCTTAAAGGGGAACCGAAACAGTATTTAATATATTTATAAAGGAGGCTAACTATTATTATTATATTTAAAATCTTAATTATTAGAATAAAGAATTCTATTTTTATAAACCGATTAATAATAATAAAGACGGCGTTATATATTTTATCGTTAAATCCTTAGCTCGGCGGTAGGCCGGTAATAAAATCGATATTAATTTTCTAAAAGGGTTATTCTAATAAGGGTAAAGATTAGAAGTCTCTATAAGGTTTATACCTAGGGCGTTGGGTATTTTAGTATAACTTATATCGAATAATATATTCCCTTATATTTATTACGAAGTTCTTCTAATAGAATTTCCTTTTAATTAATTCTAAAGTCTTAAAAATACCTATATAACCGGCCCTTAAATTATTATAATAAATATGTAGAATTTCCTTATATAGTAATTTTTTATTAGGGATTACTAATTATTCTTTAAAATAAAAAACCCCTTAATCGTTTAATTCGTATTTTTTAATTATAGAGCTTTTAATTCGTATAATCGCCGTTAAATCGGCAATATTAAAATCTTTAAACTAGAATTCCTTTATTATAATATAAAGTTCTTAATTTACTTTTAATACGAAGGGTAATTCTCTATATACTAATTTGCGAGCAATTTTCTTTAGAATAGTTTAGGGAAAAGGATTATCTTTAGAATCGGTAATAAATATTCCCCGACCCGTCGCTAATTTAATAACTTTCCTAATTTATTTAATAAATATATATATTACCGACTTCTTATTGTATTAGTACTTTATTTTAAAATTGAATTAATTTTTATAAAATACCGATAATTATTAAATTAAGCCGAGCTTCTTCTAGAGGGTTAGTAGAATATTATTGTATTTTATCTCCCCCTTTATATAATTTAACTTCTTAAATAAATTATTTATAGGGTTTATAGCGCTTGGCCGATATTCTATATCGAAGTTAAATTATAATAAGTAATATATTTATCGTATTAATCTTCTATAGAGATCCTTCGCCGGGGATTTTATAATTCCCGTTAGGGCTTAATAATTTATATGGATTAAAAACTTTTTAAGGAGGCCCTCTAAATATTAATTCTAATACTCTAAATTGGCTATAATAATAAAGAATTCTTATTACTCTATATATTAACGCCGTTCGGTATCTGTTAATTTCTTTAAAAAGAATATAATTAAATATTATTAATCGCCGATTTTCTAAAATAAAATACTAGAAATAATTTTAACCGAAACGTCTATCTTTACCCTTATTTCGCGGAAATAGTCCTAATAGTGGAGAATAAGCGCCGATATAAAGGCGTCCTTTAATATTTAGAACGTCTTATCAGCCTCTTTTAATTATTCGAATAATCTAATCTTTTTTCCGTTCTTACTCCCCTTTAATAAATTAGTAAAGGGGGCTATTAATTTCAAAAACTTATAGATAAAACGCCGGTAGAAATTAGCGAACCTAAAGAATATTTAAATATTATAATATAATTTTAGTATTGGCTATTCTTTAATTATAATAATTCGGGTCGGGTCTATTATAATCCCCTCTATTATTATTTAATAGCCGAGGAAATCGACGTACTTTTTATAGAATTTATATTTCGAAAATTTAGTGTATAATTCGATATCCTTTAGCCGTTTAAAAATAAGCTTTAAATATTTATTATATTCTTCCTTAATTTAAAAGTAGATTAAAATATTATTGAAATATACAATATAAATATAGTTTACTAATTCTATTAAGGCTTTATATATATATATTTAGAATATTATAGGAGCGTTAATTAATCTAAATAGTATTATTATATATTTAAAATAGTTATATCTAATTTTAAACGTAATCTTCTATTAATCTCCTTCTTTAATTCGGATATAATAGTATACCTCCTAGAGATTTATTTTAGAGAAGACCTTAGCGCCTAATAGCCAATCTATTAATTCCCCGATTAAAGGTAAGGGGTACCGATTCTTAATCGTTATTTTATTTAGATTATAATAGTTTATATATAAGCGTAGGGAATTATTTTTCTTTAATACGAATAAAACGGGTAATTTTACTAGACTTTTAGAGGGTTTAATCCTCTTTATACGTAGGTTTTCCTCTAAATAATCTTATAAAGTATTTAATTATATTTTAGAGAGCGGGTATATCGACTTTACCAGCACCTTCTCGCCTTTTATAGTCTTAATTTTATATTCGGTATTAGGAAAGGTCGGTAATAATTTAGCGCCCGCTTCCGAGAAATAGGATTTATACCCTTTTAAAATAAGTAGAATAATCGCCATCCTATCGGCGTCGTCCTCCTCTTTATTTACATTTTTAATAGTAGGCCTTATAAAATTATATATAGATATAATATTTATAATAAAAGTTCGATCGCTATATATTAATTTACGTATAAAAGTCTCTAAGTTTATAATATAAAGTCTATTAAATTTAAATCTATTAGTACGTATATATATAATAATACCTTCCGAACTTATATTTAATATTAATAATAATAGTAATAGTATTCTAATATTTTTATAAATTATATAGAAAAGTTAGATCGTCTCCCGCTCTTAATCTTTTCTATCTTTTATTTGGAAAATAATTTCGAATGCTCTATAATATTTTATTTCTACGCCGTTCGCGCTTATTAATATAAGTACAACTATTATTATTATTTATTTCAACTTATACTTTTTTATAAAATTTTTATAAATTATATTAATTTCGGCCCCTATATTTAAATCTATTCTAATGTTTAATCGGTAACCCTTCGGCGAAGTAACCGTTATTATTATCCTAACCGGGCTATCTCTTCCGGCTATTCTAAATCCTTTAATTACTATAGACGATAGTTTATTTATAGGGTTTAATCTTTTAGTAACCCCTTAAAATCGGAAATATATTCTGAAATACAATTATTATTTTTAAGCTCTTTGGAGTTGGGGCTGTTAATAATATTCTAAATGCGGGTTTTATTATAGGACTTATTATTTAATTTATAATATCCTTCCGTTTTAGTTTTTTTAAAATAATTTTTAGCTAAATATCCTCTTTCTTTATAATTATAGTATTTAGGACTTATTCCTTTAGAGCCTACCTCCGTTTAGTCGGTAGACCGGTTATACTTCCGGTTATTATAGAAATTATTATAAGGTTTATTAAAATAATCTTTAAAATGCTCCGACTATTTACTATTAAAATTGTTTTACAATTTTTAAAACGGTTAGAATTCTTTATATTTAGGCGAGTCTCTTCTACGTAAATTCTTCTTATAGGCCTTTAACTACTAATTTAATACCGTTTAAATTACATTTTAAACGTTTTGAATAATAATTTTTATATCTTAGAAATATTAATATATATCTTTCTTCAATTAGAAGAAGAAATTGTAAACTTAAATTATATTGCCGACGATTAATTGGCTTAAATATTAGTAATTAATTTAGTACTATTCTTATATAGTTTATAAATCTTCGTTTTCGTATTAAGATATTTAGAAGAGGTTTTCCTTAATCTTTAATTTATAGAATTCGGGTATAATATACTTTTTGCGGACAAATTATAAGAATTCGTCTTAAATTCTATTTTATTTCCAGCCGGCGTCGTTAGTAAATATACCGGCGAACGTTCGCTAGGAAATAATAATTCTATTATTAGCCTTAATAAATACTTAAAGAATTCGTTTAAAATTCGTAGCGGATTCGCGGGTTTAATTACTTACTTCTAAACTTTTAATTTAATTTTTAATATCGGTATTCGTATTATTTATTTATAATTTATATACATTATAAATAGGCGGCCGGAAGTTTTAAAGGTAATTTATAGGTTTATTACCCTATTTCTACTTAATTATATTTATTATAGTAGTATATAATTTGAGAATTATTTTTAAGAATTAAGGGGTTATTTCTTCGATTAATGGGTTATTCTTCTTTATATATAATCGTTATTCGTATAAATATTTCGAACGTTTCTAATTGGCTTTCGAATATTAAAGCGGAGGATTAGCGGAGTATTGTGAATTTTCCGACGAAGAGTATTATAAATCCTCCGAAAAGGAGTTAGATAGGTCGGATTTGAATAAATTTACAAAATAAAATTTAAATCGGCGGCTTATTAATTCGGACCTTCTTACGGGGGATCGGGAATTTCTATAGCGGCGTATTAGGGTAATCGAATATTAATAATATATTGGGGTAATCGAATACTAACGATATATTAGGGTAACCGAGCGCTAGCGAATAATATATTTATTTTAGCGCTTCGGGGAGTACTTTCTATATTAATATAAATTATACGAATAATAGGCGTAAAACGTACGCAAATTTTTAGTAAAGTAGTACTCGGGCTTTTTAGCCTACGATATTCCTTACGAAATTCTATATAAAAAAACCCCTTCGAATTCGGATGAAGATTAATCTTAATTATAATTATTATTAGCGAATATACTAGTAATATTAATAGGGGATTCTTTAACTTACGTAGTTAGAGGGGTATTTTTATTAATCGAATATTTATCGGCGTCCTTATAATTTTAAGTCTCGTCGACGTTAATAGTACTTTAAACCAGTTCGGTATTAATAGTATTTCCGCCCAATCGTCCCGGAATACCCTATTCGGATATAAGTACTTTTAGTATTACTTTACACTCCAAAGAGTAGTTTCGGCGGTATATAGTTGTACCCTTAATACAAGTATTTTCCTTTCGAATACTAATTATATTCTTAACTTTCGTAGATAAATATTTTAGAGGCTAAAGAATTATAAAGTTATAATACAATAAGGTAAGAATACGTTTAATATATAATATTAAATTTATTTTAAAAAGTAAATTTTAACCTAGCCGGTAGAGAAATGTCCGGCTAGGCTCTAAAAGCTTTTATCCTTTGTATAAGCCCTTAGTAGACTTAAGTAAGTCCGGGACTCGGCGCCCGGTCTCCGACTATACGCTCTATACTCTATCGTTATTACCCGCTCTACTACTTATTATAACTACCTATTATAACGCTCCGCTCCTCGGGCCTGGTTCCCAAGCCCTCTTGTACAATAACCTTACATCTTACTACTATTGAAAATATAATACATCTAATAATTAATACCCTTATTATAATTCCAATAATTATAACCGTTAATATACCTCTATACCTATATAAACTCTTAATATATAATACCCCTAATTTTAATCCTACCCGTACGTACCTCTCTCTTACAATCTAATTTATCGAATCGATTTACCTCCTATAATATCGTATTAATTATAGACTTCTTCTTAATACTAGTAGAACTAGGAATACGAAAGCTACGTAAAGATTAAGTAGTATAAAGAATTTATATAATAAAAGGATTTAATATACTATAAAAAAGGGATAGGGTAAAGGGTATACTAGAGATTAAGGGGAGTAGTATTAGCGCTAACACTATTTTAATAGATAGCTCAATTAACCGAAATTTATAAAAAATTAAGAAAATGCAATACTAAGCAATATAGCAAAAATACGATTTTATAACCCCTTTATAATCAATATCGCTAAAATTATTAACGAATATACTAATAGGGACGGTTTTACTATAGATTATAACCTTATTTCGACCGTTATTATTTTAAACGGTAATAGTATACATTACGTTATAAAAGGCAATTTAATACTATATTCTAACGGCTATAATACTATTAATAGTCTCCTATATATAACCCGCCTACAGCCTTCTAATCTCCTTAAATAAATTCGTCCTAAACCGCTATAAATAAAGTTCACCGCCGTTTTATTTAACTTTAACCTCTTTATAAGTATTATAATCCTCAATAAACTAAGGTTTATTTCGGATAGTAATAATATACGTACTTATAATACCGAATTATACCTATATAAATTAAAAGTAAATAGGTTTAAAAAGTAGTACTAGAATTAAAATTAGTAAACGGATATAAAGTTTAATTATAGGTTTAGAAGTAGCGGGTCGAAATCTAAAAATAGCCGGCTTAATTAAAGAGGCTACCTCATTATCGTCGTCGCCCGAATAGTAAAACGAAATCTCGAAAACCCTCTTCTTAAATATAAAGTAGATAGGGAATTCTTACTCAACTTCATTCTTATTACTAGAATCCTCGTCTTTACCGCTAATAACCTCAATAGGAATAGTAACGGCCGGTTAAATAGGAAGGGATAAACGTAATCGAAGGTCCTCCTCTACTTCTACTTCTATCTCTAATTCTAAAGTAAAATCTCGAATAAACTCCTTACCTTTCTTACTAGGGATAGCCTTCTTCTTAAGGGTAGCCTTCTTAGGAATAGCCTTTTTAAGAATAGCCTTCTTAAGAATAGCCTTCTTAAAAATAGCCTACTTAAATAAATTAATAATAATTTTAATAACCTCCGCTTCGACTAAAATACGGCTCTTCTTTTTAAAGCGAAAAGAAACGTATTGTAAAATTATTAAACTAGGATCTTCCTAATCATCTTTATAATTATCGAAGTAAACCGAAGTCGTACCGCTTCGAATACAAAACCGCTTTAAAACGGCGGGCTTTTCTTTCAAAATCGGTTTGGGAAGTATTATCGCGATATATTTAATTGATTATAATAGGTTTATTTACTTTAACGACGAAATATAACGATTGAGAGCTTCAAATCTGTATAAAA
This sequence comes from Neurospora sp. CHS-2018c, assembly GCA_009806235.1. Lineage (NCBI taxonomy): Eukaryota > Fungi > Ascomycota > Sordariomycetes > Sordariales > Sordariaceae > Neurospora > Neurospora sp. CHS-2018c. The sequence continues at coordinate 677,858 of RAPC01000005.1, read as the reverse complement.
ATCGTTGTATTTGAGCGAAATTAGCCAGATTGTCGGTGTGTTGTTGTTGTATGTGTACACACCCCCTTACGCCAAGGAAACGACAAGGTATTTGAGCGAGGGAACTGCGCCGGTGCAGTCTCTGCTCCTCTACGATTTGTGCAGATCCAACTTTTCCCCAATTCCGCACTGCAAGCAAAACAAAAACCTTTCACGACACCTTGTGATTTCTGAACCTCTCCCGTTCTTTCAATCTTGGGCTTCTCTTGCTTATGGTCGATATCTCATTGTTGCGTTGTCACCGCCTTTGCCATTGATGTGCACCCCGCACAGAGAAACCTTCCACATCTTCGACACTTGCCTGTCGAGACACGGCCCAAACCTGCCTAGTTATATCCGCGCCCAGCCACAGTCATGCCTCTCGATACTGTCAGGTCCCGTGATTGGATCATGGGCAATCAGTTGAGAGGTCGCAAGTTCAGGCCGAGTTCAGGATGACCACTGTCTATCGAAAAGTCTTGGCATGCGTGAGGGGTACCTGGTTGCGATGTGACGGAACAGATGGCCCATGATCCAGGAATCCAGAGACCTTATTGTTCCTAGGTCTGGCAAACCCAAACGAGGTCGAAGCATTTTGAGGATGCGGGTAAGAAATACCACAAACATTGCGTGGTCCTAGCCTCCAGTGTGTGAAGGACAACCGTTGCTAACTTCTTCTGGATGCCAGCACTTCTTTAGGCCACGCAGCTCCCGCAAGAAGTCAAGCTCCAATGACTATACTACCAGCGAGAACAGAACCTTCGAAGTCAAGAGCCTAGGATCCTCCCTCACATCTGTCTCCCAGGGCACCGACACTAGCCATGGAGAAGCCGCTTCGACGAAAGCGTCTCAACGGTCGATTTCGGTTCGGTCAAAGCAGCGGCTGCACAAGGATGACCAAGACACAATCCGTGGCCCCTTGGGGCTTCGACAGATCCACTCGTCTCCGGAACCCTTGGTGGACTTGATTTTCGTACACGGACTTCGAGGCGGATCTTTCAAAACGTGGAGGAAGGGACTCGATCAAAGCTGTTTTTGGCCTCAGAACTGGCTGCCGAGCGAGCCTGGCTTTGGGCATGCCAACATCCACACATATGGGTACGATTCAGACTGGGCAAATCCCAAGTCTGCGGTGCTGGATGTCCATGACTTTGGTCAACGCCTTGCCGAGGAGATGAGGAACTGTCCCGAGCTGCGGACCACCTCAAGCAAACAGGCAAGTATCAATGCCGACCCCAGAGCAAAACACTGAGAAGTAAACAGGGTCATCGCTGACACTTCCTAGCGCCCAATCATCTTGATCGGACATTCAATGGGAGGACTCGTCATCAAAAAGGTCAGAATCCTGCCGAAGCTTCCCATCCGAATGACCTGTTTTGGGTTGCCAGCCATTGCAGTGCCACAAGCCCCTCTTGCTTCGCAGCAATAAGCTAACTTGGAAAACTGCTACCCTTTAGGCTTTCATCATCTCTCAAGAAACGCCGGAACTCCACAGTCGTATCCGATGTATGATGTTTTTAGCCACACCACATCGAGGTTCTGACTATGCCGCAATCCTTAACGGCATACTCAGGTCTTCCGGGATATTGGAATCGAAAGAGTACATCAAAGACCTGGGCACAGACACAAGAAGGATGCAACTGATCAACGAGGAGTTTGTTCGATTCGCCCACGACATCCCGATATTTTCCTTCTATGAAGCTTTGAAGACCAGCATTGGCCCCGGATCTGCCTTCATTGTCGACAAAACTTCGGCCATTCTAGGCATGTATTATCATTTGACATTACACACGCCATTTGCTCTGGCTTTGGCTAACCATATTCGTTGACCCACAGGCCCCGGCTTTTCCAATGAGAGGGTTCAATATCTGGATGCTAACCATAGAGATGTCTGCAAGTTTGCAACCCCTAGTGATCCGAACTATGTCAGCGTTAGAAACGCACTACTCTCCGCCATCGACACTGTTCTGAAGAATGGTATGCTCAATATGCTTACCCTTCCTCTGATCCCACTGCTTACAATCAGGCTTTAGTTTCTCATTCTCAGCAAACTCCGACGCGTGAGCAACGCAAGTTACTGAGGTCTTATCTCAAGATTACTGAGAGGCCAGACGAGCAAGAACTCAAACTTGAAGGTTCTTGCCAATGGATCAACGAAAGGGAGGACTTTCAAAACTGGAAGAGCGGTGTTAACCAGACGCGCATTTCGGTCTTCTGGGTTCATGCAAACCCCGGCACAGGCAAGAGTGTCCTCGCTTCCCACGTCTTGTCTTGTTTGGAGGACATGGATCTCAACTGCGCATCACATTTCTTCCATGTCGGCGACGCACCTTCCACTTCTCTTAGTCTCTGCCTGAGATCAATTGTCTATCAGATGGCTACCTCCAATGTTATCTTTTTGAAGGAGATACTAGATCTCATTGATGAGGAGACAACGCTGGATCTGGACAACTCAAGGAGCCTATGGAACCGGCTTTTTAAAAGATGCATTCTAGAGGTACGTTTGCCCCGGCCGTCCAGAGTTTGTAGCTTCTAACCCTCCTACCTCCAGACCACCGTCGAAACACCGCATTACTGGGTCATCGATGCGTTGGATGAATGTGACAAATACCAAGACCTTTTTTCGATGCTCAAAGGCGCAAAGCCCAACTTCCCTCTGCGCATCTTCTTCACCAGTCGCAACGTCCACGACATGCAACGACTCCAGCGGTTACTTCACCCCTCAGCTTCTGTTGACTGCATAGAAATACCCTCGGAGGCCAGTCTGGATGACATCAAGTTATACATACAAAGTCGTGAGGATGATCTACCTGTTGATGTCACGGAACAGAAGGAAGAGATTTCCAGACAACTCTTGCAAAAGTCAAACGCGTGCTTTCTGTGGGTCAGGCTGGTGATGGATCAGTTGGTATCCCTTTACTTCAGCGAGAGCATGACCGAGACAATCGAGAAGATCCCACAGGGAATGATGCCCTTGTACAAAAGAATCGCCGGCACGATGGCACAGATGTCAGAGAAACACATCACAAAATCTATTCTAACTTGGACGGTGGCGAGTGCTCGTACACTGAAGTTGGCAGAGCTGTCGCATGCGCTCCGGATTGACAGCAAAACGGCCTCTTCAAGTCTCAATGGTGCTATCGGAGGCCTTTGTGGCCAACTCGTCACAATCCACAAGGGCTCAGATTACGTGGAGCTTATCCATCTCACTGCGCGGGAATTCTTGTTATCCTCCGAGGCCGGGGAGTTCATGATATCTTTAGAAGCAGCACACGAGCACCTCGCTTTGACGTGTCTGAAACTTCTTTCCAGCAACGAGCTCCAACCCCCTCGAAACCCACATTCAGCATCGTCGCGATTGCGTCCACCTGCATCCCCTCTTATGGATTATGCTGTGAACCAATTCACTGAGCACCTGATCTCTGCATCAACGAACTCGAATCAGCTGGTCCTAGACTTGGAGAAATTTCTCAAAACCAACGTTCTTAGTTGGGTTGAGATACTTGCAGAAAGGGGCAATCTCGATGGTCTGTTTCGAGCATCTCAGAACTTGCGAAGCTACGCAGATCGCCTGTGGAGAGATCAATCAAGTCTAGTTTCCCACGTCAAGGTTATCGATGACTGGGCAACGGACCTGAGTCGTCTGGTAACCAATTTTGGCAAAGCTCTTGTGCATGATCCGACGTCGATCCATTTCCTGTTGCCTCCTATGTGCCCTCCACACACTGCTATATACAAAGAATTTGGTAACAGACCAGTGGCTTTGTCTGTGGTTGGACATCGACCAGGCAAATGGACCGATTGGATTACCACTATCAAGGCCGGGGAAGGAATGCTGATTGATGTTACTTGTGGAGCAGACTTGATGGCTGCATTGTGGCATCCCGGCAATATCACCCTCTACAACAATCGTACATTTCAGGTGGAAACCATCCTTCCTTTCAATAAAGAGGTTTGGGCAATGCATCTTATTGATCAGGCAATTGCTCTATATACAAGGGAAGCACTCGTGCTCTTGGATTTGGATGGAAACATGATATGGGAGGCTCCAGTACCTCACGATGACGATGTCAACCACCGTTCACGGGCCAGCGTCATATACCAGCTAGGGTATGGTGAAAAACGCCGACGTCTTAGCCCTGCGTTGCTCACTTCCACAGACAACCATGTAGTCGCTGTTTTGGGGACAGGCCAAGTGCGGATGTGGGACAAGGTGAGCGGGACAGTTTCATACGATGAAACGCTCACACAGAAATCTGCTCTTGCTGAGGGCTTGCGTATCAAGGCCGCTGCTATATGCCCCAATCAGGAGGTACTAGCGCTCGCCGTGCAAAGAGATGATTACTTGCAGAGAGATGACGATGACGAGAGTACGATAGGATCTCGCGGCGCTCTTCGCCTATGGAACATTTATCCACCGCAGTGCTTGTGGATGCTTGAAGACATGGACTTTGGTTTTCGTTCTTCTCAGCATTCGTGCTTCCTCTTCTTCAGCCATACTCCCGTCGCAGATACACTTCTTCTTATCGTCTATGGCGTCTTTTACCTGTACGACATACAGTCGGCAAGGTTGATCAAGAAAGTCCTGGGACACGGAGAGTGGGCAAGCGCAGCTTGCTCACCAAATCGGCAGGCCTTCCTCACTACGTCAAAATTTGCTGAACACGTATATGTTTGGGATTCCACGTCGCTATCATTGATTTCCTGCATTCCATTCCCTCATTGTATTTCTTTAAATGTCATGGACTTCTTGTTCGACGGATCGAGCGTTGTGTGCTCGGCTAGCGACACCATACATATCCTAGCACCCGCTGGAATTTCTCAGAGAATAGTCATTGGAGCCCAGCCGGATGAAAATATCCACGACACAAAGAACGCAAGCGATGCCAATGACTTACAGCGACAGATCCGGGGACATTGCGCAGGTCTTCTCTGCGGCGGGACTTGCGTAGTCGACAAGGGAGGTTCAGGAGGAATAAAGGGAAATGGCGATTTACAAATTCACCCGTCGCTGCCATTCGTCTATACTTCCAGGGCGGGAATAGTATCATCCGAACTGCCAACCGATGCCGCGTCTGCAATTCCCGTGGCTCTTACGGGCGACAGAAAGAAATTCCCAGTGCCACTCGCGATCAGTAATGGGACGAGGAGGCTCATTGCAGCAGACGATCATGAAACAGGAATTACCGTATATGAGCTAGGCTCACCAATGCTCGAGGCCCAGTTAATACCAATAAGCCTCGGGGCGAGTACATATCACAACAATGTGGAACAGATGCTCTTTGATTCAGGTGGTAGCTATCTTCTTGTATCGTCGGGCGACGGTGGACACGTCTACCAGGTCAAGGACAATTCACTTTTCCCGATCGGATCGCTGGTAATGAATAAGGAACCGAATCCATTCCAGTTCAGTCGCAAAATGGACCGGCATTATTGGTTTGCCCTCCCCCCAAAGGATAACACACATGGACCCGGCTTTGCATTTCACAAGACCGAGTTCTATCCTACTACTCATAGTCATCGTGGGCTTATTTGCTGCTATGATGCCAAGTCTTTCCCTGAGCCATCTGTCAGTATAGGAGCGTCATCATTCTACGTGCAATACCGCTGGGAGACACATAGATGGGGGTCGAAAGGCAAGAACTGTATGCACATAGAGGTCGAACCATCGACCAATACCCTAATTTTGGAACGACGCTACACTGACTTTTTCGCGAAGTTTGAAAGCAGCTCATCAAAAAGCAGGTCGTTAAAATACAGGTCGGATGTCATGGTATACGATTTATATCACCTCGACGCCCAATCTCGTCCAAACAGAGCAAAGCATCACTCGCTCAAGCCGATCAATGCAATACCCCCCCAACTGTGCTGGGACTTCTTGGGTACCAGGGTGGACGATGGAGGCATAGCCCATCTGTGCTTTATCGACAACGACTCATGGCTGTCTAGTATAAGGGTACGACCTGTGGAACCTGACCGGCTGGTTCGCAGTTACACCCAGCATATATACATACCTGAATCTCTGCTCTCGGCGAGCCGCCGCTTTTACAACAAAGGCACTGTTGGACGGCCGACGCCGAATGACATAGTCTTCTTCTCGGATGGTGCGCTCATAGTCTTCAAGGGCGCCTTCAAGTTCGGACGGGAGGTTCCACTGGGGCAGTGGTTCGTGGACTTCATGCTGTTACAGTGGCATTTGCCGAAAAGGGGGAAAAGGGCTTTTAAAGCAGGCTCATGATTTCTTTATCTTACGGTCTTATTTCTGTTTTAATCACTAGTTATTTTTTCCTTCATCGAATCGCGATATTCAGTCAGAATGAAGAAGAAAGGTGGTACATACCGGGCTCTTTTGACCATATTTTCTGTGGACTTTGACGTCCTTGGACACCTGCCACATCGTACTACTCAAGAACCACCCGGCCCGTCTGTCTTTTGTGCAGAATATGAAAGGTATCACGTCAAACAGAAGAGCATCCCAAACGAGTACATCTTGAACATTCGCTCGGCATGTCTATCCGTATATTCGTGCCAACCCAGAGCCCGTTGGTGCCCAGGACTTCACATTCCATGGCACCAACAAAACTCCGCACCTAGAGTAGACGACAAAGGGTGGTGGATGCTCACCGCGGTGAACTGCTTCACGTATGCAGCCAATAACAGTCGTTATTGAGCTCGTGCACGAGCCACCAAGTCAGAGCGCACAGACACACCCAAGGCTGCCAACGCGACGGCACGTGACTTTGGTCCCACTCTGTACCTCGTTCGTTTCGTTCACGCTGTCTCCATCAATCAATCAATCAATCGCATGCCCATCAAGCCCATCGCATCAACACCATCAATGCCATCAATCGCTCTTTGACGATGGCAGACTCCGGACCCCACACACCTCTATCACCTACTCAATCTTTCGACTTCCGTGACGACAGCAATGAGAACGACGATGGAGCACTAGGGCCGATTGCCTCCCCGTGGTCCCGGGCTCCAGCACCTGCTCAACTGCCCGAGTACCGTAGCGACGACAACCACCGCGACGGCGATTACGATGCATCAACCCAACTGCTTTCGTCATTATTGTGAGTTTCCGTTAGTCCACCGGTTTAGTTGAATTCATACATCTCCCTGCTCCCGTCTCCCGTCTCCCTTCTCCCTTCTCCAGCGCCGGGCAGAGAAGCTAACCATCGCGTTCTCTTTCTGCAGCAGTACCTGATCCCTGGTGATAGTTGGCGGGACGATCAAAGCCGACATACGGTCTTTCTATAACAGCGACACACACACACTACCCTTCCTCTCTGTCCCCTTCCCTCCCATCCTTCACCCTCCCCTCCATCCTTACACTTCACTCCGTCCTTACCCTTCCCTCCCGTTTCCTGTCTTTCCATCTCCCCCTCCCTCCTCCCCAATACCGCTCAGTGAGCAGCCGCCCCCTTCCCCCCTGGCGATACAATGTGCTCAAAGTACGCCTTCCACACCGGTCAGGGGTCGACATAAAGTGCCAACTCCTACCCACCAGGTACGCCTGGTAGAAGGACTGGGGCCCTTGGTTAGTGTGGAAGTAGTCCTGAGAGACATATTGTCGCGTTAGGGCAGCTGTAGGAAGATCGCCGGGCTAGGCTCGGTACTCCTAAATACACAGCTACTCCGTTTCTTGCTGGCGATGTGCTTAAAGTTTGTGACCATACCGGTCAGGGGTCGACATAAAGTGCCAACTCCTACCCATCAGGTACGCCTGGTGGAAGGACTGGGGCCCTTGGTTTGTGTGGGAGCAGTGCTGAGAGCGGTATTGCGTAAGGACGGTGGGATGATCACCAGAGCTAGTAGGCTCAGTTACACAGGTACTGCGTTTCTCGCGGACGATGTGCTCAAAGTACGCCTTTCACACCGGTCAGGGGTCGTCATAAAATGCCAACTCCTACCCATCAGGTACGCCTGGTGGAAGGACTGGGGCCCTTGGTTTGTGTGGGAGTGGTACTGAGAGATGTATCGTTGCGCTCTCCCTCTGTCACTTCCCCTTCCCCACTTCCTGCTCGCAGAGCAACCCATCCTTTCCCCCCTAACGATACGATGTACTCAAAGTACGTCTTCCACAACGGTCAGGGGTCGTCATAAAGAGCCAACTCCTACCCGTCAGGTACGCCTGGTGGAAGGACTGGGGCCCTTGGTTTGTGTGGGGATGTTGCTGGGTAAGTACGCGACCACGCCGGTCAGGGGTCGTCATAAAATGCCAACTCCTACCCATCAGGTACGCCTGGTGGAAGGACTGGGGCCCTTGGTTAGTGTGGGAGCGTCACTGATAGCGACATTGTCGCGCGAGGACGCAAGCGCGTCCCTCCCCATCACCCCCCAACCGCATTATCTGCATCATCATATCGGAGTACACTACTTAACAAACTTGTAGTTCAAACGAGCCGCGTGAGGACGATCGAGAGAACCTCAAAACCGAGCCGATCGAAAGTCACGATATAACTGACGACGTGGATGTATCGACCGCATCTGGTTCGAGCGACGATGAAACACACTGCAAGATCGATCTACGCAATCGCAGCGGGGTAATAACTTGGGAGGATGCCAATCACCAAGATCAACAGACATCAGACCTGTGCATCGACCTATACGTAGATACCGAAAAGCGACAAGCCGTTTTCGCCTTGCACGGCTTCTTCTTCTTTAAGAACGGTGGCTCGAAAGCGTATCTTTCGTTGGTCATATATCCAGAGAATGTCCAGTCCGTTGGCTTCTCTCACAGCCGTCCGCCCACCATCCCTACGGTGTCCGTCGATTCGACAAACGATTTTCCTGATGACAGCTTTGCTTCTTTGTGTGTCACCATGATACACCCACCCAATCTCATGGTGCCGAAAGACCGACGTCTTGAGCCGAAGCCGCGATATCAAGCTATCTTTGATGCTATAGTATCTTTGAGCTCGGTACAACGATTCACCATTTCCTTGCCTGACATTTCGCAGGAGATTCAACAAGAACTGGCTTTGCTACCCTCCATCTTCTCATCCGCCTATCCATTCGGCCGGTTACGGACGGACGAGACGTGGGCGCCGCCGATCGCATTATACGAGTATACATTTCAGAAGGTCATTGACTTGGACAAGACTGCGTCTGTCTCCAACGGTCATTCCAACCAGAAATTGGAAGAGCTGCAAGAACTGGTCTGGGACAAGACTGCGTCTGTCTCCAACGGTCATTCCAGCCAGAAATTGGAAGAGCTGCAAGAACTGGTCGGGGACGGAAACGTCGTCCCCCCACCATATCCACAGTCAGACTCGTCCCAACGTACCGTGCAAAGCATTCGTCCCTCGTTTCGGAAGCGACGGGCCAGTTCTGACATCGCTGGTCAGGACAGCCATGCAGGCTCCAGCATACTGGGATACCAAACACCAGAGGAGGGGCCCCAACCACCACATACTATGAGTGATAGTCTCGCAAGCCCAGCACAATTATCAACCCCATCTGGTATGTTCCCTCATCATCCTTTATCGGTATCTTCAACCTCCTAACAATTTTCCCGTTCCAGACCGCAAGCGTCAACGCACCACCGAACTCCTATCTCCCGTAACCAACGCCGACATCGTTTCCACATTACGCCAACTCCTCACCTACAACGCCTCCCTCTCCGACCGCGTCTCACAACTCGAAACCTCCCTCTCCGACCGCGTCTCACAGCTCGAAACCCGAGTTGATCAATTTTCCTTCCGAGTCGACTCGTTTGAAGCGGTGTTTGCTGCCGGCGGTTGTCGCTACGACACAGAAGAAGCAGAGCACGTGTTCGGTCACATCGAAGACCGCATCGACGACAGAAATTACGACTTACGTCACGAGATCGAAGAGACGATCAAGGTCGAGGCGGAGGAGCGGGTTGCGGAGGAAGTCAAACTGCAATATGAGGAGCTCCGTGAGGAGATAGAAACGGAATGGACTGAGGATTTGAGGAATGGTGTTGCTGAACAGATTGCATCAGAGGTGCAAGAGAAGACCAAGCGCGAGGTGCTGAAGGGGATTGCGGAGGTTTTGATGGGTGCTTATCAGGCCAGCCAGGACGGAATATCCAACTTGTTCCCAGGCAACAACAGATTCAATGCAACTGCAGCTCTACCTGGCGAAACGGCCCTCCGTGCGGCGGTGGAGGATATCCAGAGCAAGTACAAGGATGAGTTGACGGGAGAGGAAATGATTGGGGTGTTGGATCTCTTGGAGGAAAGTCCGCTAACTGCGGTCAAGTACAATGCGTGTGGTGATGAGACGAGAAGGGTGTATGTGATGAAGTGGAAGGCGGAAGTTTCAGGACGGGGCGTATTCAGACCGACACGGTATAGGCGATAATGGAAGCGATGGATATGTTGGAAATACTGTCTGACAGAGGGAGTTCTTTACACGCACACACAGGGTGACGAATTATGATGGCGATGGTTGATTTCACGATATACTCCCATAATCGAATAAAGGGTGATCTTCACACCCTTTTCACCACCTCATTGAATACATGTACGAGACCCTGACACTCAATGATGTCGCCATTTCCATCCCCCAAGATGAACGTTGTGCTGTTTGGTTTTGATGAATTTGCGATACGACTAAAGTCAAAGAAGGTAGGATAAGTGGAAGTCCTGTGAAATGAGGAAACAGTATGTTATGATAGGGTGCAAAAAGGAAAAAATAAAGAACAAAAAACGATGATCCGCACCGGAGTCGAACCGGTAACTTCCCTCGTACTGAAAGAAGGTCCGCAGACACGACTAGCAGGCGGTTAGGTTGTGTTGCCCATTACACCAACGGACCATCTGGTAAGGAGGGCGGGAGTTACCGGCTTATATACCTACTTGTAGTTCCCAAGGTTCAAGCATGGAGAGCCTGAGGCTGTTGTATTTGGACACCCAAGTTGGGAATGATCGTTTCGTCCAGACCGGACTCGATGTCGTGCTCGCCCGGGACAAAAAAACGTAGACTTAGCAACAGTTTTTCAACAACAGATTAACAAGACACCTAGGAATTTTAACGACCACCGAATGGTCGACCGTAAGAATAAACCGAACACGTCACGGTCAGTACATTATACCTTGGGTATCTCTTATTACGCATCCCAGCGTCTTTAATATACCTTTGAACCCAACTTCTAGACAGTTCTTGGATGTAAGTATCCCTAAAGGATTCTAGCCGATGTATTTCGAATTATCGTAATCCCTCTGACAGTTTTGTAACGGCCCTTCTAACTATAACGAGCGGGTTATAAAAGCAATAAGAGAGGGGAAGAGTTGTCTTGATGGCTTCGGCAATGTCATGATTTTGGTGGTGCGGCCCGCGCACAGTCTACGTTTTTTTGTCTCGGGCGAGGTCGTGTTACCCGGATGGTTGTAGAGGTAGTCGTCGCCATGTTTTAGAGGGGGACGGGAGGAGAGAGGGGAAAATTAACATTCAGCTTTCATTATCTAAACTTCTAGTCTAAGATGAAAGCGAAAGAACACAAGAAGATAACATTTCGGTATTCATGATGGTTCAATCGAATCCTGTCCCAAATAGAGGTAAGTGATACCTGCACGAGTGTGCTCAAGAAAGAGGAAATCCGCGCCAAGAAAGGAGGCTCTCACCATCCGCTAAAAGTCCGCTAAAATACAGCACTCTACACAGGGCAGTTCAGCTCCTTGGGCCGGGTACTGTTTCCAGCCGGAGGCAGGCGCTCACCTGACCCCGCGTAAGCTGAACGCGTCATTGAAGCTTTCCGCCGCGATAAACGCGAACTTCCAAACAACTTGTTCCGCTCTACACACACACGTCGCCAGTTCACCACCTGCGGCCTCGACATTCTTCCTGCGATGAACACAAACGCAAAAGACGGCTAGGATCCAGATTCGTCAAGGCGAGCAGTGCCGTTGCGCGACTCGCATTCCACTCAATATGCCATGACCGACTCCGGGGCCCAGGGTCAGCCAGCTCCCGAGCTCTACCCCCAGTACTGCTTCCACCTCTCGCCGACCATCAACAAGTGGTGTCATCTCCGAGCGGCCGACATTGTCGCCCTGTCGAGCCATCCGGGGTTTCAAGGTGCCTCCTCTCTCCACCCCCTTCCTCCAAGGAAGCGCAAGTCTAACATCTACTTTCGTCCCTAGGCCAAGACCTCTACTTCCACCTCAACCACCCCATCAAATGGGTTCGCATCTGCGGCATCGTCGTCGCCATCGACGTCTACGGTGACTCCTCCTCACGACGCAAGGGACAGATACAAGTAATCACCATCGATGACAGCAGCGGGCATACAATCGAATGCGTTATTCCGCTTCCTCCTCCACCTTCTGCTCCCACTGTCCCTCCTCCCGGTCAACAGCAACCACAACAGCCTGCCCAACCCCTCCCTATCATCGACTCCGAAATAGACATAGGCCACACCCTAGACATCAAAGGCTCCCTGCGCAACTTCCGCGATCAGCGCCAAGTCAAAATCGAGAAAATCGTCCATCTGAAAACCACAGAACAGGAGGTGGCCTTTTGGGAAAGGGTGGTGCAATTGCGGCAAGAGGTTTTGGACAAACCGTGGATGCTGGAGGAGAAGGTGGTGAGGAGGTTGAGGAGGGAGGCGATGGGGGTTGATGAGAGGGACGTGAAGAGGGAGAGGGAGAAGGAGGAGAGGAGGAGGGAGAGGAAGAGGAGGTGGAGGTTGGAGGAGGAGGCGAAGAGGATGAGGAGGTTGGAGGAGGAGAGGAGGAGGTTGGATGAAGAGAGGAACTTGAAAGTAGAAGGGGAGAGGAATGCTGCCGTTGCTTCTGATCTTGTGGCGAAGACGCAGGCACATATGGTGATTCCGACGAGGACGAAGAAGAACGTCACGGGTTTGGAAAGAAAAAGCGTGTCGAGGGCGCCGATATCGCTCAGACCCAAGGAGGCTACGGGCCTGGAAAGAAAGACCAAGTCGGTCAGCAGTGACAGGGTGGTTCCTGTAACTGGCAAGTACACGGCTCTTGGATTGTAACAGTTGGAAGATTGGAAGGAAGGAGGGAAGGAAGGGTCGGCTGTATCATTCCGGAGATCATCACTACCAGGAGCATTTCATCATCATGTGGCACCACGATATGGGAAGGTCCAATGCAGCTTCGTCGCCCATCTTTGTCGTGATGGGAGGTGCGAACCCAGGTCCGATGCCCAACCTTTCGCTCCTCTCATCAGGGTCACCCATATTCCTTGTTGTTTCTTCTCCGTTTCCATTCCCACTCAATTCTCCAATCTGTTCCATTACACCACAGTCTTCTAACCCATATCATTGCATTTGGTTCTGTGAAGCACATCACGTTTGATAAATCGACTATTGTCATCCGATTACTGGCATTCTTCTGAGCACATTATTCCTCTCAATCCAGTCCCGAGCCCGACCATCCGTGGAGCCCGACGTTGGGCACCCAGCTGCTTGCCTCTCCAATTCTCTCACCCGGCTCCCCGATCGCCCACCATGTCAGGCAGTCAACAAGGCGAGTCGTCGCAGTTCGGCGCCAACCAGTTGCCCAACATGTCTGGCAGTCAGCAAGGCGAGTCGTCGCGTTCCGCCGCCAACCAAGTGCCCAGCAGTCAGCGTGACGAGGCGTGGCAGTTCGGCTTCAACCAAGCGCTCAGTATGTATGGCGGTCAACAAGGCGAGTCGTCGCAGTTCGGCGCCAACCAAGTGCCCAACATGTCTGGCAGTCAACAAGGCGAGTCGTCGCTTTCCTCCGCCAACCAAGTGCCCAACATGTCTGGCAGTCAGCAAGGCGAGTCGTCGCAGTTCGGCACGAACCAAGTGCCCAACATGTCTGGCAGTCAGCAAGGCGAGTCGTCGCATTCCGCCGCCAACCAAGCGCCCTTTGAAGCTGTCTCGGCTCAGGGCGGTCAAGAAGGAGCAAAACACTCAACGGCCATCGAAACAGTGACGTCTGAATTGAGAGGCATGATGGCATCTTGCGAAAGAATACAGACCAACTTGGCCTCGTTTATCTACCGTGACCTCTCCACAAATTACAGTGCCTTGGTTTCCAGGACTCGGAAGATACTCGATCAAGGTCCTGTGCCTGATCCCATGCAAAAGACCTCCATACTGGAAGCTTGTATACGCATAGAATCAAGGGTGAGCCAATGCACCTCTGTACCGTTCATTCTGCTCTGGACTGAGATGCCATTTTAGTTATTCCAACTCATGCATCGCACGCCTGTCGACGATGTCGGCAACCCGGTTATTGGGCGACTACCCGCCCCGCCATGTCAGCTAGAATGCAGAAACTCGGTAGCCACTGTGGGCCATACTAGGATTATGAGCCAATCCAGTTGGCAAGATGTTGCATATGTAGCTAAGGGTGGACTAAAAACGCCCGCATAAGGTGTGCATAAGGTGTGTCCTTCCCCGAAAGAGCATCTCCGTTATGAGTGAGAAAATGCGGTAACCCGGACGTTAAACTAGGCGTTTCAACTGCCCTGCCGTGGTTGCGCGGCTGAGGGCATTATGTGCCAGAGGTTCTTCATTGATGAAACATGCGCCACCTGTGCCAGCCGCCACTCACAGTGTCTAACAGACTATACAACCAACACCAACGAGCCTCAGATTCTGACCAACACCGGTCCACCACCAGTCATTGACGGTCCTGTGGATCCGGCTGCGAATACCCGAAGAATGATGAAAAATCTCTTCGAAGAACATCACAAGGTACTCATCGATATGTACCGTTCCAAGGACGTCAATGACGGCATGAGTCTATTACACCTGCAAAATGAACTATCATTCCTTCGTCCGGCACTGGAGGGGTTGAATAATGTTGATCTTTGGGGGGTTTGGATACGGAACATGAGAAAAGTAAGTGGTCCAATCTTCTTAGTTCCTGAAGATTCAGCCTACATGTTGCGTTTACCATTCGGACAGCTGTTTACTTAGATATCGCTTCCTTCTAGGTATGGCTCGATTGCAGCTTAAGGAGGAGCCTCGCCACAACCGGAACCCCGACATACCTGGAGACAACCACACAGTGGGCTGTGCGCGAATGTGTCCAAGGGCGCCTTTTTATGTTGAGGTCAGTGGCTCGAGACTCCCCCGATACTTTGCAGGGTAACTTCGGTCCGTTCGGACTATTTCGACACCTCATCGCGCGCAATCTGTTCTACTTGGACACGTACTGGTTGGAAGCATACTGTCCAGAGCAGCGTTTAGAAGTCAGGGATACGGTACGTGTTCCATTCCCCTAATTGGGTCTCCTTCCTACTAATCGCCCTCTCGCACTCAGCTAGTGGAACTACTGTCCTTCTGTAACCTCACTGCCGGATATGTCTGCTCGGGACAGTCTTATCTCGCGTTAGCCTATCGCGAGTTCCTCCGCGCGAATCCCTATATGGTATCTCAACAGTTTGCAAAGCTCTAGCACGTGCTGGAAGATTTGTATGAGAACAACGTGTTCATCGATATTGCCATGCATCTTTGTCGGTTTGAGACTCCAGAGAAACCATACCACCAACAACAATTCAACATGAACCATAAAGCGCTCATGCAACTCGCGGAGGTTGCATTCGATACGATGAACCAGCTGATCGAGAAAAGGTCAGAGCTTGATTTATTCTGTGAGACCATGGCGGCTGCGAACACGGGAGATTTGGGCCTTGCTATTGTTCCACTGGAGAACCGTGAGGCCGCGTCGAAAGCGTTCACCGATACATGGAACGATTTGCAGAACCACTTGAATGTATACCCTATTAAGGTTCGTCGGTTCCCCTGCGATGCTTCGAGTCCCTGATTGGTATCTCTAGCGAAGTGCTTGACTTTTGGCATTGCGGTTAGAAAAGATGTATCTTTTTGGTGCTAACAGACTGTCTTGCACGTGTTAGTGGACGCAGAGAAATACGTGGATGGTGGACACCATAGAAAGTCTGCGTGCTTCTGGTTCCATTCCTCCTCCTTCTGGCACGTTTTCGGGTTCAATGGCTGGTTCTGGAAGGTTTTTGGGTTCAATGACTGGTTCGTCCTGGTGATGTTTCTTTTGTTCGGGTATGGTTGATCGGGATAGCAATTGCGAGGGCGATTTTAGTCCGGGTTGGGAATGGGAATGACATGGGTCGGAACTTTCGGTATTCTTATGAGCTTACTTTGTGAATAGAGATATTGGGTAACAAATGGACTCCGTGCTTGACACGGATGGGAGATGTTTGGGAGTCAGAGTGAAGTTACAACGTTTCTTCATCTCTTCATCCCAACGAACTACGGTCCTCATTTGTATCAGATCAAGAGTAAGGAGACACTCGTCGCATTCCGCATCTTCTCCTGGGGTGACGGCAAATCAAAGTCTACTCATAATAAAACCTCAAGTTAACTTCGTATCATCATGGTTCACTGACGCTTACGTGCAAAACGTCGAATTCAAAGTCGACCCTCGAGACGGGCTTCCATTATCAACGCGCACGGGAATCGGGAAATGGGACATGTCGAGATGCTGCAAAATTGTTAGGGTGTTAGTACTTTATGCACTTGCTGTTGGTACAATCAGCTCGACACTCTAAAATACTGTTAGTGCCTCGCTGGACTTTAGGTGGCCAAGCGCAGGATGCTTAACAGAACAAGGCCGACAGCCAGTTAGTGCAGCCACCTAGCGGCTTTGCACACTGCGGACTATGGATAAGATAAGAGCTTGGTCAATTGCCCCGCGACCCAATCTCTTCTTTCTTCCTCCAAAAGTGAACCATCTTCATCATCCTTTCTTTGCTTCGCCCTCTTACTGACAGGCGCCAGTAATGCCAAAGCCGTTTCTTCTTTTGGATCTCGCTGTTTCACGAACCCCACCGCTATGACGGGAGGACGCATGGAAGGGGATGAACCTATGCGGCGTCCCAACACCTGGACCTTGATGACCCATGGGAAGGAAGAAGCGACTCAAGCGAGTCGTGGAGGACGAGCTGTGCCTACCTTACCTTACCTAGAGGTACCTCACCTTAGCTCATCCAAGGAGCTCGAAGCAAGTATTGCGAATTCCGTGAGGAAGGTTGAATGCTGGACAGGAGTGATGTCCTCCTCCAAATTCCGATCTCCCAGCGCCATAGTTTGGGGTTTGTTCGGTTCTCTGAAGCTCGCATCCTTGCTTACACGCACATACACTCTCCTTTTCCTAGGTTTATCTCTTTTGCTTTTTGTTTTCCTTTGTCTTGTTTATACTACACAGATTGGATCCCCGGCTTTGAAACGAAACAAAACATCCAAACCCAGTCACGCGGTCCGTTCCCCAACTCAAAGTTCACCTCCCTACGAAAGATACTAGATTTCTCCAACATCCGCCGGTCAAAGAGCGCACCGACACTCGAACCTACTACACAATACACCTAATAACCCTGCTCGTCCCTGAGCCCGAGCGCACGGTACCTTACCCACTCTCCCGTTTCGAAACATCTTCTCTTTTGTTTCTCTCTTTCCAGGTTGTTGGGTTGAAACTCGAAACAAACCGCCACCGCACGTTGACATCCTCGGTTTCCAAAGTTGGTTATCGAAGCCTTCTGGAAGCTTTTACTGGAGCGCCACTCTTAACGAGCAATTGGGACCCGACAGTCTCGTGGCGATTGGGGTTCTGGACTGCGAAGGCTCGCGAGCCCTTGGTGAAGCTAACTAGGTGAGTGAACCGAGTGAACATTCCTGGTGTGGTGATTTGGAGATTGCGGGTCGGGGTAGTTCTGCACCGAATTGGTTGAGACAAGACGCCGAATACATTCCAACGCTATGCACGGCACGGATGGATGTTTACGAGAGGAACCGGGAGTGTATTGATATACTCAGGGCTTCGGTATCATGGGAAGTCGAAGCACAATCTCCGAATACGACAGAAACCGCCACGATGAGGGCAAAGGGGAAGTCAAACATGGGAACATCTTGACTGACTCGAACCCCGGATTGGACACACCTACATAAACAACACGATGTCCTTCCTACACTGCTTCGCCCTTCTCTCCTTTCGCGGTCAAGTGCCATGATAGACATTTGCTCTTCATCTCTTATCTCCCTTTGATCATATCACTCGTTGAACGATATCCAATATGATTGGATTCATCAACACCGAGAGACGACGGCACAGCACGCCGATAGCATGGCTCTTGTTGCTGTGGCTAACAACATTGCTACAGATCCAACAAGCAGCCTGCTTGGCGATATTACCAGAGTCAATACGTGCCAGACGATATTACTATCCTTTTGCACCAGACTGGCGAGGATCGTTGAACCAAAAGGAGACGACTCCAGAAAGTTCGGTTGCAGACGCGGACGCAAGTGCCAACGTCCGAGCGGCGACGACATCAGACGACGACGCCAACCTCACAGCCCGCAGTCCCATCATCAGCGAAATCAACCCCGACGAGCTGTACAAGACCGCACCAAGGCCTATCAGCACAAATAGCCCCAAAATGGCCGTCACCACACTCACGGTGGCCCCATCACCTTCCTATTCCTACCCGCCTTACAAGGGCACCGGCAGCAAGCCTTCTCCCGCCTCCTCCTCTTCATCACCGTTCCCCTCCAAGGGATATAGCCAACAACCATCCAAAAACAAAAGAGACTCCCCTTCCGACGATGCTCCCCCCTCCGGCGGCGGCGCTGGTGGCGTTGGCGGTGACCTCTTCTCCACCCCCATCTGCCCCGACCTCTCCCTCCCCCAATCCATCCCCTCGCAACCAGACCACCCCGTCCCCCGCAAGGGTATCAAGCAGTCTCAAGAGGACGGTGCTGCTGCGATCCCGACCAACAAATTCCACGCCAACTTCTTCCTCGGCTCGCAATCCTCCTCCGTCTGGACGCACCCTTACTCCCTACAATGGCCCAAGGGACAGGGCGATTCCGGCGCCTGGGGCCTGGCTGTTTCCCATGTCGATGCTTCACAGCGCGTCTTTGGCGAGCAAGATCCCAATGGGAGCGGAGCGGCCCGGTGGTTTGGAAGTCCCGTTGGAAGAGCGGACGTGGTTCTCTCGGAGGAGGGACTGGAAAAGGGAAATGCGACGGGCGGTATCGAGCTCATGACGAAGGATGTCAAGGAGCATAGCGTCCGTGTGCAATTGGTTGCGGGAGGGGATGTGAGGTTGGAGGCACCCGTGGTGCAGGGGATGGGAATGGTGACTGCGTTGTATAAGCAGGGTACGCCGGTGATCAAGTCCGGTATTGGGTGGAACACGGTGACGAAGGCGATGGGCGTGGTGAAGACGGGTGTGGTCAAGTATCGGTTGGTGATGCAGGATGGCGCGACTTGGTTGCTTTATGCGACGGGTGGGGATGTGAGTGCCATCAAGAGGGGAGAGTTGGGAGGGTTGGAGTTGGAGGTGCAGGATAGTCACACGGCTGTTGCCAAGGGAAGCTTTACGGGTATTTTGCAGGTTGCGAAGTTGCCTGGTGGTGCCAACGGGACTGAGGGCGCAGCTGATGCCGAGAAGCTGTACGATGCTGCTTGCGGCACGTACGCAACTGGCGTTGAGCTCTCCGGGTCCGTCGATGGGCAAAAGGGTCGGTATACCTTCCACTTCCAAAAGGAAGGACTCTCCTCCAACTCTAGCCTCGTCATGTTCGCTTTGCCTCACCATCAGGCGTCCTTCAGCTCCGACACAGCTTCCAAGGTGGTCTCCTCCGTCAAGCTCGACACCACCACCAAGGGCGTTGCCGTTGCTGTGGTCGGCGACGAATGGACCATGGAAGAAGACGTCAGTAAGCCCATGAGCATCGGGTTCGTCCCCTGGACGCCCGAGGCCGGCTCTGTCAAGACCATCAGCGACTCGGCGAAGGAGTACATCAAGACTGTCGCTCAGCAGGAACTTCTGGGCACGTCGCAGGGACAAGGCATGCTCAACCAGACGGACCAGCCGAGTATGTATTACGGCGGCAAAGCTCTTGCCAAGTTTGCGGCGATCTTGGTGGCTGTTAATGATGTGCTGGGTGATACGGACCTGGCGAAGAAGGGGTTGGAGCAGTTGAAGGTTGCGTTTGCAAGATATGCGGAGAATCAGCAGAAGTATCCGTTGGTATATGATCGTAAGTTTCCCTTTTTCTTCCCATCCTCACCTCGCCCGATTTCTTCAACAGCATACTAACAACAAACAGAATCCTGGGGCGGCATCGTCTCCTCGGCCTCCTACACCACCGGCGACTCGGGCTCCGACTTCGGCAACACCTACTACAACGACCACCACTTCCACTACGGTTACTTCATCTACACGGGCGCCGTTCTCGCCCACCTCGATCCCACCTGGGCTTCTTCGGCATCCAACCTCGCCTACGTCAACTCCCTCGTCCGCGACGTCGCCAACCCCTCCTCCTCTCTAGACCCTCACTTCCCGTCCTTCCGCACCTTCGACTGGTACCACGGCCACTCCTGGGCCCACGGCCTCTACGAATCCAGCGACGGCAAAGACCAGGAATCCTCCTCGGAAGACTCCATGCACGTTTACGCGCTGCTAATGTGGGCCCAAGCCACTTCCAACTCGGCGCTCTACCAGCGCTCTGCTTTGCAACTCTCCCTCCTCTCGAGGTCCCTCAATTCGTACTACCTTTATGGCAGCTCCAACCCCAGCTCTCAAATCCAGCCAAAGGAGTTTGTGGGCAACAAGGTCGCCGGCATTCTTTTTGAGAACAAAATCGACCATGTGACTTTCTTTGGCAACAAGAAGGAGTATATACAGGGTATCCACATGTTGCCCTTGCTGCCGCATACCATGTTTGTGCGCAACAAGGAGTTTGTCAAAGAAGAGTGGGAAGCCTTCTTCGCCGGAGGGGCCGCAGACGCGGCGGAAGGAGGATGGAAGGGTGTTTTGTACGGAAATTATGCAACTGTTGATCCCAAGGGTGCTTGGGAGGTGTTTGCGGGCGCTGCTGGGGTGCCGACGGGCGGAGCTGGAGATGGGAACACTACGGGTGGGAGCCAGCCTGCTGATCCTGCCCCTGGAAATGGTACCGCGCCGGGCACTACTGAGCCGACTCCCATTCCCACGTCGACGTCGGCGCCGACGACGAGTACCGTGAGTACGACGCCGGGCTTGAGTACTGCTACTGCTACTCCTACGTCGACCTCTGTGCCCACCACCACTCCTGGTGTGCCGACGGATGGTGGGGGCAATGGAACGACGGTACCTGTGAACAACGGGACGGTCGCCAGTGCCATGTCTTCGTCCAAGATGGCGAGGAGGACGATAAGAAGAGCAGCGTTGGAGAAGGGGAAGGGGAAGATGGTTTTGTCTAATGCTGTTCAGAAGGCAGCGAATCCGAAGGCAAAGAGAGGAGATGGGTTCAGCCCTGAGAACTTGGATGGAGGCGCGAGTCTGACTTGGTATTTGACTTGGTGTGCTGGTAAGTTGATGTTCCTTTGCTTTGTGGTTTTCTTGATGGGATGATGCTAATTATGGAAATGCAGCTCTTGGTGGACTTTGAGACGGCAGCATATCGATGAGGTTTCTACCTCCTCTCTACTTGGCTTTACTTTCACTTCTTATTCTCTCTTTGGAGACCCCCTTTTCACCTTTTTACTTGCATTGGAACGGAGTTTTTGGATTACAGTTACGGCGTTATGATAAAACGATGGAATGAAAGAGATGATACCGCAAAGGGGCAAATGAACCTGACGATTGATGACCTATGAAAGGTCAATGAACGAACGCCCTGGTTGAAAACAGTACAGGAATAGAATTAGAACTAGACTTAGACGGACAGATGTGGACTTGGATACCCTGAGTACCAGGGCGACCTGGAGGTGGAAGTTGGGTTCATTGATATCTTTAGATCAGGTAGTATGCGGTATCAGTATATGTAATATGGATAATCACCTACCAGAAACTTTTGTTCAATTCTCAAAAGGGGTATTAACTTTTCCACCACCTCTACATCTCCATCTAGATCTATCTTGACAACACGCTCATCTTACAAAACCCCCCACAGCCCCAGCCCCAGCCCCAGCCCCAACCCAGCCGAGCTTTACTCCCCCTTCCACTTCCACTCCGCCTTCCTATGCAAGAAGTAATCCTTACTCTGGATACTCTTCCAAATCCCATAGAATCCACCAATAGGCTTCTTAGCCAACAACCAATGCCTCTGCTTCTTGCCCGCCTTATCCGCGTCCACATGAATCTTGTCCCACACCGTCGGCAGCGTCTCAGCATTATACTTCTTCCTCAGCTGATCATACCACTCCCTTCCACCGTACATCTTCCAGAATTCTTCCTGCTCGTAGTAAGTGTGCGCATAAAACCACTTCATCCCGCCCAGCTCGTGCACCTTATTCTCCAGCTCAATATTCTTGGCCACAAACTCGGCCGGCTTGTCGGGCCCCCAGCCCCAGACGCCAATGTTGAGCATCATGTCGTCTTGCGCCTTTTCGTCGGTAGGGTCAGTGCCAGGGCGGGTGGTATGCGGGTGGAACGTAGGCGGGGCGCGGCGCTTCAACGGACAAAGCCACAAAGGCCAGATCCCCAAAGAGGAGGACGTGTAATCGATGAACTCCTCCGACGTCTCAAACGGCATGGCGATGTCCTGCACTACGAACCGCGCTGACTCGCCGGAGCCGTGCAAGGCGCGGTACATCATGCGCGTGTGCAGGAAGTCATCCAAAAACCAGCGCGTGAAGCGCGTGAAGGGGACCCAGGAGAAGTACTGGAAGGCGGCGGCGCCGACCCAGAAGCCGCCCCGGTCGTAGCGGAAGAGGTACTCGGCTAGGGGGACGTAGTCGGTCGCGGTTTGGGAAGAGAGAGTCTTTTCCTGGCAGTGCAGGTAGAACCATGGGTCCCAGGCGCCGCTGAAGGTTTGAGGTTTGGTCGGGACGTCGGAGGGGGGGATCTCGTTGACTAGTTTTCCCGTGACGACCACGCCGTGGTCTTTGCTGAAGAGGATGCCGTCTACGTAGTCGTTGTCCCCCCGCTGGGTCTCTTCGCGGACCATGCGGATTGCTTCGGCGACGCTGCTAGCGCGCTTGTACTCGGTTTTGACGAATTTTTTGGCTTCCATCAGTTGGACTTCTAGGAGCGTCGTCGTGCCGAGGGTTCCTACGGCGCCAGCCGCTCCACGGAATAAATCCCCCTTCTCAACCTCCCCAGTCGCCCCCTCGGACTTCGCAATATCCGGATTCCTCACCTTAACAACCTCCCCATCGCCCAAAACCATCTCCACCTCCCTAACAGTATCATCAAAAAACCCATGTCTAAAACTGGAACTCTCCCCCGCCGTACCCGCAAACCCTCCTCCCGCCGTGATACCGGGGAACTCCATGACAATCGGCGGGACCAAGCCGTGCGGCAACGTGGCTTCAACCAATTTATCCATCGGCACGTTGGGCTCTACCAGCGCGGTTTTGGTCTGGCGGTCGACGGAAAGAACATTGTTCAGAGAAGAAATGTCGACGAATTTGGTGTTTTTGCCGCCTTTTTGCGTCGGCGGGCGCGTCGAGTTGGTGGATCCGTGGAAGATGCGGTAGGGAAGGCGGGAGGCGTAGAAGGAGGAGATTTGGCTGGAGAGGCGGGTGACGGTTGTGGCGTGGCGCTCGAGGGCGGCGGCGATTGTGTTGGCGCCGGTCATGGTGGTGGTTGTGAACCTCCCTGAGGAGGAGGGTTTGAGGTTTGGTGAGAGTGGGTCAGTAGAACCGCCGGGCCGGGTCGGAGTTGCGAGGCCGGATGCTGTAAGACCTGAGATCCCGGACGTTGTGAGACCCGAGGTGAGGTGAGGGTGAAGTCGGAATTTTGGATTTGAGTGAAATTCGGACCCCAGCCGGCCGATGCCGTAATGGGCGGGGACAAGCTACGGGCTCGGCGCTGCGGGACGGAACAGGGGGTTGTTACGGAGGCTTGTATGTTCGACTGTAAATTTCCCCACTTTGCCAAATGCCAGACACCTGTCACTTGTACAACCACACCCAAATTTCGTTTGCACCCCGCAACCCATTCTCTGCAACGCCATTCCGCTCTCACCTCTACATCGCCGCTACAACGCTTCCACTCTACTGTACGTCCGTTAATCCCTGCTATGATTAAAACCCTTTGAAAAATATTCTTATTTTTCTTATACTTATTTATTTCTTTGAAATATTTAAGGATTATTTCTATTGTGAAAAGAATAGGGTCTTCTTTGTAAAGTTCATACTTATTTATATAAGAAAATATAAATAAGGATTAAAAATCTAAAAGATTTTTTTAATTATTATTCTTATTAAAGAAAATAATTATTTTTTATATACTTTTATTTATAAAAAATAAATAAATAAAAGATATAAGACAAAGGTCTTATATATTCTTATATTAAATAAGGATTAAAAATCTAAAAGATTTTTATAATTATTCTTCTTATTAAAGAAAATAATTATTTTTATATATATACTTTTATTATTAAATAAAAGGAATAAGACACTTGTCTTATAAATATACCTATTTATATTAGATAAATAAGGGTTGGAAAATCTAAAGGATTTTCGTAATTATTTTTCTTATTAAACAAAATAATTGTTTTTATATACTTTTACTTATAAAAAGGTTAAAAAGAATAAGACGTTTATCTTATAATCCTTATAAAAGAATTAGGTGAAAAACCTTATAAAAATAAATAAGGTTATAGAAATCAAAAGCATTTTTATAATTATTTCTTTTATTAAAGAAAATAATTATTTTTATATAAATTTTCATTTATATATAATTAAAAATTAAAAATCAAAAGTGATTTTTATAATTATTTACCTTATTATAGGAAATAATTATTTTTAATAAGTGAATATATAATATTACACTTATATAATCTTATATAGAATTATAAGATTAAAAAATCTAAAGAAAATAGATTTTTATAATTATTTTATAAGAAAATAATTATTTTTATATATACTTATATTTTTAAATATAAGGCATACGATATTAATCGTATATATATACTCTTATATAAATATAAGAAGTAGCCCCCTATAATAAGGATAAAAGAGCTATTTGGCTAATAATCCTAAAATATTATAAGAAAGGTTATAAATAATAATAAGGCTAAACATCCTATATATTCTTATTAAAGAATAATTAGCTTATATTTTAATAAAGCTAATAGAAATTAAATCCTTCTTAAATTATTCTTTAAAAAATTAGTATAGAAGAAAAATAGGTTTTTTATCTTATATATTTATAAGATTTTCCTATTATAGAGGTTTTTAATAGTTTAATTATTTACTATCCTTTTTACCTTAGATATATAATTTATTAGAATTATATTATACGGGTTACACAGACTATTATATATAGCCTAATTGTAATAAATCCTATATAAAGGTTTTTGGTATTTATTACCTTTTTACCTTATATTTTATAATATAATATAGGTTGAAATTCCTATATAAAAAGGGTTTTTGGTTAAAATACTAGCTTTTTACCTTATATATATATTTAGATTAATATATATAGATATATAATACTACGTTCGTATTATTATAATAAAATAAAGAAAATATTATTATAAATAAATAATAATATATATTATAATATATATAAATATTATAATACAAAGAGTTTTTATATATATAATTTTATCTTCTATAAAATAAGAGTTTAAATTTTTCTATTATATATATATATATATATATATAATATTAAGACTTATAACCTAACTACTACCGTAATTAGTTTACGGGGGAGTATTAGACTTAATATATATATAATATATATTATTAGACTTATAACGGATTTACGGGTCTTTTATACAATATAGTATAATATAAAATATTTTATATTTTTATATATAAATATAAAATATAAAACCGGAGTAAAATTCCCGTCCGGAGAATAGGTCCGGTGGACTGCAGGGATCAACTACAAGATGCAAGTGCAGAGGGAAATTGCAACGGCGATGGAAAAGTGAGAGCGGAATAGCGTTGCAGAGAATAGGTTGCGGGGTGCAAACGAAATTTGGGTGTGACGTTAAACCGGTTGACAGTGGCAAAGTGGGGAAATTTACAGTCGAACATATAAGCCTCCGTAGGTTGTGTAAACACTGTAAATGTGGGGATTCACAGGGCGCATAGGGTGCTATAATGTCGGTGGGTTAGGTAGGCACTGGGCGCCCAATCCCGGTCATATAATCTGTGCCGTGCCTACTCTGTGCCTTGCCCAGACCGTACTATATTTAGCCTTCTAAATTAGCTAGTCTCTCCTCTTCTCTATAGTATTATTATATACTATTCAATCAATTGTATATACGCTTGCTCTCGTTATTATTATTCGTAATTTCATAGGTTATAAGCCCTCTCTTACCTTCCCTATAATCGCATTAAGCTAAGCGCCTTTATTACGGCATTTTACAATACCGGGTCTCAAGTTCAACCTTGCAACCTTCGACTCAATTAATCGATTTGCGATAAGTTCACCTAGTAGCCCCGCTTATAAAGATTATTACTAATATTTATTGTATTTCCTACCCTTACTTATAATAATTAAATAGTTAAGCGACTCAATTAACGTTTAGTCCAGCGACTTATACGAACCTATTTAATCAAATACGCGATACCTTTATTATTAGCGCTATATTTTTATTTACGTCCTCCCTTATTTATTTCGAAGGCGAACGTAATATTAATAATTAGGAGTAAGGACTTAAGGCTGAATTCGATTGCTTTAGTCTTACCGACTATATTTTTAGCGTTATTACTAAGCCCAATAAAGAGGCGAAGCCCGATACCTATAAGACCTAGTTTACCTAGTACGCTAATACTATAAAGATCCTATTAGTTACGCTTAAGGATAAAGCTATTATTACTATACTCGATATTAATAATTAGGATAAGAAGAATAAGGATCCTAAAGTCCTCTATAACCTTATTTAGGCCTATATTACCCGTATTACCAACGAAGTTCGTAGCGAAGTCTTCGCCGAATTTCTATTGTTTAAGCGAAATAATTTCGACTCTATAACTTTATTCCTTAATTATTATACCTTATTGCGCAAACGCGTTTAAAATACCAAATTTGAAATAACTAACGACTTTGAGGTTACCTTTTTGTTCAACGCTATTAAATATCGCTACGCTATCGACGCAAAGTACTAGGCTGCTTCCTTCGAAGCTAAGACCCTAACTATTGGCGGCTTATTAGCTAAGTTTAGTAATATCGGTAATGTAGAAGTTTGTATTTCTAACCTCAACGTTAATATTTAGAAGTCGACTACTAACGGCACTTTATGCAAGGGCGCTAGTATGGATAAGTCGAAGGCAAAGCTAAGATATTATTTATAATAGAAGATTTAAAGTAAGGAGAAGAAAAGGAAGAGAATTAGATATATACGTGTAGACCCGAATAAATACCCTAGTACGTAAGTAATAATAGGACTTATATACGGGTTGCTAATAGCCAATCCCTTTACTTGTATCCCCCTTTACCTATATAATAAATAAAAGTAAATACCTTTAATAGGTTTAGAGCCCGCTTTGGCCAGTTTTAGCGCGAACCTTCTATATTATTCGTTTTTCTAACCTTTGTAATACTTTATAGTACTTTATAGTATTTTATAATATTAGTCTTCGTATAGGAATATAGCGGTTATAGTAGTATAGCCGGACCGGCGTTGTTATATTACCCCCCCCTATATAGAAGATTTATTTGCGAATCTTATTAGAAAATACCCTATAATAGACGTAATAATCCTCTAACGAGCTTATTTATATAAAATCTATTATAAACGCCTTAGTCCTAATAATTCTAATAATTCGTTATTGTTGTATTCCTCCTAATCCTTGTTTAATTAATTTATTATCCGTTTAGGCGGGCCCGGGGTATCCGGGTTAGCCTTATAGAATTCCCAAAAAGCCTTTAGGGCGTATTTAAAGTCCGAGGCCGGCTAATACTTTGGATCGGAGTCCTAGCCTCGCTAATCCGTATTATAGAAGAGCTTCCTATTAATAATTTTAAAAGCGTTGATTTTATCGACTTCCTACTCGGGGTCCTCGTTCTTATTAGTATTAATTAGGCCTAAATACTTAATAGTTTACCCTAATAAGGGGTTATTATTGTATTTACGTAAGTAATTAGTATAGAAGAGATTAAAACCCTTTTAATTATCGGAGAATTTTAGCCGGTAAAAATACCCTACTTTCTCGATAATTTTATAATAGTTATAAGTATTAGGGAAATCGAATTTGTTATTAGGGCGAGTAATTGTTAATTATAGCCGCTTAATAATAATAACCCTATTGCCGATATCGAAATTTGGGTCTCTACGCTTCTTATTAGCTTAATAGGCTTATTCCTCCTATACCTTTATTATTATTTCCTTAGTAAACTCTATATATTTATAAATACGTTAAGCGTATTCTTAAATTTATTCCCTAATTAATTATTCGTTTTTAAAGCCGGCGTTGAAAATATATGTTTCCTAATCGAAGGGTATACACATCGGGTAATTAAATATAATTTCGTAGGGGGAGAGGCCAATACTATTTTAGGGAAGGCTATTTTAAATTATATTTAAGGCGGAAATAGCTTTAAATTAATTATTTTAGTAGTAATTTATAAAGGGGCGTAGCTATTAATCCAAATATATATTTATAATTTCGGCCTAATTAGCCGTTTAATTATAGCTTATAATAATTAATTTCTATTTTATACCCGTTAATTTAAATATTTCGTTAGTAAAGGCGGAGACGAATTAAGGGCTATAATTTAAAATAACTTCTTTAAGTATACCGTAGATTCTATAGGATTCTTCGTAGTATATCCGGGCGGTATTCTAAGCGGTCGACTTCTCTATATAAGGTATAACATATAACGACTTTATTAAGCGGTTTATTATAATTAAAGTATTATCGAAGCTATATTTATCCTTAGGCATCTTTTTATAATTAATTATAATAAAAGTCTATTTTTTAATAGGTAGAGGGATAGGGTATAATTTTCTAAGTATTTTATTTCTAAATACTTTATTCGCCTTATAGATTATATAATTCTTAATAAAACGTTTAATATCGCCGGCTATACTTAATTATTAATAGCGGTAATTTAAAATCGTTCGAATTTTATTTCGGCCGGGGTATATAGTCGTTAAAGTCGAATACGCTTCATCGATAATACGAATACGCAAATTATCTTTATTAGGGACGGCGAAATAGTCTTAGTAAATTAATAAGTCGTTAATTATTATTATAAAATTAGAATTTAAACTGTATATCCGAATTTAGTATTTTTTTAAAGACTCATCTTCCCTATTAGCCTTTATAATAATATCGATTAATTTATAACTTTCCGGCTCTACCGGATTCAATTCTAGTCCTTCCGTATTTAATACTATAATCGGGACGGACTCTTCTAATTTTATACCGGTCGTAATAATAATACTAATAATTATAAATACTGCTTCTCCTACTTCCTCTACAAATTTAAAAATTTAAAATATATAATAAATTTCCTTTTTATCCTTTTAAATCTTTAAGTCTTTTAACTTTCGGAATAATACGTCGGCTATTACGTTCTACGTATTTAATTAATACGTAATTTCAAAATAGTATTAGGATAAAAATTCGGTTTATTTAACCTATTTAAAATTAAGTAATTATTTCATATAAAAGTATTCTAATATTTAATAATTTATAATAATTGTAAATAGTTTAATTTATCGAAGACCAATTAATTCTAAACGCTATATTTAAAGGGCTCGAATAATAATTAAGAATTCCTTATTATAAATCGGGTAATTATATTCGGCGTTTTATATAATTTCGGAGAAAAAGGCTATAAAATACTATTTTCCTATATCTTTTTACAATTAAGAAAATATATTAGTAAGTATTCTATTACTAGTATTTGTCTTTACCCTAATTTCGGTATTATAGTAGAAGTACTTTAATAAAGGGGTATTAATAAATAATTACTTTAAACCGTTAAAGGCTTCTTAGTATTTAGGGGTCTAAATAAAGGCTTTCCCCTTCTTAATTAGGTTAGTAAGGGGACGAATTATTCGATTATAGTTTTTAATAAATTTTTAATAGAAATTGTAAAACCTTAAGAAAGATTAGATTCCGTATAGATTAGAAGGTATAGCCTATTTTTTAATAATTTTTACCTTCTCCGGGTCGACGGAAATACCGTTACGGCCTATAATAAAGCCTAGGAATTTCGTTTCGGTAATATAGAATTTATACTTTTTCAAATCGGCTTATAAACCTATATCTTTCAATTTAATTAATATTTTATAAACGTAATCTTTATACTCTTTAAAAGTATTAGAATAGATTAGAATATTATTGATATACGTTGTATAAAAATCTCTTAAGTACGGCCTTAGAATTGAATTAATAAAGGTTTAAAAACTAGCCGGGCCGTTAGTTAATTTAAACGGTAATACTTTATATTTAAAAACTCCTATATTAGTACAGAATATAGTAAACTCTTCGTCTTCTAATTTTATACGAATATAGTAAAACGTTTATCGGATATCGATTTTAGTAAACTACTAAACCTTTACAATTTTAGCCAATATCTTTTCGATTAATAATAAGGGGTATTAATCCTTCTTAATAATAGTATTAAATTTATAATAGTCGATATAAAAGCGAAGACTACTATTAGTTTTTTTAACGAATAAGATAAGTACCGCTTAAAGGGACGAATTTACTTCGATAAATCCTTTGGAGAGGTTTTCTAAAATATATTTCCTTACCGCCTTTAATTCGTCTAATAATATTTTATAGAAAAGACTATAATTGAATTCTTTTAGATAATAACCTTCTTCGAATTCGATCTTATAATCGCCCGGCTAATAATTTAGTAGGGTATTCGAATCGAATTTATTAAAGACGTTAATATAATTATAATAATATTCTAATACTATTTTTAAAACTTCCTCCCGAAATTCCTTTTTATCGCAAAGTAGTAATTCCTAAGTAGGGTCCTCTACTACGTATTTCTATTAAATAAACCAATTGATTTTGAAAATATTTATCGAATATACTATATAATTATCTTTAACGGCTAATTGTATAAATAAATCGCTATTGAGGACGTATATTTATACCGGTCGCTCCTTATACTAATTTATTAAATTTCTTTTGAATTTATATATACTTTAGTTATTAGAGCCCTATTTGCCGTTTCGGGGTTCGATCGGTTTAATTCGAGCGAATTATACGGGTTTTAGAAATAATATTATAAAGTAGGTAAGATTAACTAAATTCCTTTTTATTTTATTTAATAGGTTAGTCCGCTTAAGAATTGAATTGGGGTTTTAGAGTAGAATATAAGGACGAATATAACCCAATTCGCTAATATCTTTGTCTCGGGTATATTTAAGATCCGTTAATATAATAGGGATTATCTTCTTAAGCTATAGCTAAAGAGTTTCGAATTTATAAATATGTTTTTCGATTTGTTTTTAATATTATTATACTTCTCTCTAATATTAATCGTAGGTTTTTTAATCGAGTTCTTTCTTATAATAGTTGGGAAAAGGCTAGTCCGCTGGGATAGGTATTAGAATAGCCGTATAATTATTCGTAAATTTAAGTACTTTGTAATTACTATTTTTATTATTAGTTCGACGTTTATCTTCTCGATTTATAAATACGTTGTAATAGGCCGCGTCTTTTTAGTATTTAAAGTTTACAACGCTAGAGCCTCTAGGGCGGACTTCGAAATTTGAATTCCTTATTTACTTAAGGTCTAGTTTTTATTCGGAGGGAAAGATAAAGCGACGATTCTTGTAATTTACTTAGGCGTTATAGATATCGAGTTATTTGCGATTGATAATAAAGTCGTAGTTTATATTGACGACGATAAAGATATCGAAGGGTATTATTCGGTTTCGAATCCTCAAAACGGCTTTAACGACTTCTTTAATATTTTAATTAGTTTTTCTTTAGTAATTATTAATGCTTCGGACGGGAAAATCGTTCGTTATTTCTACTAATAATCGTTCTTTTAATTTATTAGTAAATATTATACTAATAAATAAATAGCCGTTTATTCCTATATTAATTAGGGCGTTAAATATAGATAAAGATATTCTATTATTAATTATAGTATATTAAATAATTATAGGATCCCCTCCTAAATAGGGTATTAAATTAAATCTATTTTTTCCTTATCTTTATTTTTCTTTTATTTATTCTATAACCGATACTTCCTTTAAAAAGGAATTTAATTTACCTAAGGTATTTAATTTCTTTAATTATTAATAGCGGGGGTATTAATAGCGGCTAGAGTAGTAGCCGGGGTCGCAAATTAGGCATTTCTAATATTACTATTCTTGTAAATTAAATAATATTTTATAATAGTAGTAATGTAATTATAACGCTCTCGGTCGTACTAATCCTTCTAAGGATAATTGCGCTTAATATAGCCGCGCTCTTTATAAAGGAAGTAGCGATTTTTATTAAATAAATAAGTAATTTCCTTAATACGGTTAATAGTAGAGCGGTTATTACTTCTACCGCCGCTGGTAGGCTTCGTAATCGAAATATTAGAGCCGTTAGAACTACCAATTCCCTTATTACTATTATTCCCTTTATTACGAGAAGAAGAAGAAGAAGAAGCAACCTTAACTTCCTTAATAATAGTTTTAAATACTTAGCTAAAACCGGAATAATCGATATAATAAAATTCAAAAGAAATAGAAGAATTGTAATACTTAGCGCTTATTTATTTCTTATACTCTGTAGGAAGGCGTTAGAATAATTCGTATTTCTATTTAGTTTTAGGGTATTAATATTTGTTAATTATATAGATGAATTTATTCTTAAAGAAATCGAAGTTATTAATATCCTTTATTTTAAGTTTTGTAAAGTTAACGAAAGCCTTTTCGTCTTAATTAAAGTCGCTATATTCGCGCTATATATAGGTTATTAAATTAAAATAGGTTGTAAATTAATCGGAGTAAATTTCGTAGAAGTAAGGTATTAAATCTTTAAAAGTAAAACCGGCTAAACGACTTTTAATATAAAGAAATTTATTGTAATCGGTAAAGTAGTAATTAATATTAATTTCGAGTTTATTTTAAATTAAATCGTATTAGGCCTCAAAAGGTATATCGTCCTCCTTATCCTAATTGTAGAATTTAAGCGGGTCGGCCTATTTAGTAAAAAGGCGAATATAATAAAGGGGAGTAATTGTAATCTCGTCGTCGTTGTCGTTTATAAGCGGAGTCGTAATGAAATAGGTAGTCGAATAGTAAAGGGGAGCCGTACTAGGATCCCTTTTAATATTAAAGAAGATGGTCTCCTTAGCCGAAATCGTTATTGCTTTATCCTTAAGTTTACGAATACTTTTAAAAACGCTTAAATCGGCAATAATTTCTTTTAGGGTTTAAATTTCCTCTTCTTTATCGGTTAAATAGTTTTTAAAGGACTAGACTATTTTTAAATTAGTAATTAAAGTAGGCGTATTGGGGAAAGCCTCTTCTAATTTAGAAATTTAATTGTAAACAATATAAAGTTTAGTATTTAAAGACGAAGTAATTTAGCGCAATTCTAATACTTATTCCTTTAATATTATAATTATTGTAATTTAAAATTTAAATTCGTAGAATATATTGGCTAAATAATTAGTATATAGTTCGGTAAATTTGGCTTCGTTTAAGTAGCCGTTAAATAGGAATTCTAAATTAGGTAATAAAATGTAATAGGGGACGTAGGAGACGGCGTTGCAAATAAAGAATTTAACGAATTCCTTTATTTTATCCCTCAAATCCTTAATGAGGTCCTTTAAATTAAAAGTAATACTATATTTATTAATCTTTCTATTAATATATTAGTCGAATAAATCGAATAATAATTTAAATTCCTCCTCTTCGTTCTTACTCTTAATTAAAGCGTTGGCCAATACTTTAAAAGAGGATTTGAATTAGTTATATAAGTAAAGTAAAGTCTTTTTACGAAGAAGAGTAGACTTACTACGAAATTTCTCTTCGAAAGGGTAAAAACTATTGAAATACTCTTCGTTAAAGCGTATAAAGGCCTTCGCGTTCTCCTTAATAATGGAATCGATGTACTAAGGCTTCTTCTTATTTTTAGCGACCTTTTTATTAACGTTAAATTTAATAGTAGCTTTATCCTTCTCTTTTGATAATTCGGAATTATTTTTATCGTTAACGTCTCCTTCTTAGAAGGTCTTATCTCCGTTTACGGGCTTAAAGCTTTCGTTGCCGAAGAAATCGCTATAGTCGTCCTTCTCGTAGTAATCTTTATTATTATTATTAGAGCCTTCAACTCTAGCGCTAGTACTATTGCGAATTAAGCGTAAGGGTATTATAATATTAATTAGTTTATCGATAATTTTAGTACTTCGAAATATAATAAGTCGGTTTTAATTATCGGTTTCGTAATCGTTAGGATTTAACCTTCCTAAGTAATTATTAAGTTGACTTTAAATAATATAAGGGCGTTAATATAGATAAGTCGAAGGCAAAGTTAAAATACTATTTATAATAGAAGATTTAAGGTAAGGAGAAAAAAAGGAAAAGAATTAAATATATACGTATAGATTTAAATAAATACTTTAGTACATAAGCAATAGCGGGACTTATATACGGGTCGCTAATAGCCAATCCCTTTATTTATATCCCCCTTCACCTATATAATAAATAAGAATAAATACCTTTAATAGGCTTAGAGCCCGCCTTAGCCAGTCTTAACGCGAACCTTCTATATTATTCGTTCCTCTAACCTTTGTAATACTTTATAGCACTTTATAGCACTTCGTAATACTAGTCCTCGTATAGGGGTATAGCGGTCATAGCGGCATAGCCGGACCGGCGCCGTTACACTTTATCGACTTCTAATAAGTCTTCTAGTAAGAAGGATAATAAGGATAAAGATAAGAAGGTCGATTATTCTAATTGCGATAAGAAGATATACCCTACTTAGAAGTATATGTCCTACGGCTACTATATTACGGCTAAGGCAGAGATTTACTAGTTCTATAACTCTAAGAAGGCTCCCGATACCTAAAGGCCTAAGAAGGATACTATCGCGAAGAAGGCAGCCAACGCTAGCACTAGTACTTTAGGTAATAATACCTCTACTAACCTTACTACCCCTACTACCGCGAACTTTGCCCTATTATATAGAGGTAGAATATTTATAGCTTCTAGTAGTATAGATTTTTACTAGAGCCCTTAGTAGACGCAATTCAACGTATTGATAGCATATAATCTAATTATTCAAATTAAGACTCTAATTATCTATAATTTTAATATATTTCTAATAATTTCGCTAAAGTCCAATAGGCTCAAAGGCAACAACAACAACCAAATAGTCTTCGTAACTTCGTTATCTATAATTCAAGCTATACTTCTAATATTTTCAACTACCTTAAATAGTTTATAGATTTATAACTTCTTCCCCACCCTATTATATACATAATCGGTAATAGAAGCTCGACCTATACCTACTATATAGGCACCGTTGAATTATCTATACCTACTATTAATAATATTAACGTTAGGGTTAGGATTAAGAACGTTATCTACAATCCCTCTACCCTAGCAAATCTACTAATAACTAAGGGTCTTCTCAATAATAGAATGTTTTAGGATATATAAAGCAATTAGATTACAACCTATAAAGTTATAATTTAATATAAATAGATTAACAACCTCCTAGTACTACCAATATTCGCCTAACAAGACTTCCCTAAAAATACCCGCTATATTATAATAGTATTAATTAACTATTTAATAATATACTATCGCCTTATATACGCTAATAAGGACCAAATCCTTAAGGCCTATAAAACGGCTAATATTAAATTTAGCAACACCCAAAATCACTTTTATAAGGCATACATTAAAGCCAAAGCCTACGATATAATCCCCAAAATTGCCAACAAAATTATAACTTAACCTATAATATATATCTACGTTAACGTCGTCTCCTATACCCTCCCTAAATATAAGGGCTACAAATATATAATCCATTTCATCTACAAAGTAATTAAATTCTACTAGGCTAAATTTATAATTAACAAAAGCGATACTTTTATTTAAATTAAAGAGTTTAAGAAATAGGTAGAGCTTT
Source organism: Neurospora sp. CHS-2018c (assembly GCA_009806235.1). Lineage (NCBI taxonomy): Eukaryota > Fungi > Ascomycota > Sordariomycetes > Sordariales > Sordariaceae > Neurospora > Neurospora sp. CHS-2018c. The sequence goes on along the minus strand of RAPC01000005.1, from coordinate 641,883 downwards.
AAAGCAGTAGACTTAAAATTAGGGCTTTTAATCTTAACAATAGTCTAAAGTTTGGCTTCAGTACTAAAGAATTCCAATATAATAAACTCGTTAATTAGGCTCGTATAGAAGGTATTAAACTCCTTAAATCAACTCCTTATACCCTATAAATATAGGGAAAAATCGAACGCATAGGCACTATTATTATATAATATACTAGAGCCTTAATAATAGATTTTAATATCCTAGAGTATCTCTAGCCCTTTATAGCCGACTACGTTATTAGGGTTTTGAATCTACTACTTTTAAAGGCCAATAAAAACTATAAAAGCCTATAGGAACTCCTTATAGAAGTAGTTAATTTCTTAGAGGAAATTAAAATACTATATATTAAGTACTTAAAGTCTTATTTCTACACTACTTATTATTTTATTAAATTAGAAAAACGTCCCAAAGGTAATAAATTTCGTATTAGAGCCTAGAAAGGCCACTTTATTAACTTCGATAACCTCTATAGCCGTATTATCTTTATTTAGAACCTAACTATTAGCGAAATTATTCGAATTAGCGCCATAACCTTCCTTAAGGAAGACCTAATTAATAAGAAGGAGGAAATTCGAAATAGCAATAGCAATATTATTAAATACTATATTATTTTCTCGGATTAGATAATCGATAAAATTAATAAGGTTATTAATAGCGGCTACCAAATCTAGATTAAGGTTAACGGCAAAATCCCTCAATCTTAATAGTAATAGTAATAGGCTATTATACCTCTTCCTTAGCACATCATTAAAAAATTATAGGAAATAGCTATTATATTACCGATCTTTCTAGAAACTACTCTAGTACCCTTAGCCGCTCTAATCACTACGCCTCCAATTCTTCTAATACAATTATCGGTCGCTCTAACTTACTAGAACTCGCCTCCAAACCCCATACCTATTTCCCCATTACCGATTCTAATACTAAAATTCCTAATTAATACAACTACGACATTTCCAACGCCCTCGTCGCCAGACCCACTTCAACAATTATTACTTAATTCCCTAAAACCAGACGTTAAAAACTCTATCGAAGATAACGACGACCTTCTAAATCTTAAAAACCTCAATAAAGAAGACCTTATACCCCGCGATCGCCGTAATTCTTCTAATAAAAATAATAAACTAATTATATATACCGTACTAAGTACTCCTCTACCTAATAATTTATAGCAACCAACTTTAGCGGCTCGCTTACCCTCTATAAACACCCTAAACCCATCTCATTCTCGACAATTCAACCCTACTTTAAACATAAAAATTAGTAAGTTATAGCTAAAACCGGCTCTCTAGCCGCCGGCTCCTCCCTAGCCTCCGGCTCAAATTCAATAAGTCCAAAAACCTCCGACTAAGACGTCGGAGCCTACAATACAATCTTCGGAGCCTACGTATAAATCTTCGGAGCCTACGTATAAATCTTCGGAATTTATAATTTAATAATAAATCTAAGCATAGCCGGTAATATAGGAAAGCTAACCCTCTAAATTTAACGTACAAGTATTACGCCTAGAAGTACGTAAAGGTAGACCTCGTCGTAAAGCGGCTAAGCCACTTAATTACAATTATTATAATTAAAAGGTTAAAGATAGTAACGGTAATATAGTCCAAAATAAAGTTATACTACTTAATAACTTTTATAGTATAGTAGAGGGTCGTTTCGTTAGATATAGCCCTCTAATATACTATCTTACTATTATAAAGGTCAATTACAATATACTCTATCTCGTTACAATATAAATTCAACGATATATTCCTAAGAATTATTATATTGTACGAAGGCAACCTAATTACGAAATATATTAGCTCCTAACTATAAAGAAGTAGGCTAAAGCCCTAAAGGACTAAGGAATTTATATTCTTATACCTAAAACCCTAGATATAGATATCCTACCCGGTAAATAGGTATATAATGAGAAATATATTATTAATACCAAAGATTAGATAGCCAAAGCAAAATAGGTAATCTATAATAATTACGAAGAAGGCAATTGGGCTGTGTAAAATATCTACGCCGTTATAGTATACGCTATAAGCGTCCGCCTCTTCTTAATTATTATAGTAATTAACGATTACGAGTATTACTAATTCGATTTTAATACTATATTTCTAAATACCCTTATCCTAAATAATATTAAATATTACGTTTAATAGCCTATAGCTCTCGAGAAAACCCTACCCGGCTATAATAAAGAAAATATTGTCTACTAGTTGAATAAGGCCCTATATAGTTTTAAACGTTCCTTACTTTATTAGTTTTAAACCTTCCTACCCGTTCTTAAAGATATTAGATTCGTGCTTATTAGTATAGACTCCTATCTCCTTATTAATAAATCCCTAGGAGTATTATTAATCCTTTATATTAATAACCTTTTTATTACCACGCCAACCGTTACTATTATTAATAAAATCAAAGATTAATTAGTTAAGCATTTCAAATTCAAATAATTAGGAGAGGTATATACCTTTCTAAACTATAACATTATTAGAGATCATTAAACTCGTATAATTTTTATTTTATAAAAGAGATATGCTTGTATAGTTATTACTAAGTATAACGATAGTAAAATTAAACTCTACAGCGTTAAAATACTATAGCTACCGGACTATAAGGTCTATAGGGGTATTAATATATCTGCTAAGGAGGCTAAAAGCTACCCTAAAAAGACGAGATCTCTAAATTGGCTATTAATAAGTATAAGACCAGATATTTCGTTTACCGTTAGTAAGCTATATAAGGCTAATAAGACTCTTACTAATAAATACCTCTTCGTTATAAAGTACTTTTAGCGATACCTCTTTAAATATATAAATTTAGGTATTGTTTTAGGAGGAATACTATTACTATCAATAGCCCCATCCTTCTACACCTATGTAGACGCATCCTTCGCAGATGATATTCCAACTAAGAAGAGTACTACTAGCTATATCGTATTCTTTATATACGGCCCCGTCCTTTAGAAATTAAAAAGACAGGATCTCGTTACAATAAATACAATAGAAGTAGAGTTTACTAATTTAGTACTTACTATAAAGGCTCTAAATTAGATTAGCGGTATATTCGATAATTTGAATATAGATCTAAGCTTCTAGAAGGTTAATAAAGTCTTATATATAGATAATAGCAACGCTAAGGATAGGGTTCTCAACCCTAATATACCGGCGTGCAATAGGTATATCGATATTCGATATAAATAGTTAATTTAAGAGGTAGATAGGAAGGTATTTACCATTAAATATTTACCGGGTGAGGAAATACTAGTTAATAGCCTTACGAAGTTATTCAAACCTAATAAGTACGCGAAGTTCATTAAGTTGATCGGTATAGTCTAGAAGAAGGTTCCTTGGGCTTGATCAATACCAAGATATCATTATTATGTAAATAGTAAACAAAGGACTAGATATTCTATAGCAGTCTTCTAGTCTATAGGGGTGTGTCGGTGGGTTAGGCAGGTACTGGGCGCCCAGTCCCGGTCATATAATCTATGCCGTGCCCACTCTATACCCTACCCAGACCGCACTATATTTAGCCTTCTAGACTAGCCAGTCTCTCCTCTTCTCTATAGCATTATCGTATACTACTCAATCAATCGTATATACGCTTGCTCTCGTTGTTGTTGTTCGTGATCTCACATATAAGCTTGGCATTTCAGGGCATCTTTATCAACCTCAACCTTTTCTTTCATTTGTCCAAAAACAACATCAAACAATCGGATCGTAACATCATGAACCATTCTACCATGGGGCATATCCATCATCAAACATTCACGCCCTGCAGCTCCTCAATCACATACTTGGTAAACGCCTCCTGCAACCGGATGCCAACCCCCGAATCCCTCGACTGATCCGGGAGGTCTTCCACCCCAAATCCCTTCTCGCCGTGAGCCCACAGACACCTTTCCACGGCCTTGGAGTATCGGTCTCCCATAAGGTTTCGAAGTTCCCTCAGTGGATTCAATTTATTTGCCTCGACGAAGGGCGTATCAGGCTGTGTACCGAGCAGCCAATCCCTCGCGCTCTTGGAGTCGTGAAGGCTTACCGATGGCGGCTTTCTCTCTAGCGGATGGGCATACGACGGAACCAATGTATCATCCCCCTTTGAGGAAGGTTCCGAATTCTTTAGGCACAGAATCTCATCAAGCGGCTTCCAGTGTCCGATCTCGAGCAATACCAGTCCAAGACTGTACAGGTCATACGTCTTGCGAGAGTTGTGATCGGTTGGATGCTCGCGCTGGATGGCTGGCCAGCGGTAGAGATCCCACACTGTGTCGAGACTGCGTGCGGTAGTCTTGCTCTTCTCGGGTCGGGAATACGCAAACCCGCAAAGTTGGGGTTTTCCTGGATCGTAAGCCCGTACCTTTCCTTCTCCGGGCTCGGTATCCCGCGCCTTCCACCAGTCAAAGTAGAAGATGATGTTATCGCTGAAGATGCCCTTGTGTAGCCAGTTGACAGCGTGCAGGTTCAGGACGGTGGTGCAAAGCTTCAAGGCCAGGTCAACCCGTTGCGACAGGCTCGGCTTTAACACCTCTGTGCCCAACAAGTCGTATAGGGAGACAATTTTATCCTCCCAAAGGCCCAGGCCCACCTCCTTTCCCGCCTTGAAGACGAAACCGTACATGTCCGCACCGAATGCATCACGGGCATCCAAGTAGCCGATACATTCTGGGACGTGAAGAGAGTCAGGCTTGGGAAGGTGCAGCATCTCGGCGAGAGTAAGCGTGCGCAAATCGGCCACTTTCTCTTCGATCGAGCCCTCCGCATGATCTCCCATCAGCTTCCACTCAATCCAGACCGGGAATTTGCCCCCGTCTTGTTCCACAGTGAGGTACCCCCGTGGTCGTTTGAAATAAATGGCGCTGCCGTAGTCCGGGTCATCACCACCATGATATTCATCGAAATCATGCGGTGTAAAGACGTCCAAAAAGTCTGTCTCGCCCTTGTCCGGGTCGCCAAACTGGGCAACAGTGATCTTCGTATCACTCGCTTCGAGTCCCGACGCCGTCGGATCCTGTCCTTGGTGAAGCCTAGAAAGCAACACCTCCGATACTCTCGCCATCTTCTTCAACCTCACCAAATCCTGCACATCATTCACCATCTTCTTCTTTCTCGCCTCTCTCCCCTCACTCCCCGACCCTTCCCCATCAGTCACCATCCCCATCCCCTCCACCATCTTCCCCAGCACATCCACCATGTCCCTCAACTCCCCAATCCCATCTCTCGCCAGGATCATCTCCCGGTAAGTCTTGCCAATGATATCGTCCATCTTGGACTGCTGATAACCCCGCATTAGCTCGTGAAGTCTCTCCGTTAAGGAGTGCAAGTCCAAAAGCAGAGCCTCAAAGGCTTCCTTGTCGACCATCACCCACCGCACGCGCGAGGGGTGGGTGACCACGTCCTTGGTTGTCCGGAAGAAGCGGCGGATGTGGTTGGTTCCGCGGCGGTGGTCCGCTTCCTCTTCTTTTTCGACCTTGAGTTTTTGCTCTTTTTGGGATTGATCGTAGGACAGAGCCAGGGAGGAGATTTGGGAGAGGAGAGCTTGGTCGGTTGCTGGTTTCGGTTCTGCAGGGGTTGACTTTTCTTTGGACGCGGAGGCGCTACCCGTACCCTTGACGTCCATATTGCTACCCTTGACGTCCATACCGCTGCCCTTGATGTCTTTGCCGCTGCCCTTGATGTCCTTGCCGCTGCCCTTGACGTCCTTGCTTTGAGAGATGCCTGATGGCACAAGCTCATTTCCATACCTGGCGTTCAAATCCCTAAACTCGGCCAAAAGCCATTGGATCCGAGCAAGAATGGTGATCAGCTCAGTGGCATTTGTCCCCAATGTTGAGGCTAGTGAGGAGCCGGGGGCAACTTCAATGAGTCCAGCGGCTTTGGCCCACGCGAGCACTCGGTTGTATTCGATTATGAGCTGCAATCGGTATTTCTCGCATTCTTCGGGGTATTCGACGAGGGCGGAGACGAATTTGAAGACTGTGATCGTATTAGTGTGGGCGGGGTGAAAAGAGAGTGAGGGGTGACCCACGCCGGACCGTGTTGTCAAGTACCACTTGGGCGAGCTCGAAAGCTGATAGAGGGTCCATGGTGAAAGGTGAGCAAGATCAATTCTCACGACCTGTGCTTTGGTGTTTCGGTCGGCCTTTCCCTTTCACCTCGACTTGGTGCCCAACAGACCGAAGGTGAGCTCGATGAGTGTCAGCGCCAAGACCCGGTCGTGATGTTCACCACGGTGAAGCAAAGTAATGCTGAACGATCCAGAAAAGCTTCTTTCACCGAGTTTGTTGTCGGAAGAAAAGTGAAGCTTCACGAAAACAGGCAGACATCGATGCCTAGCACATCGCCCAGGGCTGAAGCTCATCGTCCTGGGTCCGAACCTACCCCTCTGTTTGGCGTCTCACTCTCAGCCCAAGCATGACGCTACCCGACCAATCATCGTGAGCCTCAGCGGTTGATCTTCAGGCCTCCCGGTTGACCCCTCCTCCTCGTGGACAGCACTCGTCAGATGCAAGTCAGCTCCCGATAGCTTCACGTTTTTCGGTATCGAGTGCTAGGTAATCCTGAGCATAGCCTTCAGAAAGTAGCCTTCTCCATTTTCTGCAGGGATGAATCTCATCTTTGTCAGATTGTGAGATTCTAGACTCGAATACATCTTTCACAAGAAGAGATCGCAGCTGACTTGACTCACTGGGCCGAGGTTTGCTCTAACTGCCTCATCGCAGCATCACAGCAGCACAGCCGCGCATCCATAGCTGTTCCCGGTGAAAGTCATGCAGTCGAAAGCTTACAAACAGAAGGTTATCGTCGGAAACAGCAAGCAACCGAGATGTCTGTCAGCGTAAACGAAACATTCCAGAATGTCAAGGCCGGTTACCACACAGCCTCAACCGTCTGCCGTCGTACGGACACATTTCCTTTCATGGAATCGTTCTTCATTACCAGACAAGATCACAAGGAAAGATCTCGAATGCCACGGTCTCCATCGTGGGGTGTTTTGTCAGATGCTTCGCGCAATCCCGACGGCCTGGAACGCTCGCCACTCCCTTCTGTAACCGGAACTGTAACTATTCCCGTTCAGGGACAATTCTCAGCGAAGCTCGTCATCCGTTTCGTTGGACGTGTGACAGCTTCAGCCACCTACGACCACTAAAAAGCGGCTGGTGATGCTGAGCGATACAGGGGGCTTTTGTCGCCTTGGTGTGGTCCGCGGCCGGGAGGCCAATGGTTGCACGAGAATTAGGGGGCCGGACCAAGTTCCAAGAAATCCGCCCAATCGGGGGTCCTATGAGAGCCAGTCAAATCAACGACTGACACCTTGACGCCTCAAACGGAAATATGATGGGAGCGACAATGTGACCAGTAGGAGGGGCAGTTTATAAGGCTGGAGTTCTGGTCGCTAACTTCCTCCTTGATTTTAAAGTTTGGCGATCAATCAGGCACAACGTCCATCGCGACTTCTTTGCTCGGTGAGCAATTGAAGCCATCATCATCATCAACTCGCCAGTGTCGCCACGAGCGAGTGTGCAAGCAATCGTCAGCAAGGCCGCGCGTATCAGTAGTAGTCACCTCGGTGACTCAAAACAGTCAAAATGACTGAAGTCGTCAATCCACGCCGCCAACAACAATCCTCCTCAGACTCACCCTCACGAGAACGTCCCCGTCCTCCCGCTCTCAAAACAAGCCACTCGGCCCTCCGCTCCATAAACCGCCCACCAAACGTCCGGCGAATATCCAACCGCGTCTCCATCGCCGAGCCCAAACCGGAACCCGAGCCAGAAACCCAGCTCAAAGCAGAAACCTCCATCACATCCTCTGTCCCGCAAAAACCAGAAGAACCAAACAATGACAGCCAAACCAACGATAAGCCCACCAAACCCGAACCCAACCTCGCCGCAAACCCCATCGCCCACACCGCCTCCACCCTCAAAATCGCCCAAACCCTACACTCCTCCCTCTCCGCCCGGCTGCGCGTAACCACCACCCCCTGGGCAACGCGCAACATCCTGACCCTCGACGGCGGCGGCATAAAGGGGTACTCCTCCCTCATCCTGCTCCGCACTCTGATGCGGGAGATCGCTACGCTCGAGCAATCCCTCAGCCCACCCGCTTTCTCTTCAGCCGACCCCACGGGAAACGAGAATTATTATTTTACTGAGTTCGACGAGTACTTTTATGGTCCGGGCACGGAACTACCGAAAAGTGAGAGGGCGGTCAAGTTGAGAGAGGGAAAGATCAAGGTGGGGTATTTGAAGGTGGATGTCCCCCGGGAGACGTTGAGAAGTGGGGAGTACTTGCCTAGTCATTATTTTGATTATATTGCGGGCACGAGCGTGGGGGGACTGATTGCGATTATGTTGGGGGTGATGGGGCGGACGGTGGAAGGGTGTTTGGAGGAGTTTAGGAATGGTGGTGGGAGGAGTAGAAGGGATGGTGGGATGGGGTTGCCGCCGTTGTTTTTGGAGATGGAGGATGCGGCGGCGGAGGAGGAGGAGGTTGTTGATGTGGGCGATGGAGGGAGTCAGAGGGAGAGCAGGGCGGAAAGGAGACGGAGGGTGATTAGTTTCCCGGGATTGGGAAGTTTTGAGATTCCGCTGCCGGGGTTTGGTGGTGGAGGGGCGGATAGGGAGAAGGATAAAAGGAGGACGACGTGGCCTACGAAGAAGAGTAGAGCTTGGTTTGAGACGTTTGCCAAGTTTAGCGTTACCAGTACGGACTTGACTGGTACTGGGACCGGGACCGGGAACAATACCGCTGCTGCCTCACGAGCAATCGTTAGCGACAGCGAGGATATCTCCCCGACGACCAAACGGGCGAACACGAATAACACCGTCGCCTCCAGCCGCTCCAGCACTACAACCTCCAGTCCCTCCTCCTCCATCTCTTTCAAGAAAACATCCTTCCAATGCCAAACCCTCGCCTGGTGCAGCGAGATCGACTCCACCACTCCCACAGAACGACACCCCTACGCCTTCTGCACCTACGAAGAAGTCCTCGTGGCCGACGGCTCCGACGAAGAAGGCAAAGTCCCTTCTATTCCCGAGGTCGCCAAAGCCATCACCACGCCCTCCGACTCTTCACAATTCAAGCCGTTCAAGCTCCCGGCCATCGGCCAATTCGTCGACGGCAGCAAAGAAATCCGCGACCCAACTCTGCCAGTCCTCAAAGAGATCTCCTCCCTCCTAGGCGTCGACCCGTCCGCTCCTTCTCTGCCCAGCAACTACGACCCACCCATCGATTTGCTTTTGTCCCTCGGAACAGATGAGCACAACGCTTGGTTTTACGAGAAGCTTGTTCAACCTTTTTCTTCTTCTCAGTCCACCACCACCACCACCACCTCCCCATCCGACTCCTCCTCCCCCTCCTCCAACTCCAACTCCAACTCCAACTCACCCTCCTCGTCCCCATCACCGTCCACCCCACCCTCCCCCGCCACCCTCGAACTCCGCAAATCCAAAGGTCGTCTCTACAAAAACTACCACCGCTTCCAAGTCTCTCCGCTCTCCCTTTCCCCCACTATCCTTCCCTCTTTACCCTTCCGACGTCGGAACAACCACCTCCACGAAATCGAAGAAGCCACAGAACGCTGGCTATCCGCCAACAACGGCGAGCAGCGCCTTTTGCTCAAGAAGTACGCCGGGACGTTAGTCCGCAAGCGGAGAGCGAGGAGCGCGACGACGCGGTGGGAGACGTTTGCACTTGGGGTTAGGTATTTTTGTTGGGTTGAGGGGTGTGAGATGAATCCGGAGACACATAGGAAGGGGATGGGACATGATGGGGATGATGGGAGGAAAGATAGAGAAGGGGGGGAAGAGGGGGGAGAGGGGAGAGAGAGGGGAGAAGAGGATAAAGGGTTTGATACGAGAGGAGACTTTTGGGATCATTTGAATAGTAGACATGGGTTGTCGAAGAAGGCGAGGAAAGGGGAGGTGTTGATTGAGGATGAGCTGGATAAGGGGAGGAGGTTTGGGTTTGAGTGAGTGGGATTGTGATTGTGATACCCCTTTGTGCTTGTGATTTGGACTTGGGATTGGGATTGGGATGGGAATTGGGATTGGGATATTTCAAAAGCGAGCGAGCGAGCGAAGAATGCATGGCGATGGAGTTTTGAGAGTTTTTCTTGTTTGGCTAGTATCACCGATATGTTCGTTCAATATCATAAAATATTTCTCCGTCGATGTATAAATCCGTCGAAGTGCAACATCTCGCCGTCAACCGGACTTCCGGAGACTGATTCCGAGTATCGGGACGGGTGACCCACAAATCCGGTGGTCCGGCCCCGGCCACTCGGAGGTGATCCGGAGGAGACGGTCTGTTTAGCGTCAATTCCTCAACTTAATTTTTCCAAAAGAGTTCGTCCGTTTTTCATAGGCCATTCTGACTTCCATCCTCGTGCCATGTTACCCAACCGGTACCTAGCATTGGGTTGACTGGCTCACTGGTAGGAAATGGTGATGCACACTCGTGGCACAGAAACGGCATCTGAAGCGTGGTTTCTTCCGGCCTCATCATTGGTTGAAATCGGGCGGAGGCCTCAATTTCCCCACTTTATGCCGCCCAGAGATGCACTGGTACGTACCTCTTTTCACCATTTTATCGGCACCCATCCGCGACTGGTGTCACCCCAGGTGTCACTGAAGCACTCCGAGGCACGTTGTATCTTGCCCATTTCGCATTTGAATATCGGATTTTGGTCTCCTCGTTGCCTATCGATCCAATATTTTTTCTTCGGTGGGCAGAATGGCGGTTGTGCTTTGCTGCCTTGCCATCCTCCCCGCATCGACATGCAGCGCTTCACGCGTTCTGCGTATGTCACCGGTAGAGGTACCTGAGGTAAGTATGCCGGCCGCGGGTCGGGCGGATGGGCGTTGCAGATGGGCAGCGCAGGAGTGAAGTCTGCGGACAGTCAGACTCGGACCTCAGGCAGACTTCTTTTCCCAACGTCCTCTCTTCTTTTCTTCCACCATGTGCTCGAGGTTCTACCAGCGATACCACGATACCAGCGACACCATCGATGTTGAGACATGGAGCGTCAAATAGAGTGTGTCTTGTGACCCTTCCTCTGGCGCACTGTCATGACTCTCGTCCGCGTTTCTGGTTTCGGTGGTGCGACGACGTCGTGCCCGATATCGTCCTCGACTCGCGCCAGTCCTCTTCGCCTCGCCCTCTCTCGCTGAGGACCAGGGGCCTGATCGGCTCGCGTGCCCGTACCTCAAAAACGTACCTCAAATTGACATCCAGTGAAGTGGAGAGGCTGCCTTTGTAGCTTTTCCTGAGAGGCTCCAACAAACTATTGCCGCTATTCCCATTCTTCGCTAGGTTTTTAGAAAGTGGAGGAAGAAGTGGCACCTCAAAAAGGGTTACGGGCACGCAAAACACCTCTCGAGGTGTTCTGCGTAACCCTTTTCCTAGATGGGGCGGCGGAGACGCTAATGCGAAGAAATGGGGGCGTTTAAACCGCTTTCGAAGGCCATTAAACCTCTTCAAGTTAGATGGATGGAGCTTCGCGACTCCGCTTTGGAGGTACAAAGAGCAGAGGGCAAAAGGGTTACGCATCCACTCTGCACAAAACGTAACATTTTGAAGGACCACAAAAACCAGCAGAAACTCCACAAAATGCCCGGCTTCCCCCCTGAAATAGGGAAAGCTCCCGCCTGGGCACTATCTTGGCTTTTGCACAATATTTGAGGTACGATATTTGAGGTACGGGCACGCGAGCCGATCAGGCCCCAGTCCTCCTCGTCTCCCATTTCCAGTCCCAGTTCCAGTCCCAGCTACTGCTCCTCTTCCTGATGTCCGTCGGTCGGCCGCCGTTGAGGAATTGGTGAACTCGGTCGCGAACCATCGATGCGAACCAATAAAGTGTCGTCCATCAGCTCAACTGGGATTCGTCAAGAAGAGGCTCTTGGCAAGCTCTTGGCAAGGGGGCTGTGCAAAGAAACTTTCTGGAACTAAAAAGCTTGTCGTGCTTGTTGAGCGTGTTCGGGTCGAGAAAGTCTCCAGTGGATCTTCCAGTTGATCTTCTGCCGCCTGCGACACTTGAGTGGCCTGCCGGTGACGTAGGCCTCCACACTCGCTGGAGAAGTGCCCTTATCGATAACCTCATAGGTAGACACTTTACCGCTTTTCAGCGATACATCGAGCGATATGCCAGCGCCAATTGGCATCGGGCCACTTTGCTGAATGGATGCAAGTCTTCGGAACCTCTTCTCAAACTCATTGATGTTCACTTCCCAAACATCATCTCCTGGAGGCGACGGGATCTGAGGCAAACCATGTTTCCGTCAACACATCCCCCCTGCACCATCTCGTCATCACTACAATCATCGTCCAAGTCGATCGGGAATATCCCTCGCTACAAGTTATTCGGGGAGGGACATCCTGCCCTCTTTATACTTTGAATATCATCAGAGCAAACCTGTTTTGATATCCACATTCCACACTGTAACACACGCTTCTCGTGTAGCTGCGTTTTTCTTGTTTCCATTTCCCTGGTCTTCCGAGAATATGCAAAAGGGAATATCCAACGTATCCGACGCAACGCCGGCGCTTGCGGAACGGCACGGACAAAGGGTAGGTTCAGGGTATTTATGTTTGGGCGGACATGATCTATATTCCCTTCTCTGTGCCTCAGATCTTGTCTCTCCCTTTGGTCCCGAATTGTAAAAAAGTCTGAGAATACAATCAATCCGCCAAAACCACATCTGACCCCGAGTCCTTACGCACGCACACTGCGCTACCCGGATATTCAATCGTGTAAGTCACTTTTTCTTGGCAATGCTACAACTGTTCCCGCCTTTGGTCTAGATCGATCAGAGACAAGCAAAAAAAAAAAAAGAGGCCCGTCTGGCTGCCGCCTACACTGGGGGGGTGGTTGAGCTTGCAGAGATGAGCTGAGATGATGGGTTGGCGCACGGATATGTCATCTCAACATGGGAAAAAAGAGGAGAATACCGACGGTGAAGACTCTCCATCGGTGACGTTGGAGACCTCTCAAAGAAGGAACGATTAAAAAGAGGACTAGTTCATTCACAAGGAACTGGAGACAGATCTTGTTGGAGCTCCTTCCTCACGATCCCCGATGAACCCGGATCTCTGGGTTTTCTTCTCATCAAGCTCATCTCTCAAGCTCAGCCTGTGCTCCCCTCATTCCTTTCCCCGTCCGTCCTACATCATCAGATCTCCCACCGACCCCTAATATTGACACTTTTTGGATTTATCCACCTCGTCACCTCCCGCCCACCATTGCCGTTGCGCGCGTCCTCATTGTGGCTTTGCCCGACATCCATTCATCCAATCCAGACTGGACTAACAAACCCAGATTATCCCTTTGGCTTGCCCTTGGCATCCCGCATCACTTCCGATCCAACGCTGCCTGGCCCTTTCAACCCGCCCTTCACCCATCCGGACAAAGTGACCGTGAACGCCCAGGAACACGCCTTGTCTGGGCAAATACTCTTCTGAGGGACGAGACACAAGCACACCCCACTCGTCTGCCCATCCGCTGCCCCTGTCACGCCTGAATCGAGTATCGACGGTTTTGGGTATCCGCACATACCGGAAAAGGTACTTACGGCGCACACTACCGGGACCTAACCTGTAATTTCCTACCCAATCTGAGCAGGGGATCCTACCGTTGCGAAACAGTCTACCGGTATATATCTCGTTCGGGGTTTGTCCCAGCAGCAATCATGACCTGGTGTAAGTTATCAAGACCCTTATCGTTACAATATACATCCCGTCCTCCCTTTCATATCCTATACCCCATATTTACCCCCTTCCCCTACTCCACTCCCTTGAGTGTTTTAAGAAAAAAAAGAGACAAACTGCTGGATTCCTTCTTCTCCAAACTATCAATACACAATCTGTTCGCGACGACGGGATCGTGATATCGCTAGTATCCGTTTCCCAACGCGCATTCTCAAGATTGCGCTAGTGCGGACTTGCAAACAAAGAAGTACCTCCACCACAATCACTTCTGTTGGCGGGCCATGACAAGACACCTCCACATCTTCGTCCTCCTCGTCTTGCAACAAGTTTCTTCTTAAAAACCATGGGCAACCCTTTAACAAACATCATATCAACAGTCACCGTTCCTTTCCGCAAACAAGTTCGTCGAGCAGCCAGTCTCGTAGTGCCCAAGGATCAAGACGACCATCCTAACGGCATCTCCAACGGCAACGGCTATACCTACGTTAACGGCACCAACGGGAGCACTAACGGACACCTTAACGGTCACATCGACGGGCATACCAACGGCTATACCACCATGGACTCCGAGGGCGAACGCCGGCCGCTCCTCGGCAACGGCAACGGCAACGGCGGCCACTGGACCACCACCGAGTCCGACTCCTCCGACTTTTCATGGCGCGACTTCTTCCTTGATACCAAGAGAACCCCTGGCACCAACGATCCCAATCCCCTCGTCAAGTATCCTACCCGAGTATGGAACGTCACCAAGGTCACTCTTTTGAGCTGTATGTATCCCATCACAAGGCAAACTTCCATGCAGCACGGAGCTAACATGTCCCCAGCCTGGATCAACGTCCTCCTCATCTTCGTGCCCCTGGGCATCATCGCCGGCGAACGAGGCTGGAGTGCACCGGCAGTGTTCACCCTCAACTTCTTCGCCATCATCCCCCTCGCGGCCGTCCTCTCCTTCGCAACCGAAGAGATCGCCCACAGACTAGGAGAAACCCTCGGCGGTCTGGTCAACGCAACATTCGGTAATGCTGTGGAACTAATTGTATGTCTTTTTTTTTCACACCCAGAAGTTCTGACCAAAAAACCCTTTCCCTCTCCCTAGGACTAACAATCCCGCTCTACCAGGTCAGTATCGTCGCCCTCCGCGCCGGCGAAATCGAAGTCGTCCAAGCCTCAATGCTGGGCTCCATCCTCTCTAATTTGTTGCTGGTGTTGGGAATGTGTTTTCTCCTCGGAGGCATCTTCAACATGCGCGACGCCAACGGCATCGGCACCGAACAGACGTTCGCTTCGGGAACCGCCCAGACCACTTGCTCCATGATGACGCTCGCTTCTGCGTCCCTCATCATCCCCGCGGCGCTTTACAACGTCCTCAACAACTCTGATCACCAAGAGAAGCAAGACAGCATCTTGATTCTTTCGCGCGGTACCGCCGTCATTTTGCTGGTTCTCTACTGCGCTTACCTCTTCTTTGTGCTGCGCACGCACAAGGAGCTGTTCGAGCCCGAGGCGGCGCAAGCCGTCGGCGACGTGGAAACCGAGCCCAAGGAGGAACCCATCCTCTCGCCCTGGTCCGCCGCTTTTGTGTTGATCGCCACCACCGTCATTATTTCCTATGCGGCTGATTACATGGTCGACTCAATCGACGCCATCGCTGCCACGGGCGCCATCAGCAAGACGTTTATCGGTCTTATCCTGATCCCGATTGTCGGAAATGCGGCCGAGCATGTGACGGCTTGTGTGGTGGCGGTCAAGAATAAGATGGATTTGGCGATGGGGGTGGCGATTGGCAGCAGCATTCAGATTGCGTTGCTGGTTACGCCGTCTTTGGTGCTCCTGGGGTGGGCGATTGGTCAGCCGATGTCGCTGCATTTTGAGACTTTTGAGACGATTGCGTTTGCGTTGAGCGTCATGGTGGTTACGTATACGGTGCAGGATGGGAAGAGTAATTATTTGGAGGGTGCTATGGTGAGTTTTTTCTTTCCCCCTTTCCCGACTGTGTGAGGGTTGTGAAAAAAATGGTTACTGACAAAAGTGAACAGCTTATGGGACTATACGTCATCATCGCCCTCGCGTTCTGGGCCAGCCCGGCTGATGCGCTCAACAAACTTTCAACCATCTTCTAAACGCGAAGTTACAGGTTTCGCCGAACCGGACACCTAAACGGCTTTTTCTCTCTTGGTTGTTTTACTACTACATTCATTTCTTTGTACATTTGTTACATCACTACCTACTATAACTGGTATTTCCCTTGTCACGAATACGTTTTTTACATCCGGGAGGGACTTTTTTCTCGCTTTTCTCGAAGGAGGGGACTGGAGTCCAGTTCGGAAGAAAGGGGTGAAAAGAGAAAGAAGGAAGAAGGGAGAAGGGTGAAAAGAGAAAGAAGGAAGAAGAGAGAAGAGAATACCCATGGGTTTGGTTGGAAAAAGCGAAAAATGCTGGGCTGGTGAAAAGAAAATCTGCTACGGTCGTACGGAAGAAAGGAGGAGCCAGCAAGTACGTAGATAGCATGGGATGGAATGGCAATTTCGCATAGGCATGCATGAATTATATACTAGTTTCTACCAGCAGCAGCAAGCAGCGTTCCGGTTTCTGGTATGTATCTCCTCCGAAGGAAAAGAAAGACAGCGTCGCGGAACAGCGATTGCGTCTCTCTCCGAGGAAGTAATAACGTACTACGATAAGAAAACATCATCAAGATCAAGACGACGCGTATATCCAATAGTAACCATTACCAGCTCTTGAAAGTCCCCGAAACCGCTCCAACGACAAAATCGTCCAGAGTTCTAAAGCGGAACTCGACGACGCCATTCATACCGCCGCGCGAGCAAGGACTGCGAGGCATCCCGAGTGAGAACTTTGGTGATCCGAGCGAGGGTGGAAAACTGGATGCGGTGGGGACGGTGAGAGCTGTTGTTGATGAGGATATGAAGAGGAGGAGGAGGGACGTGGGAGAGGCCAGGAAGGAGTTGGAGGGAGTCGGGCGGGGGTTTTGGGAGGTTCCGTCTGATGTTAAAAGGTTGAGATACCTCCTCTAGATAGATGATGATCACGAATAATAACAAGACATGGAAAAAGGTTGATTGATGTGTTCCGTCCCGTAAAACTGAACTGGGCATTCGGCAAAAAGAATCGTGGGCATGTATGCATGAAGAGAATGTTGTGGTAAAAAACATATCTCGACATTTTGCTAATATATGAAGAACAACCAGTTACTTGTTAGCGTCACCTGCTTGTCGCCTTGATAATTGGTATGCTGATGTTGAACAGGAACGAAATTTTGCACGCTTGATTGGTATCCCTTTGAAATATCCATAATCATAAACCGGAACACCATACATGAATAAGACAGCAAAACCATTGGAAAGACCGGAACTCCAAACCACTTTTGACCCGTTGCATCCATCATGAATCAGACTCGAGCAATCAATCAAGCACTTGCTTACGCCTTTCTCTTCTTCGCCTTCTTTGCTCCACTGCTGCTTCCGCCCTTCCCTAATCCAGCTTGTATCCTCTGAAACTCCTCCTCATCAATCTCCGGCGGCTCCTCCTCCGCCTTCCTTTTGCCTCCCTTCTTCCCCTTCGGCTTAGCTCCATACTTTTCCGCCAGTTTATCAAACATATCCCCCCTACTCTGCTGTCTCGCCAAGATCAACGCGGCCAGGGCAGCACCTTCGCCGTCATCTTTCTTGCTTTTGCTTCCCTTGGCACCCTTGCCCTTCAGCTTGTCATAAACCCCCAATTCCTTAGCAAGTTCTTCCGCCTCCTTCGCCTCCCCCTTTGCAGCTTTTAGTCGCGCCGCCCTCTTCTTTTTGGTTTCTTTGGTATAATTCGGATAAGCCTTTACTTCTTTCTTCTCAATAGCCTCATCAATCCAAGTCCTAAACCGCTCATCGTCTTCCAGAACATCAGAGAGCATCACGCTCTCGTATACCCCGTCCATGTCGCCCTCGAACTCGGTGTAAGCGGCCAGAACGTCTGATCGTTCCTCGTCCGAGTTTTTGTAGGATGCGGCAAAGGCGGCGATGGTGTCGGGGGAGATGGAATCGGCAAAACAGGATTTGTAGTATTCGGCCCAGTTGAAGGCGTCGTCGGAAGAGAGGGTTTCGGATGTGGAGCCCGTGGTGTCGTAGAGGGAGCGGCGCGTGGGGGAGGAGAGGATGGCGTGGGCTAGGGCGATTTGTTGGAATTTGGCGGTGGCGGAGGCCTTTTGGGAGGGGGGGACTTTGTCTGTTGGGAAGGGAAGGGGGTTAGATATGCGACTGGGAAGGTAATAGATGGCGCAAGAGGACAGAGGAGGCCGAGCGGGAACGCTGATGGGGGAAGAAGGGAAGCGAACCGAGGACGGGGGAGGTAAGGAGGAATGAGAGGATGGGAATGGAAAAGGCGAAAAACGTACCAGGATGGTTCTTCAACGCAGCCTTCCGATACGCAGTCTTGATTTGGTCGGCTGTCGCATCGCGCTCAAGTCCAAGGACCTCGTAAGGGTCGATGGTGGGGGGCTCTTCGACGTCGGAGAGGTCATGTTCGTCGTGGTCGTCTTCGCCAGACTCGGAAGGCGGTTTTGCGGCCTTTTTTGTAGGACGAGGCATTGTGATACGGTAGTCCCCCGACAGTGTTTCGCGGATGGGCGCAGGTGTGGGTTCTGAAGATGCGATGCGATGGATTGTTCAGTTGGTGATTTAAACACTGCTCTGGGGAGACGCGACGACGCGGCTTATCTTATCAGCTGACAGGGGTCCGCGCGAATCTGGGGGTGGGGCCAGTGATGTCGTTCGGCCGGGAGTGACAGATTGGCAGCTGTCACTGGAACGAAGTGACGGGCCGGCAGAGGTCCCCGAGGTGTTGGCAATTCAGCTGCCAAATTGTCATCTCTCTTCCCTCATCATCATCACCAGCACCAAGACACAAGATGACCTCCTCAATTCAACCAGGAGACCACAAGGCCTATATGCGCCTGGCCCTCTCTCTGGCCCAAAAGTCTCCACCCAAGCCGACCAACTACCGTGTTGGAGCCGTCGTCGTGCATGTCCCCTCCAACACCATCCTGGCGACCGGGTACACCTTGGAACTGGAGGGCAACACTCACGCCGAGCAATGTTGTTTCATGAAACTCGCTCAACAGCATGGTGTCCCCGAGGAGAAGCTGAGTGAGGTGCTTCCGAAAGACCTGGCACTTTACACCACCGTTGAGCCGTGCTCCAAGCGTCTGAGCGGAAACTTGCCATGTGTGGAGAGAGTGCTGAGGCTGGCTGGGTGCATCGAGACGGTGTATGTTGGGGTCCTGGAGCCGGAGACGTTTGTTCAGGAGAACACGGGAAGGAACTCTTTAAAGGACGCGGGCATTGAGGTGGTGCATGTCGAGGGGATGGAGAAGGAAATCCTGGAGGTTGCTACTGCTGGGCACGTCAAGGAGTGAACAACACCAAGAAGACGATTATCAACGCATAAATTCAGATCTATCGCTACGCTGCTAGCTTTTATCTACACCAACTTAGAACTTCGGTCCCTCAAGAATGGGCTTGGCCTCCTCCGTCCTCCACCAGCTCTTCTCACCACCAGGATACTCAAACCGATCCATGCTCTCCGCCTTCATCTCCACGGAATACCCAGGCTCCGTCGGAGTCTGATAGTACCCATCCTTGATGACGGACGGATACAAGAAGTGCTCATGAAGATGATCCACATACTCCAACACCGACTTCTTCCCGCTCACCACCACATAATCGATCGTGCTCAAGTGCTGCGTATACTCGGGCAACCCAACACCGCCCGAATGCGGCACAATCGGCACGCCATACTTCTTCGCAATCAACAACACCGCCAACACCTCATTGACACCTCCCATCCTGCACGCATCAATCTGGCACACATCAATCGCCCCGCTCATCAACAGCTGCTTGAACACCACCCTGTTCTGACACATCTCGCCCGTAGCCACACCAATCCCATACTCCTTGAGCGCCTCCCTGATCGCCTTGTGTCCCAAAATATCATCCGGGCTGGTCGGCTCCTCAATAAACCACGGCTTAAACTCCTTCAGCTCCTTCATGTACTCAATCGCCTCCGGCACCGACCAAACCTGGTTGGCATCCACCATCAACACATTCCCCTTATCATACCCAATCACCTCCCTCGCGATCCCCAGTCTCCTCTTATCCTGCTCAACACTACCTCCAACCTTGAGCTTAAAATGCCTATACCCCTTCTCCATCGTCTCCCTCAACAACCCCCTCATCTTATCCTCCCCATACCCCAACCACCCCGCGCTGGTAGTATAAGCCGGCACCGCCTTGTTCTCCTCCGCCTCCCTGATCCTCTTTGTCTTCGTAGGTTCCATCTCCCTCAACATCTCCACCGCCTCTTGCGGGGTGATCGCATCAGTGATATACCTAAAATCGATACACTGCACAAACTCCTCGGGCGACATCTCAGAGACAATCCGCCAAACGGGTTTTCCAAGCACCTTGGCCCACAGGTCCCAGATGGCGTTGACGACGGCTCCCAAAGCCAGGTGGATCACGCCCTTCTCCGGGCCGATCCACCGCAGCTGCGAGTCGTTGACGAGGTGTCGCCAGGTTTGGCCCCAGTTGGAGACGAGACTGGAGAGGGTGCGGCCGCGGATGCGGTCGGCGACGTGGTTGATGGCGGAGCAGACGATGTCGTTGCCGCGGCCGATGGTGAAGGTCTGTTTTGGCGGAGGGGTGGAGGTTAGCTGATGTGTGGTTATGGAGAAGGAAGGAGGGGCTTTGGAAGGGAAAGGGACTAAAAGACGAACCATGCCATGCCCGGTGTACTTGGAGTCCGTCTGGAGAATGCAGTAAGCGGCCGAGTAATCGCCGGCGGCGTTCATGGCGTCGGAGCCGGTCTTGTCGAGAGAGGTGGGGAAGCGGACATCGCGGGTGGTCCAGCCCGTTATTGTGATTTCTTGTTCGGACATTGTGACTGTGTTTTTCGTGTATGAATGAGATGCCAGTTGGTGGGCCGTGGTATGGTGGTGAGAGATGCAAGAGCAGCTTCGTTCACAAATGACAATGAGGATATGGGAAATGGATGTATTTCAGTCTACTGAAGAATGATTCCCCGAACCAGGGAAATAGTTTCTCGGTCTCGGCTCATCCTTTGCGAGGCCCAAAGCTGCCATCGTCGGTCATCTTGAGCCGTTGGAGACTGGGGTAAACTGGGGAAAACTGGGGAAGAGGGGACGCTTGTGAGGGGTATGGTGGGGTTAGCCTCGGGGACATTTGTTAGTGTAAGACTTGGTTTATTAACCAAAATGGTTTCTTTCTGACGTCCCGCACTAACAGGAGTTGAGGACGAACTTTAGATTGTCGTCACCAATTGGGCCTTCTGATTGATGGATAAATACAGAACTTCCCCAAGTGGGGGTCACGGATCGTTGATGGGATTGAGCCGTTCCTATCATCTTTCATTCTTCAGCTTGGGGAGCTATCAAGGTTCGCAAAGTCACCAGACTTGAAGAAATCACAGGCTTCGGGTTCGAAGGAATATTCTCCCGGCGAAGTCGGTTCTGGTGAGAGTTATCTCTTCGTCTTCCAGCTGGCTTTTGTCTTGAGCAAGTTGACGAGAATTTGAGTGTGGCCCCTGCAGTTATCATTTTGAGGAACGAGTCAAAAAGATACACGTGGAAATCGTCATCCCGGGAGAGTCTTCTCAGGTACGGTGCCAAGCAATTGGCGACTATCTGAACAACTGGTCAGTGACCGCGTTCGGATCGTTCAGGGTCATGACACGACAAGTCAAAGCGGATGAGGTACGACGTCTGTGTTTTGAGTCTGTGCGAAGATGAAGTTTGTTGGTTTGTTTTCTCAAAGCCCAACAAGATTCAGTGGCCATGATGAACAGCACCAACAAGCGATGATTCTGTCCGCCGACTTCGGACGTTTGCTTACGACCAGAGCAACACTCATTCTAGAAAAGCCAGAAGACAGTCAACGGAACCAATGTTCATATACTCGAGAGTGGAAGAGGGCAAGCCTGCAATGATTGCCCCAGCCAAAGAGAACAGTCAAGCGATGTCGGGCAGTTCCGATGATTTCCATGTGGCACTGAGCCACGAGTCAAGACCCAGGTCGATCTGTTGAAACATGTTCGCCGCTTCACTAAAACCGTCCCTTCATCTCCATAGAAGGTTTCTAGAAACTCTTTGTTGGGTCACCTGTACAGAGTCTCTTTGTTCTAGGCTCTGGTCTCGCGATTGATGTTCCTAGGGATCCTTGGGGGTAGCACAGTGACTCCAGTGCCTCACCACTCTCGGTGACTAAAGGCATCGTCATGTGACCCGTCAAAAGTACCAATTCTCAACACCTGGACGACTGTTTCTCGGAAATTCCTACAGTCTAGGGAAACATTGCGACATGACCTCGCCGTCATCGACAAAACATAGGTTGGGGTTAGGGTTGGCACAGCGGAGTGCACTAACAATTACCAGCTGACCCACTCCATCAAGCGCCTTCTTCCTTGGCAGTGGTTTCGCTGAATCGTGCAACCTCCAATTTGGACTTTCTCCTCTCCTAGAAGAGAAACCGTGATCACCAGCTCCAGTCACACGACAATGGCTGTCTCAAGAGACACATGCTCTCAAGTCCTCCTACACTACTGGTCAAGCGACCACCATGTTATGGACCGGCGAGACTTGACCCAGCTGAAATGATGGAGCTGGCCTGAGCAAATCGGAGGTCTTATCGCAATGTCAACACCCAACCTTCCACCGTCAGTGTCATCGTTCGAGATGGCCGTTACGATGACGGCTCCCTGCTTTTTATATACCTCTGTCCCTGCATAAGTGGGATACACGTGTACGGATCATCGCTTTGGTGGAATCGATCAACTACCGCAAGGACCGGATTGTGAAAAGCGTCAGAAAGCTTGGATGACACGGAGTGGAGGTCATCGAACGCTTCAAGGGTTCCAGTATCAACATCTTCTTTCGTTCTAGACTTTTGACTGGAAGCCCAGAAAAGTTGAATGATTCAATGTCCAGAGACATGCGTCAGTTCAGGGTCTTTTCGCTAATTCTGACAGTCACCCTGGACAAGCACCCTGACCACCCTTTTCCCGCTCTACCAGCCCTGTGAGTGAAGCCAAATCCGGTTTTGGCATTGGGTGGGAAATCGTCATGGGTCCCCCATCCACTATCAAACGAGTGATGGACACTCCAACGTCATATTTCCCAACAACCTGCCCTCTTCGGTTTGAGGTCACAATGAAGAACATTCAATATGAACTGTCCTTTTTATGACCCCGGCAGTGTTGCACGCAATATCTCTCCCATATTGACTGACCATCACCAGAAGTGGTCTGTCTGATCGTCAAATTACCACCATACAACTCACACAATGACAGGAATGGAACGAACAAGAGAGGCCTTCCACCTCATGACCACCAACAAGGTGCCGAAACTGAGGAGGAAACTTCAAAAAAAATCTGTCTCGAAGCAAAAACGCGGTGATGAGCCGAGGAGGGTGGTATCAGACACATACAGCAAGAGCAAGTCTTCGAAACACCACATCACTACTGCCGACATCAGCAGTCCCATCACAGCAACACTACCATATCTGCCTCCCGTGACAGTAACACCGGGAATCAGGGAGCCAGAATGGTCGGAATACCTATGGCACTCTCCTCCTCGGTCACCTCCTCGGCCTCGGCGCGAGAAGAAACAGCCACAGCCGGAACCCGAAGAGATCCCAGAGCCAAATTCACCCGTCAGGATCATTCCCGAGCTCTCCCACCTCGCCATCAGCGATGCAGACCGCCGGGCATCTATGAGCAGTGGTCCCTCGTCCCCGGTGTCTCAAGGCTCACCGAGACGCCGCGCAAAGACACCCATCTTCTCCATCGGCCAGCTAGAAAGTGGAAACATCCCCCGACCACGCAACGCCCTAGCAGACGAGAAGCGCTCCAGCGTCGCGCAAATCGCCGAAGAATATCGCGCCCTCCTCGAATCCCGCAACTCCTCCATCTTCTCCCAAACCCGGTCAGACCCAACACATTCCCGAGAGCAGCTGAGGAGGCAACAAACCACCTCCTCACGACGGGCCCAGTCACAACCACCCATTTCGCGGACCAACACCACCACTCGCAGTCGTCACACTGGGAACGGGAACGGCGGCCACCGCAACAGCCATACCGGCGGGGTGCACACTCTGGCACCTTCAGCACTCAACCTCTCCCCTCAACTGGCCTCCTTTCCCAGGCCACCAACAACCCCCAAAAGTCTGCTGCAACCGGAAGAAGCCTCCCCCAGATCAGACGACGGCACCCTCGTAGAGGTAGCCTTCGACGACGAAACGGTTTACTTCAAACCCGACTTTGCTTCTCCTGCTCGTCCCCCTTCCATCTCCGATTTTCCCCTCCCCACCACGCCCACTCCCGCGCCGATAGTCCAGAAAGATTTATCCCTACAAATCTGTCTCGACCTTCTCACCAGGGATCTCTCGGCGCATCTCATGCCGGGGTTGAGGCACAGACAGGCCAGGAATTCGGCAGAAGGGAAGAAGGAGAAGCTGTCTAAAGAGACGTCGGCGCTGCAGGTGTGGGTTATGATTGAGGGGTATGAGAAGTTGAGGGAGGAGTTGTTGCTCCAGGAAGAAGGGAAATATGAGGGGGTGGTGGTGGAAGGGGGGCCGCAGAAGGAGGCGGTGAAGGCCATGTTGGAGACTTGGTTGAGTGCGTTGTACAAGATTTATGATGAGTTGAGTGAGGAGGCTTTTGAGGTTAGGAGTGACAGGAGTGAGAGTAATTACAGCGATTACGAGGATGGGGGGTACGTGTCTGAGTAAATGGCTTGATGATTAATGACTGGTGGTTAGACATGGCATTGGGATGGGGAACAATGGGACTGGAAGGATTGGATATGGTTATACCCTGGAAAAGACATACATACCTAGGATGCATTGGGTAGGAAGTTTGGAATTCAGCTTGTATTTTCTTTGGTTGCTTTCGGTCATTCTAGATAGCGGATAATAGATAGATGGGCAATCCTGTTAGTGTACGATCTTCTCCTTTCTTTCATTCAGGTCTCCCACATGGTTACACAACCGGTTGGGCATGTTCCCGAAATATCCATGATGGCGAAAAAGAGCGTCAGGGGAAGGTTCGCCAGGACCTTAGACCTAGGCATATAAGGTCCCAGTTCAGAACCCCCAATAACTCCCGTAACCGTCCGCCTCGTGCGTTGGCCGAGCGGTATGGTGCGGGAGCCAGAAAACATTGCTCAGTGCGCGGTACTGGTGGTACAGTTTTCGTAAGCCGTAGGACGTCCCGGGTTCAATTCCGGGCCTCGTCATTGCGGGCTGAGCTTTTTGCCTTTTCTGGCCTTCGACCCCAACGATAGCTTCGATCCTCTCCACCATCCCGGCAATGGTAACCGGACTTTCGCCTTGGCTTCCTTTCTGAGCTTTGATACTCTTCAACGCTTTTCATAAAAGGCAGTCGGGTCTGTAGCGTAGTCATCATACAGAATTGAATATTCATCGTTATTGTCTAGAAAGCATATGGTGAACCTTAAAGGGTTTGTTTACATTCATGGACCGACTCACTGACGTCATTGTCTCCTTCATAACGTACTGTAGGCATACCGGAGGTGCACTGTACTCTGCACTGTCCCCGCATCGCACCCATCTTCAATTCTAGGCTTCGTTCCCCGGATCTTGGCGCATTCATCTCCATTTCATCATCATTGAATTCAGGATTCTCTCGTCGCGTATTACCTTTCCCCTAGTAAACAAAATGGACGACGACTTCGACGACGCCGAGCTCCTCCAAGCCCTCGCCGCCTCCGAAGCAGCAGCAGCCAGACAACAACCCCAACGCCCACCAGCACCAGCACCACCACCAGGCCGCGGCGTCGTCCAACCCACCCCGCAACGCCTCGACAAACCACCTCCCTCCAACTCCTCCTCCTCCTCCTCTGGGCCGCGAATAGTCCAACCCACCCCGCAGCCCCTCCCCGGCGGCGCCGCCCCCGGCTCCCGCTCCTCCTCAGGCTCCTCCATCCTCGTATCCCCCCGCCAAAAAGGCAACCCGGTGCTAGCCTCCATCAAGTCCACCGCCTGGGAATACTCCGACATCCCCTCCGACTACGTGTTGGGATCCACCACCTGCGCGCTCTTTCTGTCGCTTAAATACCACCGCCTGCACCCGGAATACATCTACACGCGCATCCGCCTCCTGCAAAACCGCTACAACTTACGCATACTGCTAACGCTCGTCGACATCCCAAATCACGAGGAACCCCTCCGCGAACTATCCAAAACCAGCTTGGTAAACAACGTCACGGTTATCCTCTGCTGGTCAGCACAAGAAGCGGCTCGGTACCTGGAGCTGTACAAATCGTACGAACACGCGAGCGCGAGCGCGATTAAGGGCCAGCAAAAGACGACGTACGCGGAGAGAATGGTCGAGTTCGTTACGGTGCCGAGAAGCGTGAATAAGACGGATGCGATTGCGCTCGTGAGCACGTTTGGAAGTTTGAGGAACGCGATCAATGCTGCGACGGAGGCGAATGGCGAGGAGCGGTTGAGTGTGGTGCAGGGGTGGGGGGAGAAGAAGGTGAGGAGTTGGAGGAGGGCGGTGGAGGGGGGGTTTAGGGTTAGGAAGGCGCAGGGACGGAAGGCTGCGACGGGGGATAGTGGTGGGAAGGGGAAGAATACTAAGGTGCTGGAGGAGGCGGTGGATGTTGGGAGGGTTGGTTCGGAGACGCAGACACAATCACGGCAGAGAACCGGAACACAGAACAGGGCTGGCGCTACCGAAAACGGGCCGGAGGACGAGTACGATGAGATGGAGGCTGTTATGGCGACCGACGAGGGCAGAGACAAGCCTGCGGCTGCTTCGGGTTCGGGCTCTACCAACACCACTCCTGCTTCTCGGAGACGAGAGGAGGAACTCAGCGGTGGAATTGCTGCTGCGTTGGCCAAACTGAGGCAGGGAGGTTGAGGAAATATCAAGCCCTTCGGACACGTCGTCTGGTGGACTAGACATGCCTGTCCTACGACGAACACGTGGAGATATCGAAGAAGTCTCCATTCAACGTGTCTCGAGCTATGGATGATTGGATAGTATCATACCGACTGGGAAAACACCAACATTCGATCCAGAAACAGTATGTCTACGATCCACTAACAATGGGACAACATCTCGTTGCTTCGGCTTCGTTCTATCCCATGTCTTGACAGACATAAACACCACAGCTTACCCCTCACAAGAACGTGCGGTACCTTGCGGCTCGCTGCAGGTCCTGGACCACAGGAACATGTTCGTCTTAACACAACATCCGCGTGGACAAGAACAACAACATTTGATATCGCAGTCGTGCAAGGAACACCAGAAGCCGCTGTCCCACGGCCAACGCGGAACTCCTTCTAGGCCACTTGACCGACCGAACCATGAGGCCCGAAACTCGGTCCTGTTTTAGGTCTGTCTTGGGAACATATCAAGACCGAACGAATGACCACGTCTAAATTACCAGACATCACGAATGCACGACCGTTGGGTCATGCATCCAGTTTGCAACAACGTGCCTACGCACGCTATGTGGGTAGATCGATTATGAAATGCATCAGTAGGCCCTGGCAGGTGGATTGATATCGCTGGAGCAACGATACACGGCATCTCGTATGCAATGTATGCGATGGAACTCTAGACGGGTGCCTTAGCTTGGAGCATACAACCCACCTTCGGACCTTTTTGATCGTGACTCCGGGTCACAATCTTCTGTCGAGGAAAACAGGAATCGGGTAGTTTTCTATACCCGGTAGGGGTACCTCACTTCATATCGGTTCAGTCCCAATGTTGTTGTTGAGCGGTCCATGCTGCATCTTCTCCAACATCTCGGTAATGATGATGGTGGGGGCTGGAGTCTGTGGGGACTTTGTCTCACTTACATAGTATAGTCTCTGTTATACCGCTCTTATACCGACAATCTCCTCCTAAACAGGCAGGTTCTTGAGAGATCGACCAATGATAGCATTATGGGCTGAATTCAGATCGTCCTACAGCCGGACATACCACGAAAACAATTGCTTCAGACAAGCCAAAACTCCGGTAAGAGAACCGGGCTTTTGGGCATTGATGTCAAGATCCAATTCCCCATTCCCGGTTCATTTCCCCGCCAAAAGCCCCGTCGTGTATGCACATCACTCAGCTTGCAGATCTTTTTCCAACCTTGGCGGTGCAGGTTTCCTTGCCAAATGAACGAACAATTGACACAACACCCGCCAGTTCTACAGTGTAGTGTAGTAGTTGAGAGCAGATGAGAGGGGCACGGGACAACGCTGTTGATGCTTCAATCCTACGTTGTTTACACCTCTCAGACATCGTAGATATTATCCAACCTTCTCGACGCGAGGCATAATCACATCTGATCCAAAATCTCGCAATCTTGATCAAGTCAAACCGGCCGCAAAGCCGCATGTAGGAAACTGCAAGTTGCAGCCAACACAATGCATTGTCCTGCATACAACAACGGGGTATGTATGCGGTGTCGGTGACAGGAAAGACAGACAGACATCCTTCCGCATAAGGCACATGCCTACCCGATTGCCGACCTCCTCCAAACTCAATTGGCCGAACCAAGAAATGATTGGCACCTTATGACATCTGGACCACCGACCTCCAGGAACTGGTTGTCGTTCCTTGCCAGATCCAGTTTGTGGTTCCTGTGTTTCTGGAGCCACCACTCAAGACCCCATGTCAACAAAGGGAATGTTGTTGATGAATCGGTGTGAATAGTCTTTCCCCCCATTCCTGGACCGGGGTCACGATGGGCACTTGGCAGATACGAGAAAGGAAACCGACGGGAAGTATATACATCATGCACCTCCCACCTCCTTGCTCTTCGTGCCTGGACTGGGCACGGTTGAACCCACTCTCTTGGTTCCTCTCCTTCAAGTGCATCCTTCACCTCGGTCCCTCTTGCCTCTGCAGAGTGAGTGAGTGTGGGAAATTGCCACTCACAGTTAGTTCCTTCAGTCGTTGACTGAACACTCATTCCTCGTTTGTCTCGTTGTCGTGGCGGAGGCGCGGTCTACACGATAAACCCCCAGGTCCGCGTTCGGACCGTTGACAAAGGGGTCACTGTTTACATCTGAACAACAACAACAACATTGCTCACGAGCATTGTTACCGGCATCATCATCATGTATCCGTCCAACATTGGCCCGGCGGCCTTCTTGGCGGGTGCCTTGACCCTCACTCAAGTGGTCACTGCAACACCCTTCCCTCAGCAGAAACAGAAACACGTTGGAACTGCCGACTCTGCAGCAGCATCATCACCAGCCGTCTCAACCCAGGAAAAGCGAGATGCCGTCAAACAGGCTTTCCAAATCTCCTGGGACGGATACTACAAATATGCCTTTCCCCACGACTCACTGAGGCCAGTGTCGAACTCATACGAAGATGACCGGTGAGACCCTCACATTAACCCCCCCCTCCCCAACTCAACAACTCACTAACATCCCCCTCCAAGAAACGGCTGGGGCGCCTCAGCAATCGACGCCTTCTCCACCGCCCTCGTCATGCGCGACTGGCCCGTCGTCTCGCAAATCCTCTCCTACGTGCCCCAAATCGACTTCACCACCACCTCGACGGAAATCTCCCTCTTCGAGACCACCATCCGCTACTTGGGGGGTCTGATCTCCGCCTACGACCTTTTGACCAGCCCCCCTCTCGCTTCCGGCGATCCGGACTTTAACTTCACTTCCAAACAGACGGACGCCATCCTCGCCCAGGCCGTCCGACTAGCCGACCAGCTTTCGGTGGCCTTCAACACCCCCTCGGGAATCCCCGATAACCAGCTCATCTTCGACCCTCTTTTCGGACCGAGGAGGGTGGGACAGCAGACGAACGGCATCGCGACCATCGGGACTTTAGTTCTCGAGTGGACAAGGTTGTCGGATCTAACGGGGAATGCAACCTACGCGCAGCTCGCGCAGCGGGCTGAATCCTTTCTCTTGCATCCGCAACCTAGCAAAATCGCTGAACCTTTCCCCGGCCTCTTAGGGACAAACGTCAACATCTCCACCGGTTTGTTTGTGGACAGCTCGGGCGGCTGGGGCGGCGGGACCGATTCGTTTTACGAGTACCTGATCAAGATGTACCTGTACGACCCGGACCGGTTTGGGTTGTACCGCGACCGCTGGGTTCTCGCGGCCGATTCGTCGATCAGTTACGTGGCTTCGCACCCTTCTACGCGCCCCGACCTGACGTTCCTGGGCGGGTGGCGCGGGCCGAGGGGGAATACTACGCTAAGGTTTTCGTCTGGTCATCTGGATTGTTTTGATGGTGGTAGCTTTATTCTGGGCGGACTTACCCTTGACAGCAAGAAATACTTGGACTTTGGGCTGGAGCTGGTTAAATCCTGCGCGGAGACGTACTCGTCCACAGCCACGGGTATCGGTCCCGAGCTGTTTAGCTGGCAGGACTCGCGCACCCCGCTTAATGCGACTAACAACCCCGGGCCTCCGTCGGCGGAGCAAAAGGCGTTTTACGAAAAAAACGGGTTCTGGATTACCAACGGGCAGTATGTCCTTCGCCCGGAAGTTATCGAGAGTATGTACTACGCGTGGCGGGCGACGAAAGATGAGAAGTACAGGGAGTGGGCGTGGGCGGCGTTTAAGGCGATCAATGCCACGACGAGGGCGGGGAGCGGGTATTCGTCTGTGGAAGATGTGAATAAGGAGGGTGGAGGGGCGAAGACGGATTTCCAGGAGAGTTTTTGGTTTGCTGAGGTTTTGAAGTATTGTTGGTTGATTTTTCAGGATGTGAGTATTCGTCCATGTGCCCTTTCCGTATCTGATCCCCTTACCGAGTTCTTTTCGTGGACTGGAATTGAGATGGTGAAAGGCGGGAACTTGGGTGAGAGAATCATACTAACAAAGGTGATAAAAACAGGACGACGACCCCTGGCAAGTCAAATCCGACAAGACGAACCAGTTCGTCTATAACACCGAGTGTCATCCCATTAGGTTGGCCAAGGGACACGAGACCCAGCCCTCTTCTTCGTCGTCGTCGTCGGATTCGGGTGAAGGCTCAGGTTATGGGTCGGCCGATCGGGGAGGGAACAACGGGCACCGGCAAGGGGGGCACTAGGAAGGTCAAGGTGTGTGGAGGTACGGAGATGACGATGAAAGCGGGAAGGAGAAGAGGGAGAAGAGGTTTGCTGGGCCTAGGCATGCGTAAGGAGAGTAGGGGGAGGACGTTGGGGTAGCTGGGTTGGTCATGGTATGATTAGGATAATAGTATATGAAAGTATTTTAATGATGGATGGCTGCCTTTGTTGATCGTTGTCGATGTGAAGTGCGTTTACCAAGGGAAGGTCCGAGATTATAATCAAACCCATCAGTGTAGAGTGAAAAACACCCTCTACCTCGGGCTCAGAGAATTGGTGCTCGACGACGCTAGCTCGGTTCAAAAAACCTTTTCAAGCAAGATAATCTGGTAGCTTGACCGTTACGACCGACAGCCACAATGATGACATTCTATGCCTGGTGTATCAAGACCTGGCTGGTAGATGTTGGCCAACGAGATCAAGCACCAACTTGTGAAGCACTTGCGCTGCCCTCACCATTGACAAGACCTTTCTTACTCCAAAGGAAGATGAAACAGAAGAGATTGAGCTTGTGTCGATGGGGATCCCTGAAGGTTGGATAAAACATGGCCACTTGTGCCACTTGGACTCGGCCGTTCGTGCCAGCGTGGGCAGGTTATCAGGAGGTGTCAAGTTCCCGGCGTGCTTGACAGAAACCACGGGCAGGACCGTCATCTTTTGACCGATTCAAAACGGGTATCAGAGTCGCAGCCGTCCCTGCAAGAATCGTACTGTGTAGTATCCTACACGGCATTTGAGGCCTTGCCCTCTCTGTCTCGCGAGGCAGACCAAAACGAATGCCGTCAAGCATCGGTGTGATGGTGTTGTGGTTCGGAGAAGACCCGTTGGGGTGATCCAAGGGTTTGGTTTGTGCGACGGTGTCGACCACTCGGGGAACTGTGCGACCGTGGGATAAATCTAGAATTGATGTTCCGTGTTGCCATTCAGCTTGATAAGGACGAACCTGAGGTGCCAAAGTGACGATGATGTCTTTGGTGTTTTTGCTAAATTCCGCTGAAGTGCACCGAAACGTGAAACTGGACCAAGGGCCTAACCCCGCAGATAGTGGAGTGCTCTAGTGACTAAAGGCCCCATCCACAGTGGATCAACACGTAAAAGTGGAACTGAGATCGAAAAGAACATGTGGGCCATCTCCAGGTCTGGTCGTTCTTGGCTTTGTCTCTCTTCTCTTTCATGTCTTTCTCTTTCATCACTCCTATCAAATTCATGGATGGCAATATCGCATGTCGAAAACAAGAACTACACTCGAGCCAAGATGTGAGATCAAGTCAGCTGCGGTCAGTCAGCAGAGCACCCAAGGCTTGGATGGCTTGTGAAGGCGATCCAATAGAGAACTGGAGACTTGTCCGGCTACCCCAAATCAGGGTCCCGAGTCTAGACCGCCACAGGCCCTTTTTGTCGTCAACACCCTCGGCCCTACATACGCTATCGACAGTGTATGGATCCGAGTTGGAAATCCAAGAATTGTATAACACACTATCGGATAGCTCAGTTCTTAGCATGCCCAGTAAGAACCGGTTTCAGCCTCAAGTTGTGCGAGACAACAGGGTGTTTCCATCCAGCTATCATCTACTTTCCTGTGATGTTAGTGCCCATGTGAAAGAAAAAGAGGAAACAAGGTTTACGAGAACCGAACAAATGCGCATCTCTCGCTAAAGCCCAGCCCAGTCACCAACCAACCTCCTCTATGGTGTTCCCTCCATGATCCTTCCAAGTAACGACTGCAATTGGATCCTTCAGGCTTGAGGCCCCCCAAAAGAGCATGATCCCCTCTCCCCGGCCTCAAGGATGCCATCACGTGGAGGCACACACCTCACAGTGCTTTAGCTTGTGCTTACATTGTACAGTCAGGCATGCAACCTCCATCAGGAAGAGGCGGCGATACCTTACCAACAATGGATTCCCAGGGTCTCGGGTCCGGGTCCGTTGTAACCCACCCAGCCATCACCTTTTATATATCTTTCTCTTTGTTGTCTGTCTGTCGAGTGACAGCTTCCGTCTCGGACCTCAACCTTCTTCATTGTCTGGTCCCCTGTGGCCACTTTGTTGCTGCTTTCCCTTTAAAACAACTTTATGTTGTAACCAAACCACTGCATTGACCCGACTGACATTCCTTCGGGTACGCACGTTTCGGTTGCTTTGGGCTTTAAGCCGTCCAGCCTTTCAGTTGGCTCAACAGGCAGACCACAATCCACACCGCCAACCGTCGTCGACGACAAGATGGCCTCAGCCATAACAGACGCGGTCCTCAAGACCGTCATCAGGGCCGTCGCTGCGACATCGTCGAATTCCTCCTCAAACGCGACAACTCCAAGCGTCAACGGCCAGGCTGGTGTTCTTGAGGGAGCCAACCCAACGAAATACAGCGCCTCGGCCCCGATCACCTTGTTCATTATCCAAGCCGGCATCGTCATCATCTTCTGCCAGCTCCTGGCTTACCCGCTACGATGGATCAATCAACCAAAAGTCATTGCCGAAGTCATTGGCGGCATTCTACTAGGTCCCTCGGTCATGATGAGGATCCCCGGTTTTGAAGCTGGTATGGAACTCACTTACACCAACCTATCCACCCATCCTTACTCACTAACACACTTCGTTAGCCATCTTCCCCAAAGAATCCATGCCCGTCTTCAACAACGTCGCCAACCTCGGCCTCATCATCTTCCTCTTCCTCGTCGCCCTCGAAGTCGACATGCGCATGTTCACCTCCAACTGGAAAGTCGCCCTCTCCGTCGGTCTGGCCGGCATGATCCTCCCCTTCGGCTTGGGATTCGGCATCGCCTGGGGTTTATATCACCAGTTCCACAACGACGGGACCACGGTGCCTATCAGCTTTGGTGTATATGGTCTCTTTATCGGCACCGCGCTGTCCATCACTGCGTTCCCCGTGCTGTGCCGTATTTTGACTGAGCTGAAGTTGTTGAGAAGTAATGTGGGCGTGACGGTGTTGGCGGCGGGGATTGGGAATGATGTTACCGGTTGGATTTTGCTGGCGCTTTGCGTGGCGTTGGTGAATAATAACAGCGGGCTGGCGGCGCTTTGGGCCCTGTTGTGCTGTATTGGGTGGATTCTGTTCTTGGTGTTTGCGGTGAGGCCGCCGTTTATGTGGTGGGTGAGGAGGACGGGGAGCTTGCAGAATGGACCGACGCAGGGGGTAGTGGCGTTGACTTTGCTCCTCGTTCTCTTTTCTGCGTTCTTTACGAGTGAGTTCTACCATTCCTTGGCTTACCGTGACGGGTGCTAACAAGGATAGACATCATTGGCATCCACGCCATCTTTGGCGCATTCCTCGTCGGACTGATCTGCCCCCACGAGGGTGGTTTCGCCATCAAGATGACCGAAAAGATCGAGGATCTCATCTCCGTCCTCTTCCTTCCCCTTTACTTCGCCCTCTCCGGCCTTAGCACCAACCTTGGTCTCCTTAACGATGGGATCACATGGGGCTACGTGATCGGAGTCATTGCCTGCGCCTTCGCCGGCAAGATCATCGGCGGAACCCTCGCCGCTCGTGCTAACAAGCTCCTCTGGCGCGAATCCTTCACCATCGGCTGCCTGATGAGCTGCAAGGGTCTCGTCGAGCTCATCGTCTTGAACATCGGTCTCCAAGCCAAGATCCTCTCCCAAAGAACCTTCACCATCTTCGTCGTCATGGCCCTCGTCACCACCGTCGCCACCACCCCCCTCACCAAAGCCTTGTACCCCCCTTGGTACCAGCGCAAAGTCGAAAGATGGCGCCGCGGCGAAATCGACTGGGACGAAAACCCTCTTGTCCCCTCGGAATCCGGCTCCAGCACTTCCGACCCCTCCAAGCCCGTCGGCGACCAATCCCAAATCCAGCGCATGCTCGTCTACCTCCGTCTCGACAGCCTGCCCTCTCTCTTCGCCTTCATCACCCTCCTCAGCCCCCAGACCGAGTCAAGCACTCCCAAGCCCTCCGAGGTCAAATCCACAAGCGTCGAAGACAACACGGGCGAAGGCAGCAAATCTCCCGCCCTCCCCCCGGTCACCACCACCACCACCCGCCGCAAGCAAAAACCCCTCGAAGTCCACGGCCTCCGCCTCATCGAGCTCACAGACCGCACTTCATCGGTGATGCAAGTAACCGAAGGCGTAGCCGGCGAAGAGCTCTATACTCTGCGCGATCCCGTGATCAACACCTTCCGCACTTTTTCTTCCCTGTCGCCGGGCATGTCCAACAACGTAGCCGTCTCCGGGCGCGTAGCCGTCGTTCCCGAGTCTTCCTACGCTGAAACGCTCACCTCCCATGCGGCTGATACTTTGTCGGAGTTTGCACTGATTCCGTGGAGCGAGTATGGGAGTTTGACTGATTATGACCAGCCTTTGTCTCTCTCCGGTACTGCCAACGACCGATTTAGGGGATCGACCCATCTAGAGTTCATGCACAAGACCCTAGCCAAGGCAGAAAGGGTTTGCAACGCCGGTGTTTTTATTGATAACGGTTTCGGCGGTTTCGCTGGTCCTCGTCCTTCTCAGTCGCAGCCCCAAGGGCTAACCCGCTCGAAGTCGGGAGTATCTCTACACTCCCAACACCGCCACACCGGCACACCCGCACTGGCAACCTACCCCACCATCACCGATCGCACACACCACGTTTTCCTGCCGTTCATCGGCGGAGCAGATGATCGCGTTGCTCTCCGTTTGGTTTTGCAGCTTGCGCGCAACGCCAACGTAACCGCTACCATCGTCCACCTTAAATATCAAAACTCTAGTGGAGGTGCTGATGACGAGGAGGACGCAACCCTCCTAGCGACGCTGCGCGATTCTTTGAGTCCGGAAGTATCTTCGCGCGTCGTCTTTGACGAATCAAAATTGACAGAGGGCAAGAATAATCTCACGGAAACGGTGCTGGGGCTGGCGAAGGTCACGGTGGGACAGAAGAAGGGAGGGGCGGGTGATGTGGTGGTTGTGGGGAGGAGGCATGTTGGTGATGGTGGTGAGACGAGTGCGGTTGCTGGTGCTGGTGCTAGTAGTAGTCGGGTGGATGTTGCTGGTGGAAGTGGCTTGGATCTGGGTAAGACGGTGGGTGCGGTTGCGGAGGGCTTGGTTACCAATGCGGTGGCTGCTAGTGTTTTGGTGGTGCAGGCTGGTGGGAAGAGGAAGTAGTGCCAGTGATGAGGGTTGGTGTGGTGTTTATATGGGATGGATGTGGGACGGATATAATGATGATGATGTTATGTGCCTAATGGTAAATTGAATGAATTGGGTAACTGCACACTTGCGCACAACCAAGGTATGCCTGGGTAAATCTCTTGTTTTCTATCGTGAAATCATGGTGTTGTGTGTCGTCACACAGAGTCTTTTCTCACATCCTTTTGCATCTGTTTTGCTTAATATACTGTGTATCGGGGGGTTGCGGAGGATCTCATGTGGAAGTATGAACTTACTTGTAGAAACTGTCAGTTTATAGTATCAAGCATACCATATAGACGGGAACTTGACCAGATCTAGTATTCAATGAACCCTGGTGTAGTGTACTGGCACTAAGACCTACATACTAAACTGTGTCTATCCATATCCACCGTGCCCTCCTACCTATCCATCGACGACGATCTCAATTTCGCATTAGAGACACCGACACTCGCCAGTGAACATCTGGAACATTGGATCTGGAACTAAAAGTGGAAGACTCGAAAGAAGCGTTACCATCCCAGCCGGTGCAATGACGTGAATCAGCCCTGTTGGGAAGCTCTGAGTCTGAGATGCTCCATAGGATTGACATCAGAAGAGGTCAAAGCTCCCTTTGTTTACACAGAGCTTTTTAGTTTCCCAACTGTAAGCGAACTGGTGA
This sequence comes from Neurospora sp. CHS-2018c, assembly GCA_009806235.1. NCBI lineage: Eukaryota > Fungi > Ascomycota > Sordariomycetes > Sordariales > Sordariaceae > Neurospora > Neurospora sp. CHS-2018c. Next base: position 605,219 of record RAPC01000005.1, on the reverse strand, counting down.
TAGCTTCAGCCTCAATACCATCACGGATCTCGACAATGCCATGCCAATGTCAAACAAGGCTCCGACAGTCCAAGAGTAAAAAAAACCAATCGCATCCCCCGGAAACAAACCGGCGGCGACCAGCAGCAGCGGCATCAACAAGGAGGGGTGCCCGTGCAACGCGTGCATCATGCCTTGCCCTTCCCCTCTCACAAGGACCAGGGTGCTTGTGACACATTCGCATTCAGGGCAACCGGTGGTCTCTGGTTGGACGAGCGAGAGGCTTGGCGGTCCACCTCTTCCCGCGTTTGTTCTGCTTGCCCCACTCGTCCATGCCGTGCCCGCCGTGCCCGGGTCCATGCTTTTTCAGTGGGTGAGTGTGCCTGGTTTTGGCTGTAACCGTAGGCGGCACAGCGGCAGTTCCGAGGTCGTCGTCGTCGTCGTCGTCGCTGACTGGGAAGTGTAGCGCAACAGGGCAGGCATTTTCACTGGCACGAGTGTGCTGCAGCAGACCGGTCGGCGCTTGTGACGGGAGTGTTTTCTTCGTTTGCGTGGGTGCTGAAATCCCAATTTTTCTCGTCCTCTTTTCCCTCTTTTTTTCCCCTCCTTCCTTGCCTGTCCCGGTTCAGTTGACTGCAGCAGGGCCCGTCCACTTCCCTCAGCCAGCCCCCCCTTCCGCAATCCGCCCACTCACTCCATCCTTCCACTTCCCGCGTCTTGACTTCAATCCCTCCTCCACTTTTCTTCCCATCCACACCACCCATCCACCGTGTCGCATGTCACAGCTTCCTCCTCCAAACATCCTCTTCCCACCATCATTGCCAACTTGGACTCTCGACAACCACACACAACACTGCGACGACGACTATACCCGCCTATTCGTCGCGTGATTAAATCTCGTCTCTGATTGAATCATCGAGTGATACCAACACCCACCACAACTTTGGCTGACGCCCTCTCTGCGCCTCCCGCCTCTCCGCCCAGAGTGGTCTCTCTCGCGGCTTGCACTTTGACTGGTCGGCGCGCGAACAAGGCTCCGGACAAGTTGACGCAACTTTTTTTTACGAGGCTTTGGCAGGCAGGATACAGGACGTCGCGCTTATTACCCCGACTCCCCTCCTCACCTCACCAGGCTCCGATCTCTTCCGTCGTGTCAGCCTTCGTCTCTACCACCACCACCACCAAAAAGTACGATAACTGGATTGATTGCCCTGCGCTGGGAACTCCCCATCCCTCTTCAGCCTTCCATCGCCTTGGATCGGATTCTTACCATCTTGGCTTTCCAGTCATCCTATATAGGCGCCCACAAACACGCGATCCGACACAATGACTGAAGTATCGTCGACCCGTCTCTACCTGGGCAACCTGCCCCGGCACGGTGAGTGACCCGGATCTGCAACACCAACATCACCACAACCACCGTCGACCAGCGGCCGTCTCCCATGATCAAGGATCAATCGCTCCCTTGTCGCAGCGAGGCTACCTGTTCCGTCCAGTTGTCCCTGCTCTGGCGCCTGGTCCGGTCTGGTCTGGTCTGGTCCATCCGACGATATACAATGCTGACTCCCGCAAAGCAACCAAGGCCGATGTGGAAGCCCACTTTGCGACTCACGGCACCGGCGAGATCACCGAAATCAAGCTCATGAACGGCTTTGGTTTCATCGAGTACAAGGATGCCATGGACGCGCGCGATGTTGTTCCTGGTAAGTGCTCTTCCTATACATGCGTTATACAATCATGAAAGAAACATGCGCTAACAATCATTCTCTCTTCAGCTTTCCGTACGTCTCCAACCCATCCCCCATCGTAACGATATCGACCGACTAACAATAACAAGATGGATCGGACTTCATGGGAGAGCGCCTTACCGTTCAGTTTGCACGTGGCGCCCGTCACCGTGAGGGAGGTCCCGGTTTCACCCACGAGCGTAACAGCCAACCCAGGCCCCGACGCACGCCTCACCGGATGCAAATCTCTGGCCTTCCCAATGAAACCAGCTGGCAGGTCTGTCACCCTTCCACTTCCTTGTGCGCCGCTTGATCATCATATGGATTTCTCTCTTTTTCCGGGCTACCTATGGATTCCGCACCCTACTCTGTTCTCGCCCCCCAGCATGGCATATTCCCTGTCACAGTCACACTCAAGTTTGGCCATTCGGACTTCGTCATTTTCCTATTACCGACTGTTTGGGGGTCCGGCCGTTCCAGCTGAACGCACTTGGCTCTCTCTTGTACACCCAACTGGCTCTCTCCGGCTTCCTTCACTTCATCCTTCTCAGTCTTCCCGTTGGAGTTTCTTGTTACGGCGGGACTATGGCAGATGACACCCCAGAGCCGGATGACAACCTGCCATACACAATCGGCTTTTCCTGGACACGTTTACTGGTTGTGATACATGGGAGGACCGCCACTGCCAAATCCCGGACTTCAACTTACTCGACTTGCCTTTTTAGGATCTCAAGGACTTTGCTCGTCAGTCCGGACTTGATGTCGTTTACAGCGAGACTACTCGCAACCAGAACGGTGAAGGGTATGTAACATCGGTTAGGGTCGGTCAACATTTCCACTGACCAATATTACAGCTTCGTTGAGTTCGAAAATGCCGCCGATTTGAGGACTGCGGTCGAGAAGCTCGACAATCGCGAGTTCAAGGGCCAGCGCGTGACTTGCGTTGCCAATGTAAGGACTACCATCACCCATTGTGAATGGGTATGTTTACTGACCTTTGGAATTAGACCCAACCCGACATCCCCAGAAACGACCACCGCGCTCGCTCGAGGTCGCCGCGTGGCCGCCCATACCCTCCTCCCGTGGACGACTATGACCGCCGTGGACCCCCTCCTCGTGGATACAGCCCCCGCCGTGACGGCTACCGCGACGGCTACCGTGACAGGTCGCCGCCACCAAGGCGCGAGTACTACGAGGACAGGAGAGGTGGCTACCGCTCGCCACCCAGGCGCCCACTCGATGACTACCCTCCCCCTCGCGGCCGCTACGACGACCCGTACCGCGCTCCCCGCGATTATCCTCCCGACCCGTACATGAGCGGACGCGGAGATGCTTACGATCGCCGCGCTCCTCCCGTGGACTTCCCTCCGCGTGACCCGTACCCTCGCGAGCCATACCCGCCTCGTGACTACGGTCGTCGTTACTAGATGGAGCGAACGGCTCCAGAAAACGGTTACGAGGACTATGGTGCACCGAGACAGCAACAAATGAGTTGGTCCTATCGGTCTTCAACGACTCCGAGCGTTGAGTGGAACTTGCCCTAGATGAGTGATGGGCATTTCGTGTCTCCGTGGCGTTCTTAAGCTAAGACAGCAACGAAGCGCAAAACTGCGGTGCGGTGCTCTGGGAGTTGGAGGATTGTTGATGGAGAGACACATGTAACAAATGGACGGAGGAGATGAGACATGAGTGTTGAAGTATTTCCTTGTCATCAGACTTTCATGTCCTCATGGTTTGGTAAAAGTTGGCACCGGAGCCCTCGTGCGATGGAAGCGTAGTAAGGATGGTTCACGCAAGTGTAGATTCGTATGGTCAGTTTCGTTTCGTGTTGGATGAATAGTTTGATTATCAGCGCATGTTTGTTCTCTCTGTTTAGGTGGACTGCGGAATGGGTTTGAGCAAAAAGAAAATGAGGAATTGCTTTTAAGGATTATGGGTTATGGATCAGACGTTTTTGTTTCTATTGTTGATAGGGTTTCAATCAAAGTTAGTATAGCAGCTTGCTTGATATCCGTGGTGTTGTGAGGCTGAACGTGAATGTTAAGAGATGATCCCGAGTGCTTCTTGAACCTGAACAGCCTCATAGGGCTTAATCACTGAAGGCTGAGGAACAGCCCCGGGCCGTGAAATTGTGAACAGATGGTTGATCCCCCCGGTCGCTGTGGGGGTTGTTGGATTAAGCTTTTGTGGGGCAATGAGCTGCCGGTGCGCTAGCGCCTAAGCCCACTGTGAAGTGGACTGGTAGCGCTGGCCAATCAGTGGGTGCGCAGCCTGGGCGAGTCCCCGTCGAAATTTTTCCCAAACTTTTGGTCGATTTGAATTGGCATCGACCAGTTTCGTAGCTCGAGTGCAGCCCCTCCTCCACTTCCAAACACATTCTTCATCTTCCATCTTTCTCTCCATCGACCATACCACGACCACCTCTAGTCGACTGATCACCAACCTCGACCGTGTCTTTCATTCCATTACCACTGTCGCGCAAGACCAGATTAATACCAGACATCACAACCCAGATACCCCGACACAATGGCCAAGCGCAAGTTGAACGAGACGGACGAGCCGTCGGTCGTGACCGAGCCCCATACCCAGAAGAAGACCAAGAAGTCCTCAACCGAGAAGAAGGAAAAGAAGGAGAAGAAGTCCAAGTCGCAGGATGTTAAGCCACAGGAGGAGAAGCCCGAGACCCAACAACAAGAGCAACAACAAACCGAGGAGGAGCAACAGCTCGAGCAACAACTAAAGGACGAGCAAAAACAACAAGACGAAAAGGACGAGAAGAAGAAGAGCCAGAAGGACCAGAAGAAGGACCAGAAGGACGATGCCGAGCTGACCTTCTCCGACCTGGGCCTCGACCCGCGCCTCGTGCAGGCCGTTGCGAAACAAAGCTTCGAGAAGCCGACGCTCGTGCAAAGGAAGGCGATCCCGCTTGCGCTGGCGGGCCAGGACGTGCTGTGCAAGGCGAAGACGGGATCTGGCAAGACGGCGGCCTATGTGTTGCCGGTGCTGAGTGGCATTCTTAAGAGGAAGGCTGTGAGTTACCATTCTGGGCTGATAGATTGTGGCAGAGATGGATGCTAACGAAAGGAAACGAAAAACAGACCGACTCAACCCCGTTCACCTCCGCCCTCATCCTCGTTCCCACGCGCGAACTCGCCGACCAAGTCCACAAAGCCATCGACGCCTTCTCCGCCTTCTGCACCAAGGACATCCAATCCGCCAAGCTGACCGACAATGTGTCCGACGCCGTTCTGCGCTCCCTCCTCGCCAACGCCCCCGACGTGATCGTCTCCACGCCCGCCCGCGCCTGGCACAACATCGAGTCCGGCGCTCTCAGTGTCGCCAAGCTGCAGTACCTCGTCCTCGACGAGGCCGACCTTGTGCTCTCGTACGGCTACGACGAAGACATGGAGAACATTGCCCGCTCGCTGCCCAAGGGCGGCGTCCAGACCACCATGATGAGCGCGACTCTCGTGTCCGACGAGCTCGACACGCTCAAGGGCTTCTTCTGCCGCAACCCCACCATGCTGGACCTGAAGGAGGAGTTCAGCGCCGAGGACGAGAAGCTCACCCAGTTCTACGTCAAGTGCGGCGAGGACGACAAGTGGCTTATCAGCTACCTGATCTTCAAGCTGCAGCTGATCAAGGGCCCCTGTTTGGTGTTTGTGGCGGATATCGATCGCGCGTATCGCTTGAAGCTGTTTTTCGAGCAGTTTAGCATTCGCAGCTGTGTACTCAATTCGGAGTTGCCGATTAATACGCGGATCAAGATCATTGAGGAGTTTAATAGGGGTATTTATGATATCATCATTGCGTCGGATGAGAGGAGCGAGGTCTTCTTGGAGGATGAGAAGACCGAGGAGAAGAAGGAGGACGGTGAGAAGAAGGAGGGCGAGGAGAAGAAGAGCGGCAAGGGAAAGAAGAAGAAGGGAAGGAGGGATCAGGAGTATGGTGTTTCGCGAGGTAAGTCTCTGCTTTGGCTCTATACGGTTGGCATTTGCTGAGTACTAACTTTTCCCAGGCATCGACTTCAAAAATGTCGCCGCCGTCATCAACTTCGACATGCCCACTTCTTCGTCCTCCTACATCCACCGGATAGGCCGCACCGCCCGCGCCGGTCGCGCCGGTATTGCGCTGTCCATGGTCGTCCCCTACGACCTCTTCGGCAAGCACAAGCCTACCTCCATTAAGCAGTGCGAGAAGGACGAGAAGGTTCTGGCCAAGGTCATGCGCCAACAGGCCAAGCTTAACCGCAAGTTGGAGCCGTACAACTTTAACAAGGACCAGATGGAGGCTTTCCGTTACCGCATGAACGATGGTACGTTTACTCCTTCCCTCCCCTCCCCCTTTCCCTCTTATTCTTCACATACTAACACGCCCCCCCAGCCCTCCGCGCCGTAACAAAAGTCGCCATCCGCGAAGCCCGCACCCGCGAACTGCGACAAGAACTCATGCGCTCCGAGACCCTCAAGCGCTACTTTGAAGAGAACCCCAACGAGTTGTCTCACCTGCGCCACGACGGCGAGCTGGGCACCAAGATGCGCCAGCAAGCCCATCTCAAGCACGTGCCCGATTACCTGCTGCCCCGGGACGGGAAGAACGCTCTCACGGAAAGCCAGGTCGGCTTCGTGCCGTTTAGGAAGCAGGGCGACGATAAGAAGTTGAGGGGAAAGAAGGGCGCTAAGGGAGGGAAGGGCGGTCATGGGAAGTATAAGAAGGGGCCGGGGGGGAGGAAGAATGTGTTGAAGACTTTTAGGGTTAGGAAGTGAGTGAGGGGAGCCGCGAGAGCGGGGGGGGGAGGGGGGGGGGGGGGGGGGGGGGGGGGGGGGGGGCACGAGAGGAGGAGGAGAGAACTGGACTAGGCGTCTGGTAGACGGGAAAGGGGTTTGCATTTTTCGGTGTTTGTGTGTGGCTTGTTAAAAAATACCTAGGCTAGGCTTGTTGGTCTGAAGGGGAATAAGATATCATTGCGCAGATGAAAGCGAACACCCGCTACCTTATAAGGCTGATATGAAGATAACAGACATTGGAGTTTCGAGGTGGATTTTGGAGTTCTGCGAAGTTATTCTCCTTGTGAGGAATATGCCTTGATGCCTGCTTCCATCAATTTCATCCGACTGAGTATCGGAAAGTGTTGATCATCCGAATTCCCGATGCAAGACTCGAGGACCGCAGATTTCATCTTAATAGAATGCACACGACATTTGTCACCCAATCAGGGCCCATCATCCCCTGAGCATCGTAGGGTTATACTTGAGAACTGCTAAGCCTCAGGGTTAGCTTAGCATTCTGAATCGGAACGGGACCGAAGCTTCCCCACACGTCGAGCTTTGTGGTCTGTGCGCAAACTGTCGTCGGGTGCGGCTCTGGACCGCTCTGCCCGCTGTGGGTGTGACCCTCGAACGCCGGCAGGAGCAGGAGACGAGTCGACTCCAGCAGGCGGGCGCCGCCATCCAGCTTCTTTCATCTTGATTCCTGCTCGCCGACAACACCAAATACCCCAAGACAACCACTCTATCCACCTCACCGACACCGACTCTGCTACCTCTACCAACAATACAAACACTCTCATTCTCCATATTTCGCGTTTATACCAATCTTTTAAAGACCCGCCGCGATCGTCAAGCCTTGCCTGCCGGGCCTGTGACTGTTCTGCAATCTGCACTTTAATCCGCCGCCGCCTTGACGCCGCCTCACACACTTGTCTACTCTACACTACCCGCCCGACGACGCCGTTGACCGCTGCTCTGCTATCCGCAATCGAGAACGACCCTTTACGCGCCCGACGACACCCCTCTCATGCCGCCCGGCCTGCCGTTGCCCCATCGTCAAGTTCCTGGCGAAAGATAACCAACAACAGCGCCACCCCCGAGTCCTCCATCGATTTATACCAAGACAGCTCCGACGTCTTTGACCCACTACCTCGCGTCGTCGCCAGTATCCTCCGCCCGAAGACATAGCCAAGATGATGCAGAATCCCCATGTCTACGGCCACCACCAGTACCCCCAGGCCGACTCTGCCTGGCTTCACCAGCAGACCTCGCACCATCAGCACGCCCAGGCTGCCGCCGCCGCCGCCAATGTTGCCCAGCAGCAGCACTACAACCGCATGGCCGGCGCACATAACAATGTGAATGCCCTCGCCGCCGCCACCCATGCGCAGGATAATGCCATTGAGCCGGTGGTCTCGGACGATAACCGCCGTACACTGCAGTACATTGCCGATCTGCTGAATGAGAACACCAGGGAGGCCGCGCTCCTGGAGCTTAGCAAGAAGCGAGAGCAGGTTCCCGAACTGGCCCTGATCCTCTGGCATTCGTTCGGTAAGTACAACCGACCTATACCTCGGAGCCCCTCCCCCTCCCCCCCGCCGATCATGCGCTAATCCCCATGTCTAGGAGTCATGACATCTCTCCTCCAGGAGATTATCAGTGTCTATACACTCCTCAATCCCTCTCAGCTCACCGCTGCCGCCTCCAACAGGGTCTGCAATGCCCTCGCCCTCCTTCAGTGCGTGGCGTCTCACAACGAGACGCGTACCCTCTTCCTCAACGGTGGGTGCCCCTTTGTTACAAGCCAAGACCGACTACGCCTGCTAACCTTTTTCACAGCGCACATCCCCCTCTTCCTTTACCCGTTCCTTAACACGACGTCTAAGTCGCGTCCGTTTGAATACCTCCGGCTTACTTCGCTGGGAGTCATCGGTGCGCTTGTCAAGAACGATTCCACCGAGGTCATCAACTTTCTCCTCACGACCGAGATCATTCCCCTCTGCCTGAGGATCATGGAGACCGGGTCGGAGCTCAGCAAGACGGTTGCTATCTTCATCGTCCAGAAGATTCTGCTTGATGACAACGGTCTTAACTATATCTGTGCCACTTATGAGCGCTTCTACGCTGTCGGCACCGTCCTCAGCAACATGGTTGCTCAGCTGGTAGAGCAGCAAACGGCTAGGCTCCTCAAACATGTTGTTAGGTGCTTCTTGAGGTATGCTTCCCGCCTGTCTTGAAATTTGGTGGCCATTCTGTGCTGACAACCAAAATAGACTTAGCGACAATGCTCGTGCCCGCGAGGCACTCCGCCAGTGCCTGCCAGAGCCCCTTCGCGACGCCACCTTCTCTTCGGTTCTGCGCGACGACGCCGCCACTAAGCGTTGCCTGGCGCAGCTCCTCATCAACCTCTCCGATAATGTAGTCGAACCCAGCACCAGCGGTCTTGGAATTTAAACCACCCCTTGCGATTTGGCCATTTTGCCACTTTGGACGCTCGCCTTTGCAGCAACTCATGGCAAAGGAACAAACTGCTAACTCGAGACTTTTTCCGTTTGGTTATAGGGTGAGAAGTGGATTGAACGCTACTACAAGTAGAGAAACAAGGTTTTAGGGGTGGAGACTACCGGTTGTGGCTGATCGAGTGGTCTGGAACTTAACCCCTATTAGCAGCGCATAGCCATACCCAGGACCTCACAAGCTATTCGACAACCAGACCGGTCCTATGGCTACACATCAACATGTCATAGTATACGATCAGCAGTCGATATCCATTGACGCAAAGAGCGAGATCCCAAGAGGACCAAGGACAGTCGGCATAGTGGAGGAATGAGGGATCGAAGGACGATCAAGGAGCCAGCGGAGGAGGACGAGAGGACCATTGGTGACGAAAGATACCCCAAATTTTACGTAGCTTCCTAACTCTTTTTCTGTGTGCATAACGCCTATACAGTGCTTCATAGTTTTCTTTTGGAGGTTTTTGGAGGTTACTACAAGCTTTGTATTCATCATTTGGGACGAAACGGGCTGGTGGCGGGGCCAACAAGTCCACGGTTCACATATCTTATACCCAGGAGGGGGAAGCGGAGGGAAGGGTGGCCGGTGGTGTGGTCGAAGACACCTTGGTTGAGGATGCGAAGGACTGGTGGCGCGGTCGATATACATCTGGAGGTTCAACGTGATCGGTGGCATGATCACGGAAAGGCATATTCGAGACGGGACAGATCGAGGCAACGATCGATGCTACCTCGCTGGGCCCTTCACTGCGACAGGCACAAAGACAGCAGCGAGGGAGGAGGGCAAGTCAACTCCGGTGGCACGACCAACGTTGATGGAGTGAGCTCATCAGACACATTCGTGTGGGCGAAAGGAACAATCGGATGGCAACCATTGTTCCGTGGGCACACATCGAAGTTGGTTACAAACAATCACACACCTCTACCCGGACGGATTCAGATAACCACAACAAGCATATACTCCGCGAGTAGCAAAAAACCTCCATCTGGTCCAGTCCACCGAACTCGAACACATCGCCTAACATCGAACATCCGACACACCAAAAAGGTATATACGACAAAGCAGGAGGGGTTGAAGATCGGAGACGTCTTATGATAATGTTTTTTTGGAGAGGAAGAACCATCGAAAGATATGTTAAGAGGAGGAAAAAGTGAGGCATATGGTTTATAGAAAAACGGCGGGAGAGAGCGGAAAAGTAGGTGGCAAGCGGAACGAGGAAAGGGGAAAAGAGAGAAACGAGGAAAAAACGAAGAAAGAGGGGAGAGAGGAGAGGAAGAGGAAGAGGATTTTTCACTTTTGTCCAGACACAAAAAGCATCATTCATGTATCTTCTTTCGGCACGACCATGGGAAAGCGAGGATTCATTCATATCACTTTACTACATTGGGTGGGGCGTTATTTGTTGATTTTGGGAAGGGGGACGGGAACTGGTAGGGAGAAGCCGGTAGTGGATAGAGGAAGGGGGTTAGGGGATAGGGGATAGGGGATAGGGGAGTAGATGATTGGGGTTTGGGGGAATAGCGGCATATATGTGGTATATGAACTTTCAATCGAATGCAATTGTGGTGGGCGTTTTGATGATGAATAATGATTATGTACCTACTACCTACTGCCTCCTTCGGATAACGTGGGTGGCTAATCAGCCAGCCAGCCCTCTATCGTCCCTATCTAGACCCCGATGTCATAATTTTGCTTACAAGATAAAACTCGACATATATGCACGCTTTGCCACCACCCCAAGAGCAGAAGAATATCTTGTAGAATTTCAATTACTAACAACGCTCTCTCTCTCCTTGATTGAATCTTCAGCATGATCATCAGATTTTAGAACGTTGTATCCTCGTCGTTTCGTATGCCGTCCAGGAAACGCGCGGTGTAATAATAACCTGTTGGCGAGGTATCAAGTTGGCAATCGAGTAAGGGATAGAAATGAAAAAGAGATTATGCAGACAAAGAAGACCGAAGAAGAAGGACGGAATGGGAACAGGCCTGCCTGCCCATTGTTGGTTGGTTTTCCCGAACTGAAACTGCCAACAACAACGCCAACAGCCAACGCCAACGCCAACGCCAACAACGCCAACAATTTGTTGTTGGGACTGTGGAGATACAAATCAACAACTGGACTCGGCGGCCCCTTTTCTCTTCATCGTAGGAAGGACAAACGAGGTTCGTTCGCTTTGTCATGTTCGAGTGATGGATGATAGTAGCAAAAAAACGAGACGGACGAGGTGAGGTGCATGCATCATATCAGGATAGGTAGTTAGTGGCGCCAGTTAGCCAGTTATGATAGATATTCTATGGTCATATTCCATTTAATAAATTGTTATTATTAAAAGCTACCGCTACTACCAAATTTATAATAAATATAAAAGAACAAGTTGGTAGAGATATTAGTAGAATGGTTCGAACGTCCTGTTTGGTGACAAAGCTAGAGTTCGACTTTAATCCGGTGGTGGTAATTTGGTTTGGGGGCGTTTGGCTTGACTCTGACCCCGGTGAGGTGGTGAAGTAAGAATAGCCGTTGAGGCTGTGGAGGAGGATATCGTCCTCGGCGTATTATTCCCAATTCTTGTCTCACTTTCGGTGTTTTTATCTGTGTCCGTCACGGTGATCCGGTCACTTCACTTTCCCCCCAAACCAATTGCACAACCGGGGGGGGGGGGGGGGGGGGGGGGGGGGGTGTGGGGGGG